>CM051001.1:21657559-21665059 GCA_027704905.1 Muraenolepis orangiensis
AGCCCCGCTGTCGGGATGCTCGAGGAGGTGAGAGCGGAGGTGTGTAGTACCCCCCCCCCCCCTTCTCCTGCTTCTCCTTCGCCTCCTCAACTCCTCTCCTCTTTATGTTCCCTTCTCCTCCTCCCTCTCCTCCCTCTCCTCCTCCTCCTCCTCCTCCTCCTCCTCCTCCTCCTCCTCCTCCTCCTCCTCCTCCTCCTCCTCCTCCTCCTCCTCCTCCTCCTCCTCCTCTCCTCGTCCTTCCCCCTTCTCTCCCCCCTCCTCATCTCCTCTCCTCTGCTCTTCATGCCCCCCCCCCCCCTTTTCCCTCTACCTCCTCGCCGCCGCCTCCTCGCCTCCTCACCTTCTCTCCTCTCCTCTTCATGTCGCCCTTCTCCCCTCCTCATTAGCGTGGAGGCGCAGCTGAGGTAGCACACGGCGGCCATTGTGGTCAATCCAAACATCAGGCCCTCTCCATCCGAGAAACCCCCACCACCCCACCCCCACCCCCCCATCCACTCTACTTCAGACCCTCCACCCCCCCCCCCCTCCCCCCCCCCCCCTAGACCCTAGCCACCCCCCCCCCTCCCACCTCTCCGGTCCCCCATTCTCAGGCTGTGCAGCTGCCCTGCTCTGCCAGGGCTCAGAGCCACGTCATCCTATCCGGCCCCTCCAGGGCCCCACAGAGGAAACGGGGGCCTGTGTGTGTGTTGTGTGCTCCACACTCTCTCTGATATGACTCCAGAAATGGAAATGAATCCATGGATCTTCATTAGGAAGGGGCAGGTGTCCACATGTAGGGACCCCCGCCATTCGACCACCCAAACCCTCCAAACCTTCCCTCCCTCCCTCCCTCCCACCCACCCACCCACCTACCCCCCCGGCCCAGGTGAAGGACTGTGTGTGTGTGTGGTGTGTGTGTGTGGAAGGGGGTTGGGGAATAAGAGCGAGAGAGAGAGAGAGAGAGAGGAGAGAGAGAGAGAGAGAGAGAGAGAGAGAGAGAGAGAGAGAGAGAGAGAGAGAGAGAGAGAGAGAGAGAGAGAGAGAGAGAGAGAGAGAGCGAGGTCCTGGATTGGTGGAGGAGGGTTGAGGAGGTAGATGGGGAGGGTGGGAGGGAGGGGTACTCAGAACGCAAGTGCACCCGGGCTCTGAAGCTCTGCTACCAGGTTTCTCCACACACACACACACACACACACACACACACACACACACACACACACACACACACACACACACACACACACACACACACACACACACACACACACACACACACACACACACACACACACACCACACACACCATACACACACACACACACACACACACACACCACACACACACACACACACACACACACACACAACCACCCTTCTCCATCTTTGCCACTATGCTTCCTACCCACCCACCCACACCCACACCCCCATCACCTAATTGCCCATGTAATGAGTTGCGGTGAATGGGGATTTTTTACTTGTGTGGAGGCACTTGAGATCCCTGTTGGGGGGGGGGGGGGGGGGGTGGGGGTGGGGGGGGCTCCTCCTGCAAGCCCTCATCTCCAGGGGGAACAGGGCTGTGTTTTCTATGAAGCACAGGGGCAGAAAAAAAAACCTCAGCTCTCTCTCTCCTCTGCATCTGGCTGGAGTTTCATTAGGCTCTCCAAGAGCCCCTCCCCCTCCCCGCTCCCTCTCGGGCCTTTTGTTTGTGTGATTATTCATCAGAGAGAGAGAGAGAGAGAGAGAGAGGGAG
The DNA here is from genome assembly GCA_027704905.1 of Muraenolepis orangiensis. Classification (NCBI taxonomy): domain Eukaryota; kingdom Metazoa; phylum Chordata; class Actinopteri; order Gadiformes; family Muraenolepididae; genus Muraenolepis; species Muraenolepis orangiensis. The sequence goes on from CM051001.1 coordinate 21,659,286, forward strand.
GGAGGGAGAGAGAGGGAGAGCGAGAGAGAGAGAGAGGTGGCCTCCGCTTTGAAACCTGTGGAGGCGGGCGGGATGAGGCTTGGCTGTGACCCATGATGCACCAGAGCGGGGCTCGAGCCAGCCCCCTGGCGTCTTTGTGGACGGGACACCTGTTATTTCTCCATCATCAACACATCGCGGCTCTGCCCTCCACATATACCCAGCCCTATATTAACCAATCAGGCGGGGGCTTTACCCATTGTGCCCCGCTAATCTATTGCGTATGGCGCTAAGTGCGTTTGAAGGCCCGCGTTTATTATTATTATTTGATATCTGGGATGGTTTTTGAAGCCTGTGTTTGCCGTCCAAAGGACAAAGTTATACATATGATGTATAATTGATTGTCCGGCCCTGATATCCACAGCGATTGACAATTGTCGTTTAAAATCGGCTGTCCAAGATTGCTCGGCTCGGCGGTGAAGATGCTATGGAAATGTGTGTGTGTGTGTGTGTGTGTGTGTGCGTGTGTGTGTGTGTGCGCGCATGTGTGTGTGTGCGTGTGTGCGTGCGTGCGTGTGTAAATGACTCTCCATGTCGCTTCGGCGATTGTTTCCCTTCTCACGCTGTTTTTGGTAAAATATTAGCCTCCGTAGACCCGGCGCTAGGCGGCTGACAAATAGAGGGCTGTTGTCCCCCTTCTCTCCCAGGGCTGGGGGTTAATGATCCCACATTGGGGGGTTGTGGCGGAGGGGGTTGGGGGCAAGAGGGGTGTGGGGGGGGGGGGGGGGGAGGGGGGTTAAGGCCTGCCCAGTAGGCCTTTCTCTTGCACCCCAACAGATGTTGCGGGGACATTAATGTGGTTATCAAATGGGAGTACCCTCTGAGCCCTGCCAGCCCATTGTGTGGCGGGTGCATTCCAGGGCCTCACCGTGGTGACCAGGCATCCCGGGGGCCAAGCTGGGGCTCCCGCTGGGTCCCCCCGCAGCCCCCTCAGAGCTGACAGGCAGAGCAGCCCCCACTCTCTCTCTCCCCCCTTTCCTCCCACCACCACCCACCCACCACCGGTGGATCCCAGAGACCCCTCTGCACCCCATGTGGCTGATCCTGTCCCCTCCGTGTCACCAGGCTTCAGTCAGCCAACGGCCGCCGCTCCGCCTCCTCTCCGCCTCCTCTCTCCCTCCTCTTTCTCCTCTTTTCTCTCTACTCTCTTTCCTCTCTCTCTCCTCTTCCTTCTCTCTCCCTCCTCTCTTACTCCTCTCTATTCTCTCTCTCTCCTCTCCCTCCTTTCCTCTCCCTCCTCTTCCTCTTCTCCCTCTCTCCTCTCCCTCCTCACTCCCTCCTCTCCTCTCCTTCTTCTCGTTCCTCTTCCATCTCTCTCTCTCCTCTTCCTCTCTCTTCTCCCTCCTCACTCCCTGTTTTCTTTCCCCTCTCTCCACTTCAGCCAACGGTCGCCGCTCCGCCTCCTCTCTCCCTCCTCTCTCCCTCCTCTCTTCCTCCGCTCTCCCTCCTTTTTCTCTCCTCTCCCTCCTCTCCCTCCACTTCCTCCTCTCATCCTCCTCTCTCCCTCTTCTCTACCTCCTCTCATCCTCCTTTCTCTCTACTCTCTCCCTCCTCTCTCTCTCCTCTTCCTTCTCTCTCCCTCCCCTCTCTCTCCTCTTCATTTTCTCTTCCTCCTCTCTATTCTCTCTCTCTCTCCTCCTTCTCCTCTGTCTCTCCTCTTCCTTCTCTCTCCCTCCTCTCTTCCTCCTCTCTATTCTCTATTCTCTCTCTCCTCCCCTTCCTCTCCCTCCTCCTCCCTCCCCTCTATCCTCTCCCTCCTTTCTCCTCCTTTCTCCTCTCCCTCCTCTACATTAGTCCACTCAGTCACGCTGCTTAAGACGAAGACACATGCACACACACACTCACACACTCACACACACACACACACACACACACACACACACACACACACACACACACACACACACTCACACACACACACTCACACACACACACACACACACACACACACACACACACACACACACACACACACACACACACACACACACACACACACACACACACACAGTGTGTGTGTGAGTGTAACATAGCGCAGAGCATAAACACAGTCTTAATAGTGCATACTGTGTATACTTTAGCAGTTAAAAAATTGATCTCCCACTATTAAATGACCCATTAAGATGATCAGGCGAGGCGTGTTAACAACACATCCATGTAGTTTACACAGCGTGAGGCCCTAAAAAGTCTGTGAACACGACACCTCGTAGTCTCGGCCCCCTTTTCCTTTACGCTTAATCATACCAACATTTATCTAACACTCTCGCCAACAAAGAGAGAGCGCTCGCTGGCGGGCGCCGTGCGACGCTTCATTTGAAATTATAAACAGGTTTTTTTGGGTCTCCAGTGTTCATAGGTGTCACAAACACCTCCCCGCATGAATAGGGACACGGCGGGCCCCTCGGTAGGTAACGCCGATGCCCCCCGGAGGTCAACTCTCTCAGCCCTCTCTCTCCCTCTCTCTCTCTCTCTCTCTCTCTCTCTCTCTCTCTCTCTCTCTCTCTCTCTCTCTCTCTCTCTCTCTCTCTCTCTCTCTCTCTCTGTACGGCGTGTACAGTATCACTGCCAGCAGCTGGGGGATTGTTTGTACACAGATTCAGGGGCACTTGATGATAATTGCCTTGCAGCTGTTCCACGGCAATGGAGCTTTGCACGTGTGTGTGTGTGTGTGCGGGTCTGCATGTGTGCTCGTGTCTGCATGTGTGTGTGTGTCTGCATATGTGTGTGTGTGTGTTTTGTTTTGTATCCCTCAGAAGCTCATATTGTGTGTGTGTGTGTGTTGTGCACGCGTGTGTGTATGTGTGTGTGTGTGTGTGTGTGTGTGTGTGTGTGTGTGTGTGTGTGTGTGTGTGTTTATTAAGCGTCCTCACTGCTCATGAGCGGGAATGTGGAAACAGTCATAATTAAAGTATTCTGTAACCCAATTAAGGATGCTTGCCCCTAACCACCCTCCCAACAAACACACACACACACACACACACACACACACACACACACACACACACACACACACACACACACACACACACACACACACACACACACACACACACACACACACACACACACACACACACACACACACACACACACACCTTGGCGGCCACCTTACACCTATCACCTATCCCCTATCCCCAGCCAGCGGAGAGAGAGAGGGAGATCCAACCCTACATGGAACCCTGCACCACACCCCTCCAGCCGTCCTCGTTCTCACCTGCACTTCCCCAGGGAGGCTGTGAGCGTTTCTCTACAGCCGGGGACCTGTGAGCGGACAGAGAGAACAGGTATCGGTGTGTCCTGGAAAACGAGACGGCACAGGTATTAGGGAAACATATTTAGGCATGCGGGGAAAGAGAGAGGGCCGTCGACGCAGAACAAATGGGAGAATCGCCGCTCTGTGGCGGAGCTGTGAACCGGGAGGTGATCCAACTCATTACAACCACCGGCCGTCATTTTTCATGGGCCGTTATCGACTCAGCGTGGAGAGAAGACGGATGACTGTGTGACACACGGGGAAAAGTTCATTTTGCCTCTTTTTTTTGGGAGGGAAATTACACTTTTCATTCATTTTTCATGTATGTTGAGCAGGCACATTTACCCCTCAAAATGTATATTTGAATTCCCTTTTAGAGTGTATTTTAATTGTGGCCTACCGTCTTAGAGTTGTATGTAAATAACATTCAGGATTCTTTTTTTGGGTGGTTGCCGGGCAGTTTATCTCAGCCCCTTGAACAATGACAGGCAACGATGAAGCTGCTCAATTAACTGTATAACACTGTCATCAATTAAGACATCAATTACTAAATTGATTGATGAGGCCAAATGATCCAATTCATTTTATCCACCCAGCGTAAAGAATTAGGAGCAGCAAACTGAAAGATTCAATTGATGAATGGCCGGAGCTAAGAAGTGAATTGCCAATATGATTGGCAATTCACATTCCCCCCCCCCCCACACACACACATACACACACATATTGGAATATTCATAATTTTTTTGGGAAAAATACTATATGCATTGCATGATTCTTATTTGTTGGTAATCATTCTCTTTTTTATGCATATTTATATTGTGTATTCTTATATTATTATAACCATTATTTTTAGATTTTTTTTTAGACTTGTTAGATTATGTAAATGTTATAATATTACAGGCCTAGAAATATCTTAGATGTTTTTCCTCTGATTATTCAGGAGGACTTAATTGCTTAGTGTTTGTATTTGAGCTGTGGTACGCAGCAACACGCTGGGGCCAAAGTGACATCAGTGACAACACTTTTTCCCATTAGAGCAATTTGACAGTTTCCTTAACCTCAGTAATGTTGGCAATTCAATATGATTGGCAATTCACATCCCCCCCCCCCCCACACACACACATACACACACACACACACACACACACACACACACACACACACACACACACACACACACACACACACACACACACACGCACACACACAAAATGCAAATAGTTTTATCTATTAACATTGTCTGTTTTGTTTCTCGAAAGGGAGGATGCAGGGGGTTGCATTCAAAGCATTTTGGTTATTTTTACACATATGTTGCTTATTTCTATTTTGACTGTTTAAGGAATACTATATCTTAAGAGGCTAATTCTATTCACCCACTTCTATTGACATTGATGATGTTGCTCAGCCCCCTTCAACAATAGCCTGGAGCCAATGTTTAGAAACGTCCTGGAGCCAGCTTGGACCACATTTTTACTTTTTATCCTCTCCATGTTGTCTGTGTGTAGAGGAATAATTGAAGTGATCCTTGACTATAGGATGTATTTATACAGGGCATAATTCCCCTCTGTATTCAGGCATTATCATGGTGTCAGCACTGGCACAATGGCACAATAAGGTCAATATAATGAAGCTTCAGAACAATATGGTGTCGTTCGTGCAATAATAAAAGCGAGACACACGCAGTTGTTTGCCCCTGGTATAATAGCTGTTATATTGAGGCGATTGCAAAGGGATGATAATCGTATGATACAAATGCATTGTTAACTATATATTGTTAAACAACACAAACAGATTTTTTTTACTGGTGAAGAATTTGGAATTAGGTTTAGTGACAAAGACGTTTTATGTTATGAATTATGTCTACATATTGGAATATTCATAAATTTTTGGGGAAAAATACTATATGCATTGCATGATTCTTATTTGTTGGTAATCATTCTCTTTTTTATGCATATTTATATTGTGTATTCTTATATTATTATAACCATTATTTTTAGATTTTTTTTTAGACTTGTTAGATTATGTAAATGTTATAATATTACAGGCCTAGAAATATCTTAGATGTTTTTCCTCTGATTATTCAGGAGGACTTAATTGCTTAGTGTTTGTATTTGAGCTGTGGTACGCAGCAACACGCTGGGGCCAAAGTGACATCAGTGACAACACTTTTTCCCATTAGAGCAATTTGACAAACACCCCCCCGCCCCCCCCCCCCCCCGTTTTATTACCGCCCCCCCCCGCCCCCTCCCTCCCTCCCTATCATTCTGCCTGACTTTCCCTCCCGGAGCCCGTATTCAGTTATTGATTGTCTGTTCACTTTCACTCGGCAAAAAAAAAAGAAGGGGGGTCGATAAAAGGAAAGGTTTTCACTTTCTCAATTCCGTGTGACAGCTCCCTAACGGGAATAATGGAACAGCGGCCATTCACAGGCAAATTCAAGCTAATCCACCGTGGCTCTCGGAGGGCTCAATGGAGAAGTCAG
>CM051001.1:21670059-21695059 GCA_027704905.1 Muraenolepis orangiensis
AAAGGGCTTTGTGGCTTTGACACCTCCTATAGTGGAACGGTGTTGTCCCACGAGCAAAAGGGAGAGAAGGCCCTTTCTCTCGCTGGCTGCCTTGCTATCTGCTCACACATTCTAATTGATGCTGCGGGCATTCCTCCACTAGATGCATTCAGTGAATAACGAGCGGGTCCCACTGAATACCCATGAATCGGTCCCCACCAAGCAAAGCAGTAAAGCTCCCAGACCCCCACCCCGTACCCCCACCCACACATCCCACATCAGCCATCAGAACGAACTACCGACCACCACCAACACCAACACCACCACCACCACCACCATCACCATCACCATCACCACCGCCGCGACCCTCACCCCACAACCCCCCCCCCCCCCCCCCCCCACCGCTCTGCTCTAGCTTTACCGCCCATTAAAGCACCACCATTGTTTAGTGATGCGGTCCACAAAAGCTGTCAATCTTCTCCTGGCTCTTCCAAAGCATGGACTCACACAGACTGGAGTGACAGACTAACCCCCACCCCCGAACAACCCCCAGAATCCCTACACACACACACACACACACACAGACACACACACACACACACACACACATACATAGACACACACACACACACACACACACACACACACACACACACACACACACACACACACACACACACACACACACACACACACACACACACACACACACACACACACACACACACACACACACCACCACCACCCACAACCCCAAAACTGCACCACCCCACAACCCCCTCCGCTACCCCCCTACTCCCCCCCCCCAAGAAATCCTCACCCTAAAAACTTCTCGTCTAACTACTCCCCTCCCCCCCACACACCCACACGACCCCCCCCCCCCCCTCTCTCTCTCTCTCTCTCTCTCTCTCTCTCTCTCTCTCTCTCTCTCTCTCTCTCTGCCTCATCGCACAAAGCATCAATCTGTCTTCGGTCCCAGCACCCTTGGCCCTTTGTCCCGTCTGCAGGTGCCTGTGAAAGCGCACCCACGGCCACCCCAGCCTCTGCATACGCCACGCCTAGTCCAACCACAGGAACTGCTGACAAAGAGCCAGTGTGGGAATGAGGGATGTGTGTGGAGGGAGGGAGGGAGGGAGGGAGGGAGGGAGGGAGGGAGAGGGAGAGAGAGAGAGAGAGAGAGAGAGAGAGAGAGAGAGAGAGAGAGAGAGAGAGAGAGAGAGAGAGAGAGAGAGAGAGAGAGAAGGGGGGAAAGAGAGAGAGAGAGAGAGAGAGAGAGAGAGAGAGAGAGAGAGAGAGAGAGAGAGAGAGAGAGAGAGAGAGAGAGAGAGAGAGAGAGAGAGAGAGAGAGAGAGCGAGAGGAGAGAGAGAGAGAGAGCGAGAGGAGAGAGAGAGAGAGGGGGGGGGGGGGTGGGGGGGAGGGAGGAGAGTAGGGGTGGAGGGGGGGGGGAGGGACAGATGGCTGGGGAAGGATCCCAGCTCTGCCACGGTTCCTCCACGGGGACTGTCAGTTTGAATTCACAGGAACGGGTGAGATGTGCTGGGGGAAGAATCAAGTGAAGGAATGCCGTCTGAACTCTGGAGCTTCTTAGGGGCCCTTAGTCGCTCTACTGTACACTTCACCGTGTGGATGACCACACAGGGGCCAATAGAGCCCGACGCTGGGCAGGGACCACATACAGCTATTCACCACAGTGCGTACTGTAATACTATTAGGCCTATGTGGGCTTAAAGGACTTGCTGAAGACATGTTGACGGATTTGAATTGGATACCAATTGATTGTCTATATTTCCCCCCACAAATGTAATTTTAAAATGTGAGAATAAAACAAACAATATAATACAAAACCAAAACAACCAAAAATATATAATAAACAATAAATGACATAATAGTAGCAAACTGAAGCAAAAACCCCTCAATGAAGATTCAAATTCATAAATGCAGTCTAAATGCAATCCTTAAATAACAGAAAGTAATATTTCCTTTCTAGCCTTTCTTTTCTCAGCTAAAATTGTTCAAAAATAATTAACTAATCAAGTAGCACACACATTTTAATCTTTACTTGTTATGTTTCAAAGTGGCATTTTAATTGACATGTACAGTATGTGTTCATATAAATGTGTGTGTTCCATTTTTTTATATTTGGGAATTAAACGAGAAATGTCTTTTGTGATAATATCGGATAATATTGCATCCTTCCTCCGTAAGCTGGTTTACCGGCCGATACAACAACACCAATCAACTGTCAAAAATACCATGCATAAAGGAGCTTGCATATTGCCTACAGATCTGCTCCTCTCCACACCATGACCCCATCATATTCTGCGTGGGCGAACACCCCATCCCCCCACTCTCCTGCGCACGTTGTCACTCGTTTCACCATCCCTGGCCTCGGGTCACTTCGTTGGCGTCACTGTGCTGCCACCATGCGGAAATACATGTAATGACATGTTTAAAAAAATGTGATCACGTTTTTTGGAGCGCTTAAAGACACTTTTCTTTGGAACGTTATGCGATGTTTCTAACACTCTACGCACGAACCACCAAAGCTTAAAGAAAACCAGCAAAAACATCATATACCTCTTGCAAAAGCAAACACAAAAGTTGTGTCATGTAGTAAACACACATACACACAGGTATCAAAATGTGTAAAGTATAGATGTGTATTTCGAACATAAAACTATCATACAAAGCATGAAGTAAGCATACCCCTGCTCACTTCCTGTTGAATACTTATATATATAATACTTGTATACTTACCTGTATGTATCAGTGGCGAACCGTGTCTATCACAACTGGACCTTCTGTTTGGAAAATTCGGTTGTTCTTGTCAGACGGACGTCACGGAGGCAGTCACTTTATGCGTTATCAGTTGTCGCAGTCAATTTACAATTCACCATAGTTGGCAAAGCACATAGCACCACCACACAAAGGCTATGGATGAATGACTGTACTGGTACTGTACTGTAGCTCGCTACATGGTCACACGCCATTAGGGCCTCCTCCACTCAGCTAGGACTATTAGGTTTCATAGACAAATGGCTGCCACACAACCACACCTTCGTAACAATTTCCAATGCAAAGAAAGATCAAGTCAAATGCGAAGATCAACTCAATTTAAATGACACAACAATGCTTAACGAACTCAAGACAGCCATTAACTAATCATTCAACAAGTGTTTGGAAACAAAATGCAACCAGCTCAACAAGATGCAACACTGTGGCAAAACCAGCAAAGACCAATTTGTCTCACTCACCAATGATGTTCACTTAAAGAGGCCAATAAAACTTGCAGGACCTCCAGGGCTCCAGAGAGGGACCGGGACTTTGCTGGGTCGAGTCCGACACGGGCCCCCCTCGTCGGATTCGTTGGGACCATCACCCGCTGATTCTCGGGACTTCCAGGGCTCCAGAGAGGGACCGGGACATTGCTGAGTCGAGTCCGACACCGGGCCCCCTCGTCGGACTGAGCTAGAGCGATGTACCGCTGATTTGCGGGACTTCCAGGGCTCCAGAGAGGGACCGGGACTTTGCCCTGAATGTGTCCGACACGGGTCACCCCCGTCGGACTAGCTAGAGCGATGTACCGCTGATTTGCTCGACTTCCATACGCTGACTCTACTTTACTTAGATCGATACAAAATATAATTGTAATAAACCAATAAAACTTCAAATGAATTGCTACGTAGCACTAAGCTAGATCCACTGTCTCGAGCCAGTGAACTAACGGGTCTTCTAGAGTACCCTGGAACCATGGGGAAATCTGAAAGAATACACCCATTGGCTACAAATCACTATATGATTGGTTGATCAAATTGTCAATCCAAACGTACGCTCTCATTCAGTTTAAGAGCCAGGGCCTTCTATCAAGGATATAGAGTACTTTGGTTGGAGGATATTCTTCCCAGAAACCCAGAAAAATATCAGATTGGTTGCATTTTTTTTCTAACAAAAAAACACTCAAATGTGCAGTGCATAGACCGAGAAAGACAAACAAATCCACGTAACACTGTAATTACAGATCAACAACACAGATACCATTCTCATTTATTCATTTGAGTTAAATTTTATTTATATAATTAATTTAAAAAAATAATAATTCATCCAAGGGTTCCAGGGTCTGAATACCTTGAAAGCCCTGACGGTTCACCACTGGTATATATATATATATATATATATATATATATATACATATATATATATATATATATATATATATATATATATATATACATACATATATATATATATATATATATATATATATATATATATATATATATATATATATATATATATATATATATATATATATATATATATATATATACCTATATTCAGGGACTGAGTATGAACTTCACATTTATGTATATGACAACACATTCAGATGTGATACTGCTGCAGCGCCACCCAATATCACCACCAGCCATCACTGCACATATCTACTCTATAAGTTATTTTATAGTTTTTATACCTAGTAGACTGTCTTTACATCTTATTGAACCACTGCAAAGTATATATTACCATGCACTTTACTGCAACATTTGCACATGTGCAATGATCTAATCTAAAAGAAAATTACCCGTTTACCTGTGTACAAAAAATAACTGTATGGAAGTGGAATATATATAATAAATATCAATATGTAAAGTACAGTTTGAAACGGCTGATTAGTTACGCTCATAAAAAAAACCAGACTTGAATGTTTGATTTATTTTCACTTGCAAAAAGAGCTCAATAGGCCTACATTGTATAATGCTGTTTAAATTTGGCTTATTGATTACACCGTTTATTTTATCATTGGAATTGACCAACTAGGTAAAACAACACCTGTTAACACCAGTAGTAGTTTTTTTTTTGTATACTGTTTTTACATATTTACATATTATTCAACAACTGTACATTATATATTACCATGCACTTTACTGCAACATTTTCACTCTGGTTAGATGCCAAATTCCTTTCGATGTACTGTACTTGTGCTGTACACTGACAATACATTTGAATCTAATCTAATCTAATCTAATATCGGGTCAATCAGAGTGATTTAAACGTAATTACGTTTTAATTCCACTAGATGGAGCACGCAGCCAGTTTACTCGAAGCAAATATGTTGGAGACGTTTGTTGCTGAGATAACGTAACAATTAGCGTCGTTTATTGATCCCAAAATATACAGTACATTTTACATTACATAGGCATGTATTTTAAATGGCATCCAATCTATTTTTGAAGGATGGTTGAATGTATTTAGTATTTCGTATCATCCCTCATTTATCTTTCGGTAAGAACACAGGCCTACTATGAATGTGGCTTCCTATAGTTATATGTAGGATATAAAGACCTGTTACAAATTGATCCGTTCTGGTGTAAACAGTTGAATAAGAAATAAGACAGGAAAAAAGCATAACACGAGTTATGCCATACGTGTCTATTTCTATGAAGGTAATATGTATCGAAACATATAGATATATAGATATATATATATATATATATATATATATATATAAATACTCTTACAACATCCACAGTCAAGTCGTATTGTATTTCAAGTAAGATATTCATATTATGGTAATATGTTAATGCGCCAAATGTCAAGGAGCACGACGCATTGGGACCATCATTGATCATCAGTAGTTATCAAGTTAAAGAGTAAAGTTTGGTGTTGAACCAACAGGCTCCTTCCAACCCACCTCCATGTGAACAATGAGGTCAACGCGACTACATTATTTTGTAAAAAAATGTGCTATTTATTTATTATACAGGCCATATCGCTGTATGGCACTTCCTTCAATATATAACCCTCCTCCACCCTCTCCTAGTATTAACACATCCGTATAGTGGTATCCGTATAGTGGACGTAGATAGTAGACAGTCTTTTAGCAACTGTAAACTGTAAATGATATATTACCGTGCTGTGCAATGACAATACATTAGAATCGAATCGAATCTAAAAAATACAAACAACATGGGGGGGGGGGACGGACGTTTACATACATTAAGAGACTACAGTACCCAGAATGCACTGTGAGAGAAAAATAAGAAAAAAACTCGCTGCACCTTTGACAGGGTGGAGCCTGTGGCCGTGGGAACGCGTGTGGGTGCTGCGGCTTGACAGACAGACAGACAGAGTGGACATTGTTTGACAGGCTGAGGGGAGGAGGAGGGAGGAGAAGATACCTGTGTGCCGCCCCCCCACCCCCACACCCCATTGATTCAGAATGCAAGTCTTAGTCTATTGGCTGTTCCGCTGTTCGTGTGACGACCGTACCGCGGTGCTGCGACCATCATAGGCGACCGATGACGAGTGACAGCAACAAGCAGGCATCGAGGAGAAAATGTCTCGGACTATTTCAGCCTTGAGATAATAGGGGAAGCGAGCGGAGCCACTCCGCAACACCGCAACGCGGACACACACACAGAGAGAGAAAGAGAGATAGAGAGGGAAGAGAGAGATAGAGAGGGAAGAGAGAGAGAGAGAGAGAATGCGAATGGTCAGAAGGGATCGAAATCAAACGAAATGGAAACGATGTAGCGTCGATGCGGCGCCTCGTCTATAGCCAGACGTCACGTTAGGGTAGGGTAGGGTAGGAAACTACTACTAGATAGCCGAAGAGGGGACACACACTTAGCAACTACTTCACTCACTCATGTACATGTAAAGTTATCCCAACGGGGAGGGGGTGGGGGAGGGAGAGAGAGCCGTCACGTGTAGTTAGCCCGTAGGTGTTGAGAGGAGAGGAACGGAGAGGAGAGGAGTTCATCAGGTTTCGCAGTGGGTCGTCCACCACGGAAGGTGAAGAAGAAGAAACGCAAAGAAGATGCTCCGCAGAGGACTGAACCGCCTGGTAGGTAGTGACAAGGCGTACACACACACACACACACACACACACACACACACACACACACACACACACACACACACACACACACACACACACACAGTTAATAGCTAAGCGAATTGCGATGTCATGCGATGCAAATGCAATCATATTTGGACATGGTGTGGTCTTTTGGTCGCTATATGTGCTCATGTTTGATGGTAGTAGTAGTAGTAGTAGTGGCGGCCGCCCGCCCGCGCGATTTTTACAGCGTAAACGTGATTTGAACGTGACGTCAACAGTCGCGGCAGTTTCCGAACTTCGGGAACAAAACTGTCGTTTTTCGTCAAACGGGAAACGGGTGCCTGTGTACGTTGTTTGCGAACTTCCAAGTAGCTTACGCTACCCGACGAGTTGTTAACTCAACTTAAACATCCCCGAGTTGTCTGGCTAGATAGATCATGACTGTACATAGTATTAGGCCACTTTTGCAATTTAAATTGTCTTTACGAAAAAGCATTTTAATGACCAATTCACCCACGTCGCCCACCTGTTTGTCGGGTACTCTTTATCACAGGCTGCCGTTGATGGCCTTTCACCGTGGCCGTTAGTATTTGCCAAGTGTCAAGGGGATGGTTTAACAATCAAATGGTTAACGGCATGCTTTGTGCTATGTAAGCATTTGTGCCTAGATGCCTCGGCAGAGCCAGTCTTCATAATTCGTCACTTCATTGGCTTGGTGTTATTATTTTTTTCATGGCGGTGACCTTTTTCATCCGTTTTATAGTTACGATATAATAGGCGCCTGGGCGTCAAGCCGCGGGGACAGCGGCGGGCCCCCACTCTCCAAATGTGAAACTATCTTTACTGGCCTATTTATCACCGGCCTGTGCTCCAGTAACCTGTTGTCACCAGTTGGTTGAATTCTCAGCAGTCAACGTGAGCCGTATAGATACCAACAGTGAATAAGGAGAAGCTATATAATAATTATAAAGCCTGACCCTCTTCATGGCCCCTCTTTAAGTGTTGACAGGTCAGCGGATTTTCCTGCGGTTGGAGCAGTTTCCTCCTCGCAATTTCTAGTAGGTGTGAGCTGTAAATAATATTTTGTGCGGAGGCGCCAGCCACACTGGCAGTGATGCATACTGCGCCGTTATCCGGTCCCTGGCTCTCTGCCTCCCAATGTGTGTGTGTGTGTGTGTGTGTGTGTGAGTGTGAGTGTGTGTGGAGGCGGGGGGAGGCTCAGTGAGTGCTACTTGCCCCCCCACCTCGTCCCCAGGAGCTCCAGAGGTTGTGTGATGCTCTGACAGGAATTCAAAATTGCACAGAACAGTTGCCTTTGATGTTTTCCCGAGGCCTTGCAGGCAGGAGAACTTGATGGTGTTTAGAGCGGGAGCCTGTGTATTGTAGCATCTTCGGTGGGTTTTCCTTTGCCATGGTAACCTGTAGGCCCGCCTAGTCACTGGCTAGCTAGACATAACAATGTTACAACCACCCCCTTTTTAGCTCACAGCTTGTTCCACCTCATGCCTCGCATTCATCAACTATTAAAACTCTGCGGGTGTTTTAATATGCGGAATAAAGCTGTGTACTGTAATGAAAACAAATTGGGTGTCGCGCACGGGAACTACTATAACGGAATGGAGGAAAGGGAGGACCTCTTTGAGCAACCTCTCTGCACCTCCTCACGACTCGGTTGACTAACCCCCGGGCAGAGATGCGCACCAGGTGACACTTGGCGTGTGGCTGCTAAGACGGCCTAGAACTAAGTAAGAAAAGTGAACTGAGCTTCCACCATCCATTTATTACATTCCCTGATTTATTTAGTGTGTTTTTTGGAACGCAATCCGAAAGCCATGTTGAATTCTCAGTTTGTAGCGCTGAATATTTCAACAGACTCTACGTACGAGGCCCCTCGGCTGGGAGAGGCGTGATGTAGCGGGGTTGTCGTTTATCTGCAGGAGGAAAAGTGGAAAATGTTTAATCCGGATGAGAGTGTTGTGTGTGTGTGATTGGAAACTTTCAGTTTACACTCATGTTTACAATCATACGGCTGTATTTGTTAACCAGTAAGAAGTTGGCATCTTAGATGGATGGCCATGATTCAAAGGCAAGGTTTTGTGACATAAAGTAACACTAACAGGATGTGTTGGAATTCTCTGAAAATGTGCAGTATTCCTTTTAATAATTTTATCTTTTTCGTCTTTCGACAAGCTCTGATTCCCTCGCTTACATGGTCCATTTGCTCGTGGACATGTTCTCTTGGGACAGAGCTGTAGCGGACATGCGTAAAAACCTTCCAGCTCTTACCGGTGCTTAATTTCTGCCGTGTTTTGATCCATTTATTTATTGTTCCTCCAAACCAAGTGAGTGAATCATGCCGCACTGTTGCCACTGCTCTCCGCGTCTCGTTGTCCCCTGTCACTTCTCAGTCTCTCTGGCCTTCTGCCGAGTGACACGCTGACTGCCTCGCCACTCTGCCACGAACCCGCAGCATCGGCCCAGACTTTGTGTGTGTGTGTGTGTGACAGGGTAGGCAAGAGCTGCTAGCTAAAGATGTTTGTATAAACAACACACGCACACACGCAAAGACTGCCCCGCTTCGTCGATTAGTTTGGATTTAATATTAATGCTGACAGACATGTATTCATGTTTGCTGCTGGGAATTACCTGTAAGTCCTGCACACGCAATGTTTATATGCCATAACAATGTTTTAAATGGTTCTCAATCAAATTGAATTAATAATCAATAACCTATTGCAGTCCTAAAATGAATGCTTATTGTTCTTTTCGCTACAATTGTCAGATGTGTCTAACATGAGTAATGTGGTGACAAAGCAGCGGGTCTTGGTGACTTTGCAGGTGCAGATGTTTCCTTTTGGAAAACGTTTTTGTTGAAGCACGATTTGTCCCCGTCAAAATGTAAACATCCCTTTATGTGGGCATGGTCCTGTGTAGCTCAGCTGGTAGAGATGCATGGCATGAACACTGCCAGGGTTAGGAGTTCTCGGCTTTCCCACTTGGGGGGGGGGGGGGGGGTTCTGCCCATGGGGAGAGTGTGTGCACTCACAGTACCGCCCGCAGGTCGCTTCGGAATAAGGAAGTATCCACGGATGGCATGCAATTATTTATATATAGATTCTTCTGTGATGAAAAGCAAATTGGGACTATGTTTTGCCATTTTTCTTTTGGGGCAGCATCCCATGCATGCATCCCACCTCCCTGGTGGCGTCGTTCAGGGAGTATCGAGTCTATTCTAGTATGCCGTTTAAAACTCCCATCGTGTCCTCGCCCTGTCCCGTGGATGCTTCACATGTTCTCATTATTGGGCACTCTGTGTTATGTCCCTGTGGGATAAAGCAGCCTCTCACTGGCCATCTCCACCAGCATAGCCAACCACCCCCCCCCCCCCCCCCGCCCAGATCTCTGCCACCTGTTATGAGCAAAGAGGCACTCCAGATCTGGTAAGCATCTTGTTGTTTGTGCAGAGAGGAACCCAAAAGGGAGGAGGAGGAGGAGGAAGAGTGGTGGTGGTGGTGGTGGTGGTGTGAGCGCATTCCGAGAGCACGTGGGACCTGTAGCTTCTTTTTGATTTATCGGTCCCGTTTCATCAGGAGAGCAGCCTATTGATCAGCGCTGCGCTCCGATTTGCCTCCATACGTCTTGGGCGCTGAGATCCGGCAGGTGGACAGAAGTGCTTACCGCCATTTCTATCACGCACAGTCGTCCTCTGCTCCCTGTCCCGGCTTCTCCCCCCCCCCTCGGACTCTCTCTCTCTGTCTAGCCAATGTAACGCCACACAACGGCCTCATACGTGTCGATACGGGACGTGTCGTCGTGCAAGTTGAGCGCTTCGGGTCTCTACTAGCATAGGAAACGCTGTAACAGAATGGAGGGAAGAGGGAGGTTGCTCTTTTTTTGGCAACCTCTCCTGCACCTCCACCCTCCTCACAGCTCGGTTGGCTAACCCGGACGGAGATACGCTTTTTTTGTTAAAAGCCAGAGCTTCCGCCATCCATTTCTTTCATTCCTTGATTTAGTATATATTTTTTATGCAATTTTCCATTTCCATCTATAAAACTATGTTGAGTTCTCGGTTTGTAGCGCTGAATAATTCAGACTCCACAAGCGCGGCCCCTTTTGGCCTGGCGACGTATATATATCTCAGCCAGGGGTAGTGCCACTTGGGATGCATTCTTTATCATCCATATATTTATAACTGGTCGACCTAAGTGTTGAATCTCTCTCTCTCTCTCTCTCTCTCTCTCTCTCTCTCTCTCTCTCTCTCTCTCTCTCTCTCTCTCTCTCTCTCTCTCTTTCTCTTTCTCTTTCTCTTTCTCTCTCTCTCTCTCTCTCTCGGGGGTGTGTGTGTCTTGCGTGGTGTGTGAGTTTGGTCGGAGAAGAGGGAGGGAAGGAGGAGGAGGAAACCTCTTCTGCATTCCATAAGTTTTCAGCGCTCCGTAGTTTTAGTGTGTGCTGTTTAGTATTTGCCGTGTGTGTCTTCAACACACACCCACACACACAAATTTAAGAAAAACACAAAATGGGGACATTGCCCACTACACAGACCCGTCAACCCGCCACCCACTCACTCCAGTTCATCAAAGGCGTACAGTGTGCGGTCTCAAGCTCGCCAGGCGCCATCACTCATCCAAAGGGAGAGAAATTAGTTCTTTAACTGTGGAAGAGAGATAGACTGCCTGCCCAAACCAAGCATGACCTCAGCACCAGAGGAGGAGGAGGAGGAGGAGGAGGATGAAGAGGCGGTGGCGGCGGCATTGATTTTAGTCATTAGGGCTCGTTCCTCTCCATGCAACTTCTCAGGATAATTAACTGAATTGCAATTACGGCCAGTGTAGCTCGGGTACCTTATAAAAGATAATGTCATCAGAAGGGACTGCAGATTTTCCCTCTCGCTCTCCTCCTCCCCCTGCTCAGCACTATGTGCTTGTCTCTCTTCTCTTCTGCTTGCCAGACGTGATGCGACGGGATAAAAGAAAGCCCTATCCGGCTGTGGGGCTGTAGATATGCGTTTGTCACAGCCTCCGTGCGAGGCCCGACCGCGGACCTGGAGACACACAGTACCTGAGTAGTAGCATCCTGATCTTCTGCCCTAATCTGGGGATTAATCTTGACACCCCCTGTGTGTGTGTGTGTGTGTGTGTGTGTGTGTGTGTGTGTGTGTGTGTGTGTGTGTGTGTGTGTGTGTGTGTGTGTGTGTGTGTGTGTGTGTGTGTGTGTGTGTGTGTGTGTGTGTGTGTGTGTGTGTGTGTGTGTGTGTGTGTGTGTGTGTGTGTGTGTGTGTGTGTGTGTGTGTGTGTGTGTGTGTGAGATCATCAATATACGTACACACCCACAGCTCCCTACTCTGTAGAAGTTCTGTGCTGCTCCAAGTCTCCTTGAATATAGATTAAAATGTTACTCTGGTTTCTGTACGCTAATGGAGGAACACGCATACACTCACTTTTCACGGTCTTTAAATATAAAGTGTCTGGATTTTCTCTCCAAGACCTGGGAAATAATTAATCCTCCCCAGTGTAGTGTGTAGTGCCAGCTGGCCGGGCGAGGGGTTAGTCTCGGGGACTTAAGATCAACCTGTGCGCGTGTGTGTGTGTGTGTGTGTGTGTGTGTGTGTGTGTGTGTGTGTGTGTGTGTGTGTGTGTGTGTGTGTGTGTGTGTGTGTGTGTGTGTGTGTGTGTGTGTGTGTGTGTGTGTGTGTGTGTGTGTGTGTGTGTGTGTGTGTGTGTGTGTGTGTGTGTGTGTGTGTGTGTGTGTGTGTGTGTGTGTGTGTGAAGTACATCCAGCATATGCGAATTGTACATGCTGTATGGGAGAGTTGGTGTTGTTACACGTTTTGGTATCATGTGTTTGATGGGGGGGGGGGGTTATGTTGGAACCACATACCTTGGTCAACATTGTGTAAATCGCTTGCGCATTTCCTGTGTAGACCCACCCACGTGATGGTCTAGCACGTCTATCACGCTCTCATCCATTCTCATCATGTGCTTTTCCTTCAAGTCAAAGCCTCGGGCATTGACTTTCTCTCCACAGCAAATAATTGTGTCACTCCTCTTGTGTGTGTGTGTGTATGTGTGTGTGTGCATATATATATATATATCTATATTTCTACCACCGCGCACTGATTAATAAAGAAAAGTCAATATTTATTCTGGGGAAAGGACTTTAATTTCATGGCCACCTGTTATTCCCAACACATATTTGCCAATATTAGAGTATATTGGGATGACTGACGACAGCATTGCCGTCTGTCAGCGGCTTTTTCGAGCGAGTCGGATGATGGAAGCGGCAGAGCTCTCCCGGGGCGGGGTCTCTCTCTCCGTGAGGGTTTGTCTTTTTTCTTTCTTCTTTCTTTCTTTCTTCTTTCTTTCTTTCTTTCTTTCTTTCTTTCTTTCTTCTTCTTCCCTGCCTCCGTCCTCGGTGTCGAGGGACCCGGTGATATGTAGGCCAGTACCGGCACCGACCGTGGTACAGAGCATTCTGTGTCTTCTTGTTGCACAGCTGCACGGATGCTTCCCGGCAAACAATGACCCATTGGCTCCTGACCAGGGCCTCTCAAGATCGGTCCTCGAGTGGCGCCGCGAGGACACTCGCCGCCACTCACGTGTCGAATGACTTGGGAGACGGTAGGCGTCGATGTGGGGGTACGTCGTGCTCGGTGTCGGTGGGTGATCTCGTGATCTCGTGATGGAGGTAACACCTAGGGCTGGGCGATATTGGGGGGGGGGGGGGAATGTATTATCACGACGATAATAATGGGAGATATCGATACATATCGCGATTTGCTTATCTTATTCAAGATGCCATTCTAAACTGTCTAGCCGAGGGTTGCTACATTGATGTTTATGGCGGTTTAAACTATGGTATCGAATTGTATCCTCACTGATGTTTCAAATCTCATTTTCTTTTTATAATTTTAAGGGCATATCTTCTCATCGTAATTTATTTACACTGTAGAGCTGGGCATCACGTACATCTTCATTTCATGACGGTACAACACCAAAGTAACACCAGTTCTCTTATAACTCTTATAATTCTAACACGGTTTCATATTCATCCGTTTCATATTTTCTTTTTTCCAGTGTTTCCTTTTTTATTCCGCTTTTTGATTGTTTCTAGGTTGTATATAATATAAGTTGTATACAATAATATTTTGTGATGGCAGTCATTGTTTTTTCCTTCCTTCCTTTAACGTTGTAAAAGCAGGAAGCTTTATTCAAGTTTTACACAATCTTTGCAATGCCGGTTACTGTTGTTTCATCATAACACAATGCTTGTAACGCACGCACGCACGCACGCACGCACGCACGCACGCACGCACGCACGCACGCACGCACGCACGCACGCACGCACGCACGCACGCACGCACGCACGCACACACACACACACACACAGGCTATTAGCAGCAGTGGCTCAACATGTAGCGGTAAATGCCGTATCTATAACATTTGACAAGTCTTCACAGGTCCCTCCATTTTAGGCTTTACGGTATTAAAGAAGTATTTTCCCGCTGTAAAGTCTGGCTTTTTATAAAACTGGGCTCTCTATGCAGTAGACAAGCGCAAATGGGAGTTGGCACTACTTGATAAGAGACTAAAACTGGAGGGGAATTGCTCATTGTTCATTTTAGATTAGATTAGATTAAAATTTAGTCAGTATAGTACAGTATAGTACAAGGCAAAAATAATTTAGCATCTAACAGGAGTGCAAATGTTGCAAAAGTGCATGGTAATATATCATTTACAGTTGCTGAAAGACTACCTACCTACTAGGTATAAAAACAGTTATAAGTTACTTATAGAGTATGTGTGAGATACATGCATAATATATATAGGTATATATATATATATATATATATATATACAGGTAATTATACAAGTATTTAACGGGAAGTGATCAGGGGTATGCAATTATGAAAAACAGGATAAATATATATACATGTGTATATACAGCTGTTAGTGAGCAGGGATATGCAGTTCTATCAACAGTTGAAGATTAAAATATATACGGCAGGTACAGTAAAAATGTACACATTTACAGGTTTGTTATCAATAAATATGTAAACTATAGGCAGTGGTAGGTAGTTGTGATTCCAGTGCAAGGCAGTCGAAGACATTGATGGTGATGTATTATTATTATAGGATGTATTGAGCAGAGGAGGGGGGGGGCGGCAGAGGGGGGGGGTGGGGGCTGTCATCGTGGTCCGGAGTTCAGAGAGATGACAGCTGAGGGGAAGAAGCTGTTCCTAAGCCTGCTTGACTTGGAACAAAGGTGTCTATAACAGTCCATGGTTGGGGTGAGAGGTGTCTCACAAATGTGTGTGCCTTCCTCAGTCACCGTTTGTGGTGGGTAGTGTTTATTGCAGGGAGGGGTAATCCAACTGGTTTTCACCACCCTCTGCAGCGCTTTCGGCTGGAAACAGTGCAGTTGCCGTACCACACTGTGATGCAGTTGGTGAGTATGCTTTTGATGGCACACCGGTAAAAGTTCACCAGAATCTCAGGGGACAGGTGGGCTTTCCTCAGTCTCCTCAGGAAGAAGAGATGCTGGTGAGCCTTCTTGACCAGTGAGGCAGTATTGAGGGACCAGGAGATGTCCTCGGAGATGTGGACCCCCAGGAATTTGAAGCTGGAGACACGCTCGACCTCTGCTCTGTTGATGAGGATGGGGGCGTGTGCGCCAGCGCTGGTCTTCCTGAAGTCCACGATGAGCTCCTTGGTCTTCTTGGTGTTGAGGGCCAGGTTGTTGTCAGCGCATCACGCCACCAGGTGCTGGACCTCGTCCCTGTAGGCTGCCTCATCGTTCTTTTTGATGACCGTTGTCGTCTGCAAACTTGATGATGGTGTTTGTACCATGTACAGGAGTGCAGTCCATATACTATGCACATTGTAATGATTCAAAGCTGGTTGTCGGCATATTATTCCGATGCATGCAGTTTTAAAAGTGCTTTTTGTTATTTCGGGAAAGTTAAACGCAAATGAAACCCTGCAAATTTACGACTGACATTTTTAGAATCAACATCACTATACCGTGTGGCTGATTAATTTTACTGCAGTGCAACTATAGTGTATTGGAGTATATTGTATAAGTTCTGTAGCAACTCGCCATGATAACTGAAGAGAGCAGCTTGTGTAGCCGTTTGTTAGAACCCAGTGCACAGCAGAATACTCAAATATCATGACATAGACATAGAAAAGTTAGGACATCTCTTAAAATCTTGGCAAATCATTCCAACATTGCTGTTGGAATGTTAGTAGCTACAGGCTGTATTGGGTTGATTATTAATACGACCGCAGCACATTCCTTTGCAAAGTTCAACCATTCGCAGCCAAACACTCAACAAATGACTAATCAATCATCTGGAGTGGAGTTGATTGACCCAAGTGTATAACAAACTCCGTTTGAACTTGGAATACAGTTGGTCAAATCTGGCTCATCCTTGCTTGTTGTCAAACCCTTTTTTGCCTGAAAATGAAAAAGTTATTGAAATGGCATTATGGCCAATATCCAGCGCTTTACAAGTCATACCTCACATTCAACCACTCAAACACCTTCAACCACTGACGGCAGAGTCAGCCATGCAAGGGCCAGCAAGCAGCCAGCACGTCGGGAGCAGTTGGGGTGTCTTGCTCAGGGACACCTCGACAGTTTTTGCTAGGAGCCGGGGGGAATCGAACCAGAAGCCTTCCGGTTGTGAGGCAACTGCTCTACCTCCTGAGCTACTGCCGCCCATATAACACCATTATACACAAAGCACTGTAGTGCTGCAGAGCTGCGCTGGCATACGCATGGAAGAGTCAAATTAAATTCAAAGCTCAAAATTGAACTCGGGGCTCCAAATATAGCACTACAGTTACGCACATGGCGGCTAGTTCCAGAGCTAGCCCATTAACCTAAGGTGGTATATATCCAGCGGTGCACTCTTGTCCGTAATAGTGTAGCGAAGCAGACCTAAACTGTGGAACAAGGTGAGAAGGGGGATTCGTAGATGGTGGATTGCGGCAGTGACACACTACACCCGTTTCAACGCCTTGCCTCTTGTGCTCAAATCACTCAACTCCTCCAATCTACCTGTCATACAAATACAGTGCTGATTTTTTTGTGCTGATGTCAACATTTTGTCACAGTCCGTTTTCAGGAGTTTGTGATCTTGGCTGCACCTTGGTGTTAATTTCTTTGCTCTCTCTCTTTACTTTCGTAGAACTTACTAGTTATTTTCTCATCAGCGGGGCGGCCGGGTGGCCTTATCTTGTGGACAGTTTGAGAAATGGGCTTTCCGGGTCTGCTTAGAAACGCAGTTATTTCACTTTTATCACCTTTGATTCCCTTTCTCGGGGGGGGGGGGGGTAAACACAGGTGGAGAAATCAACCAGCAGGAGACGCAGACGCAGTCAACCGCCCCAGACTTGGGCGGCCTTGGCTTTGTAGCGTAACCCTGGCAGGAGCTGTGTGACAGTTGAGAGAGAGAGAGAGAGAGGGAGAGAGAGAGAGATGGGCAGGCAGGCAGTGGGGGGAGGTTCATTTGGAGGCAGGAAGCATTAAATAGTTGGTTATTGATAAGGAAACCTGACATCTGCATGCACACATTTCTCTCTCCTTCTCTATCTCTCTCTCTCTCTCGGTCTCGGTCTCTGTCTGTCTCTCCCTGTCTCTCTCTAGCTCTCTGTCTGATGCACCCCTTCAACCAATGCTGAATGCAGTAGTCCCCCCGCCCCCCGCCCCGTCCATTAAGAAAACGAAAAGGTTGAAAAACAAACGTTCAGATGGTGACGCTGTAGCGGTTTCACTTCCCACTTTGTGGTCATCAGCACATGTTCTTTGTGACGCTGACAGCTGCCGGTCGCTCTCCTCTCACGTACACACACTCACCCACCTCCATGGAGTGTGATTAGGACACACGCGCACACACACACACATAGGGACACACGCACACACACATACGCACACACACATACGCACACACACATAGGGACACACACATAGGGACACACATAGGGACACACACACATAGGGAAACACACACACACACACACACACACACACACCACACACACACACACACACACACATAGGGACACACACCTATAGGGACACACATAGGGGGGACAACTAGATTAGTGTGTTTTTGACCCTTTTACGCTCGAGTTCCAAAGCCGAAAAGAAAGGACCCCATTAATGTCTTAAGCCTAACTTAACCGTACTCTCTTAGGATTGCCGACCTCCGCTGTCCGACACATTTCTTGGCACTTAGAGAGAGAGAGATGCTTGTTCAACCACTAAATCTGTTTGTTTCTGGCCGGATAACGCTCGACTGCGCTGCTGAATGCAGCCGCACGATGCCCTGTATATCCCCTCTCCCCTGACTCGGTCTGGGGGGGCTCGCTTGACAATGTGTGCATCATTTCATTTGGAGCGTAATTTAATGTCAAGTCATTTCTCCTAATGCGTTGTTTATTCCTGACGGAGTACTTGCATTCCGGCTCAATTGAGCATTGGGCGGTTTTGCGTTATTGATCTCCCACCTACTGTACGTGGCTAATGCGTTTCCTCCTAGCAAATCTAGTGTTAAAGATTACCGCCGGCACTTGGCTCCCCGAGCGCTCTTACTTCACCGTTTAGCGGCGTTGGCTTTGAGCTGCAGTGTCCGACCTTTTTTGACAATGAGGCAAAGATAATGCAATCAGTGCTCTTCCTTCTCCCTTTCACACGCGTTTTCTTGTTGCCCGCGCCTCTTATTTCTCGGAATAGATTAATATTGTGATCACGTAACGGGTTCACCCCGCGTGGTGCGACCCTGATTATTATTTAACGGTGAATTCTGCATTTAAAATCAATAGCCATTCCGTGTGTTTTTAGTGCTGTGCCTGGCTTTAAGCAGTCTTCTCGTTGTTTTAATTAAAAGTATATTTTCGGTCTGCCGCTAACAATATACTGTATATGGAGAACTGTGTCGATAGGCATGCTGCTCTTGAACCGGTTTTGGCCCCAGTGACGTGCGGTCAGGGGAGGC
Source organism: Muraenolepis orangiensis (assembly GCA_027704905.1). Taxonomy (NCBI): domain Eukaryota; kingdom Metazoa; phylum Chordata; class Actinopteri; order Gadiformes; family Muraenolepididae; genus Muraenolepis; species Muraenolepis orangiensis. The sequence continues at coordinate 21,688,885 of CM051001.1, forward strand.
CATCATGTAAAAAAAACAAATAATGATTAAAAACAAATAAATAAATATTTGTCCACTGATCTGTGATAGAAATGGGATTTGTGTATGATTCCAATCATTCCAATCATTTGTATAGTCAATATCGCTGAATTTGTGTATTTTCCTGTTTAAATCCGGGGGAAAGACGCGAAGGGAGGCAGCGACGAGCTGAGCCTCCTCTCGGTTTGCGCAATCCCTCCCAAACTGGGCTGAGCGCATTCCAATTGAGCTCTCTCTGTATGTCACCGATGGAATGGCTGTACACACTTTGATTATATGTCCTCACATTCCATAGTCTAGGTCATGTATTTCACCTATGTGTATAACATATTAGTCTTGCTGATCTGACATAACGCCGCAGTGAAAAAGCAGGAAGGGAGGCAGCCAGTACCTCTGCCTCCCTGAAGGGGGCGTGTGTGCGCACACGGGCTTGTTCTGCCGTTGCTCTTCTCCACGTATTACAGACAGATGGCATTGTGGGTAATATGCTAGCTTTTCCTTGACTGGAAAAATGGAAGATTATATATTATATATAATAACAATTAAACTACATTTGTCTTTATACTTTCATTTGTATTGAATGAGTATGAATTGTGATGGCAAATTAAGGACACACGGAGGGTGCAGAGCTCTCTCTGAGCCGCTATAAATGGGACGTTCTTCTTTGGCCAAATATGCCACTACCTACACCTACTGTGTGTGTGTGTGTGTAAAGAATGCTGATATGGGTTATGAAATATAACCAGTAGTCAATGTGCAAGCAGCCAGTTGAATGGTGAATTTATGCTCCTCTGTTGAATTCCTATATTTGTATATATTTATATATTTGTAAAAGAGAGAGTCAGTGCCTCCCTCAGCTACGAACTTCCCCGCACGTCACTGTTTGGCCCGTAGGAAATTCGGTGTTTGTTCGGTCATTGCAATTACGTATGAAAAAAAAATATATATAAATATTAGTGGTATCAATGTCTCTCTCTCGCTCTCAATTGTTAAACCTCTTCCACGTCCTGGCACTTGGAGGCTCATTTGTTTTGTAAATTATTCCTCATTTGCACAGGGAAATGTGAAAAAAGAAAACCAAAGGACGGTATATTCTATTGACGCTCGTTTTCTCGCTGGTTCTCATTTTCGCAGGTGTCTGAGATGTGTCTTCCTGAATGTGCAACCGTGGAAAGTGAAACGTGAATGAGTGAAATTTTTTGGTTTGGTTGGTTTGTGTCTCGTCTTGTCGGCGTACCTGCCAAAACCAGCAGGAGATTAACGAAGGGCGGCGGCGGCGGCGGCGGCGGTGCTGCTGTTTGACTTGTTGCTCCACCTGGAGCCGGCTTTGATATGGAAATCCTGCATGTGTTTGTGTCCTTGGATCCTGTTGTTCCCCCTGCCCCCCTGTCCCCCTGTCCCCCTGTCCCCCTGCCCCCCTGTCCCCCTGTCCCCCTGCCCCCCTGTCCCCCTGCCCCCCTGCCCCCCTGTCCCCCTGCCCCCCTGCCCCCCTGTCCCCCTGCCCCCCTGCCCCCCTGCCCCCCTGTCCCCCTGCCCCCCTGCCCCCCTGCCCCCCTGCCCCCCTGCCCCCCTGTCCCCCTGCCCCCCTGCCCCCCTGTCCCCCTGCCCCCCTGCCCCCTGTCCCCCTGTCCCCCTGCCCCCCTGTCCCCCTGCCCCCCTGCCCCCCTGCCCACTACCACACCCACCCCTCTGCATTCATGCGGCGGTAGGCTGGGTGTCTGTCCGTCCGGTACTGGATGTCCAGACGTCTCGTCGTGTTGCTGGGCCTGGTGGTGCTGGTGGTGCTGGTGGTGCTGGTGGTGCTGGTGGTGGTTGTTTCTGCGTGGGTCGACGATGCCAGATTTGCCGCCACACTGTGGTGTGACCACCGGTGTTCGCGCATGACAGAGCGTTATGTAAGATGAACGGCCTGTTGGCTTTCCACTCCGGAAATGGATTGGGGAGAGGGACATAGGGAGGGAAGGGGGGGGGGGGGGAGAGAGAGGTAGAGAGGGGCAGAGGCAAGGAAGTTAATGCCGAAGCCTCGTTTGGGCATTTGTTGGTTAATGAGAAGCAGACGACTGCGTAAGCCCTCCCGGTTATTCAGTCCTTAGCGCCGCATGAATCTGGGTCCAACCTGTTTGGTTCCGAGTCCAGGTGGCCTTTATTTACACATTTTCTTGGCGCTTCTCCAGCGCTCGGCTCTCTGCAGAATCTTCAAACAGATTTTCCATGCCTCTGCGTGTGAAGACTCTCTGGCCCCACGTGACTGAGATATAACGGATTCTCCTCCTAATTGTCAGGCCCAGTAATGGCCTGTACAAGCTGTATTTTACACACGCATACACTGCATTTAGGGACGGTGGCAACAGAGAATGGTGGGAGTGGGAGATGGGACTTGAGATTATTTACAGACCTCAGGAGACAGGAGCAGAGTTCACGTGTCCGATATCTATGCCTATCATTGATTTAAAAGTCCCATTTTCCATCATCCTACAACTTCTTTAGATGTTTTGTCCCATGCAGCTAACTTGTGAATCTTCACACAGGGCTAGGGGGTGTTCCACGACCACCCGAATGGTACTGGGTTCGATCCCCAGTGTTCGCAGCCGACCTGGGGTCCTTGAGCCAGATGCATTCAAACCCTACCTTGTCCTTGATGGCATGTATTCACTGTGGAGTTGAAATTGGTGCTACATGGCCAGAGAACAACAGCCTTAGAGACGGCAAAGGTCTGGCAGATGACGCAAAATTACGCAAAGTGCGTCACCAGGTGGACTTTTACAAACCTGTCCCAGGTAAAAAAAAACCTGGTTCTAAACAGCCAAAGTATTCAGTTTAAAAAGAAAGTAATCGTAAATAGGATGATCCCACTGATATTTGAACTGTTGGCCGGTCTTCGTGAGCTGAAGTTTGCTTTGGAGGAGGACAGGGGCGGGACGGAAGGGGGGAGACGGAAGCAGCTGGTGGCCCATCGGGTGCGGAGGTTGGCTTGGCTCCTTCCATGGTGCCGGCCCTGTGGCTGTCCAGCCAGAACAACCCTGCTCCTTCTGTGCACGCCGGCCGCAGACAGGAAGGAAACCTAAAGGGCCATCCAGGGCACTCTGTGTTCTCTGGAAGATAAACGTGTGTGTGTGCATGTGTGTGTGTGTGTGTGTGTGTGTGTGTGTGTGTTTGTATGTGTGTGTGTGTGTGTGTGTATTCTGTGGAGGGGGGGGGGGGGGGGAGAGGTGAATTCGGTTGATCTAAATTTAACATCCGAGTGACCCCATGCGAAGAATCCCAGAGAAACGCCAGTCAGCGTTTTTCAGCTCCATACGAGCAGCAGAACCCTGTTCTCTCTTCCCTAGTTTGGGTCGCGGCGTCCGTCCTGCGTACCGGAGAGTGATGTGTTAAGTGTCTGCTTCCGCCAGGGACACAGAACACTCCTCTCCACTCTCCGTCCCACTGTCTTCACCACTTGTGTACCTTTTAAGGGCAAGGAATGTCCTAGCTACCTCGTACCCAACAGGAAACCCCCCCCACCGTGCCTGGACATCGGACATCTCCCCAACATTTAGATTTAGATTTATCCGTTCCCCACCCCCCCCCCCCCCCCCGTTTCCGTAGTGATGGTTTGAAACTTTTTGTTATAAGGCTCCTGTCGGTTCCGTGTCAAAACCAGAAGACCCGACCCACGTGTGTCCGTCGTAACGCAGCCGCTGCTGTTTTTCGGCGGTAGCGTCGACCGAGGCGATCCGATCCACGTCTGACGTGACAACGGACGGGGAGGCCCAATGCTCCCGCTGACCCTCCTGTCGCCCTCGCTCGCCTTTGTCCCCTCCTGGAAACATTGGTGGCCACTGAACAGTTTTCCACAAGAGCGCCCTGCCGCGTTGAAGGGCGTATTAATCATCCTCCGCCTAGTGAATATTCTCATAGTTTAGAACACACACACACACACACACACACACACACACACACACACACACACACACCACACACACACACACACACACACACACACACACACACACACACACACACACACACACACTCACACAAGCTGTGTGTCTGTCCCCACCCCCCCTCCCCCCCCGCTCCCCATCCCTCCAGTGATGGGCTTCAGGCCTCATTAAGTGGATTTCCTTTTTCCTTTTTTTTTTTCTGTAGGGCCTGCGCAACAGATTTCCCGATCATCAATGTAGTATGGCCCTGCCATAACAACATAACAACGGCTCTATTCTTTCCATGGGTTTAGCCATCAGATCCCTGCATGCCTCAGATGCTGGGTCCAATATTCACTTTGCTTTCAAGTTATGCTGGCTCGGGTTGTTCTGCATGTGAGGCACATTTTTCCCGTTTCTTCCATTATTTTCTGCTGGATCATGATATTCTGCTGCTGCTGCGGAGCCAATATCAGCCCATGATGAGCCCATCTCAATCACGCCTGTGCTGTGGATTATAGGAAAAGTGTTGAGAAAACGATGTAGGCTAATTATAGTTCCTCCTTTCTCTCACTCTCTCTCTCACTCTCTCGCTCTCGCTCTCTCTCTCTCTCTGTCTCTGTCTCTGTCTCTCTCTCTGTGTCTCTCTCTGTGTCTCTCTCTCGTTCTCCCAGCTCGGCCGCGATGAAAGGCGAGTAGACAGCAGGACTATCTACGTTGGCCATCGGCCGTCGCCCACCGAGGTCTTCATCCCACCCAAGTTCTGCGACAATAGGATCGTGTCCTCCAAAGTAAGAAAAGAGCACACACACACACACACACACACACACACACACACACACACGCCCACACGCCACACACCCACACAGTTTTTTTTTTTAGCTATATAGAGTTTATTTCTGTGTTCGGAGCGGACCACCTCTCCTTCACCCCTGGGTGTCACATTCCAACCTCCTGGTCAAAGCCTCTTGATTGAAGTGTCTCTGTGCAGACTCCCCCTCAATCTGCCGCCCGTTCCACCCATTTCCCCCCCCCCCTATCCCCCTTCCCCCGCTGGTGGGATAGCCTTTATTTGCTCCTGTGTGTTAGCGCAGCACTGCGCATGGCATTAAAACAGCCACCAATGCGCAGGCAATTCAATATTTCCCCCATTTGCTCTCATACTTGTTCCCCCCCCCCTTTGCAAAGCCCCATCATATCAGCGAGAGAGAGAGAGAGAGAGAGAGAGAGAGAGAGAGAGAGAGAGAGAGAGAGAGAGAGAGAGAGAGAGAGAGAGAGAGAGAGAGAGAGAGAGAGAGAGAGAGAGAGAGAGAGAGAGAGAGAGAGAGAGAGAGAGAGAGAGAGAGAGAGAGAGAGAGAGAGAGAGAGAGAGGAGAGAGAGAGAGAGAGAGAGAGAGAGAGAGAGAGAGAGAGAGAGAGAGAGAGAGAGAGAGAGAGAGAGAGAGAGAGAGAGAGAGAGAGACGGGAAGAGCCGCGTCTGGAAGGTGAAGGTGGTGCGGGCCGCGTCTGGAAGGTGAAGGTGGTGCGGTCCGTGAGGTGGACGGAAAGACAAGGAGGGGGGGGGAGGGGAGAGGGAATTTATAGTGGTGCAGACTCAGGGGCCCGGAGAGGACCGGCCCACAATCAATTGGTTCCCTGCAGTGTGTCAGTGTAAACAGCCTTTAATTACCCTGCCTGTAGTGTTTATGCTCCCGCATGCCGGTGCCTTCCATCATCCGGCTGCTGCCGCGGCTCACGCCAAACCTCCACCACCACTGTCGTGCCGGCGCCTCTCTGCGGCACCGTCATACAAGTGCACAGACACATGCTACTCTCTGCTCCACACACACACACCCTTTTATGTTATTTTTTTCTCTCTCTCTCTCTCCCCCCCCCCCCCCCCCCCTCTCCTTCTCCTTCTCAGAAGAAGAATTGTCTTTTTTTTTTTGTCTCTTTTTTTTTTACAAATACCACGCAATGAAACGAGATCTCTGCGTTTGATCCATCGCTAGCTGCGGCAGTAGGAGCAGTAGGGCCCGGGGGACCCAACCGCTGGTGCCTTGGTCCAAGGGCAACGGGCAAGGAGTGTTAACCCCCTAAACCCCGTCTTCCGCTGAGATGGCGTGCCCTGCTGTTGCAGCCTTTAAGGCCATAAGCTCGTCCTCCCTGAATTGTTGTTGTTGTTGTTGTTGTCTAGTGTGAGTTAACTCCACTGCAGTGCTCCACTGTTTCCCGCACGTTTGTATATTGAAGGTCAGTTGTGGCAGTAGAAC
>CM051001.1:21700059-21825059 GCA_027704905.1 Muraenolepis orangiensis
ATGCATGACCGCTTTTTCTTTTTACTTCAATAGTAAAATCGAGAATGCATATGTGGCAGTCAATGTTGATATTGTGGCGGCCCGCCACATATACATGGATACATGACCGTGTTTATCCTGGCCACACCCTGGTTGGCATTTCTCCATGAATCCAGCGTCTTCTTATCCTAACCGCTGCGTCCCCCCCCCCCCCATCCCCACCCTCTCCTCCTCCCCACGCTGATGCCCCCCCCCCCCCCCCCCCACTATTATATCACAAAGGGAGAGAAAGGGAGAGGGGGACACGCACGGTGCTTTTGCGTCACACAAGACGGAAATAACCCCATTCTCTTTCCCGTGAGGCTTCTCTGTGACGTTTCTGCAGGCAACCAAACCTTTTGTGTGCTCCCCAAGCCCTTTCCCTCGCTCTCTCGCTCGCTCGCTCGCTCTCTCGCTCTCGCTCTCTCTCTCTCACTCTCGCTCTCTCTCTCTCTCTCTCTCTCTCGCTCTTGTTCTCGATCTGCCTTTGCTCTGCCCCAAAAATTGTCTCTTACTCTATGCCCTCTATTTTTCTCTCTCCCCTTTTCCGTCTCTCTATCTCTCTATATTTATCCATGTCTCTCTCTCTCTCTCTCTCTCTCTCTCTCTCTCTCTCTCTCTCTCTCTCTCTCTCTCTCTCTCTCTCTCTCTCTCTCTCTCTCTCTCTCTCTCTCTCTCTCGCTCTCTCTCGCTCTCTACTCTGCCCCATCTCTCTGTCTTTCTCTGCCTCCCTCCGTCTCTCTGCAGCGTTGCACCGCTGACGTCAGCAGCCAGGAAGCCCTCTGTACATCACGGTGCCACAAATAGACACAGGGCTGGTATAAAAAAAGCACCACTCTCCTATTAATAGCCCTGCATGCCTGTGCTGGGCCCTGATCGAATGGGAGTGGAGCACAGGGGTGGGATGAGGAAAGATTGGGGGGATAAAAAGAGGGGATTTGATAGATGGAGAGGGAGAGAGATAGAGAGATACTTTACAGGACAGAGGAGAGAGGGAGAGAGGGAGTGGGAGAGGGAGAGAGAGAGAGATACTTTACAGGACAGAGAGAGAGAGAGAGAGAGAGAGAGAGACTTTACAGGACCCAGAAGAGAGAGAGAGAGCCTGAGAGAGAGAGACTTTACAAGACAGAGTAGAGGGAGACTTAGAGAGCGAGACTTTACAGGACAGAGGAGAGAGAGAGAGAGAGAGAGACTAAGAGACTTTAAAGGACAGAGTAGAGAGAGAGAGAGTGATAGACTTTACAGGACACCGTAGAGGGAGGGAGAGAAAGAGAGAGAGAAACCGACCTTACAGGACCGAGGGGAGAGCGGAAGAGAGAGGTCGTCGAGGGAGGATGCTCTAGCACCCATTTCTGCTCTGGGACCCGAGGGAGCAGCCGCCTGTCGCTCACTCTGACATAATTTCCTGCCCCGATGTGGGACTCCGCTCTGCTCTAGTGCCGCTTGGCGTGCACGTGCACGTGCACATGCTCGTGCCCGAGCTCGGTAGCATACCAGCACATCGGCAACACACGGCCGTTGCCTGGGCTGCAATTTTAGACATTTCTGTTTGGTGCAGAGGAGATAAAGATGTGTGTGTGGGCGTGTAGGCGTGTGTGTGTGTGTCTGTGTGTTGTGTTGCGTGTGTTTGATTGAAATAAAGGGATGATGTGAGAGGCAGTTGGTGTACGATAGAAATACAGGATTGCAAAGAAAAATACAAGGGAGGGGGGGGGGGGGCAATTCTTGTGAAGGTAAAGTGCACGACACAGTCCATTCTGCTGCAGTATTTTACGATGATGACGCATCGAGGGTTTGGATTCTCACCAATCTCCCTTTGGCACCAACCTACCCCCCCCACCCCCCCTCCCCCCCGTACACACACACACACACACACACACACACACACACACACACACACACACACACACACACACACACACACACACACACACACACACACACACACACACACACACACACACACACACACACACACACACACACACACACACACACACACACACACACACACACACTCACCACTCACCACAGCTGTGTGTATGAAATACTGCATGTCACCAAAGTCAAGTATTGGGAAGAAAATGACTTTGCAGCATCCGTTCTGAAACCGCCATTATGTGGGGGATGGGGGGGGTAGATTCACAGCATTGCCCAACGGGGGACCCCAGGTCGTCCGTGAGCAGATGCGGCTTCATGTCACTCTTTTTTTTAATTTTAATTTTTACACTTAAATGGCATCTGCATCAATCACTCTGGAACCGTCACTCCTTGTGGAGTAGGCTCTCTGCAGTGTTGGCCCCACCCCACCCCCCCCTCTCCCCCCTGCCACCCCCCCCCCCCCCCCCCCCCCCTTCAGGGCTTGGCAGTGTGGGCGGCGTATCCCGGGGACAAACTGTCCTCAATAGCGTCGCTCGCCCAACTTCTGAACTCGGCCAGCACACTGTACATCTGTGTGTTTGTATTTGAGTGTCTGTGTTTGAGTGTGTGGGTCTGTATTTGAGTGTGCATCTCGATGAGTGTGTGTCTGTTTATGTGAGTTTGTATGCTTGTGCTTTATGTGTTTATGGCTATAGCTGGATGTGTGTGTCTGTGTGTCTGTCTGTGTGTGTCTGTATTTGAGTGTGTCTCTATGAGTGTGTGTCTGTTCGTGTGAGTAGGTGTGCTTGTGTGTGTGTTAATTATTATGCATGTTAATTCATGTGTTTGTCTGCGTGTTAATTATTATGCATGTATATTTGTGTGTGTGTGTATGCTTGTGCGTGTGTTTCATGTGTTTATGGCTGTGGGTTTACCGTTATTATTGTTATTGTTGTGTGTGTGTTGTGTGTTCTCTCAACCTTCATCCACCAACTCTTCCGCAGGGCTCCCCTCCTATGGATCCCCAGCTAGTGGTAACGCCAGGTCTGTTTTTAATAGTCGAGGATATATAGGCTAACTCCTCGCAGCGATGCAACACTCCCCCCAACCTTACACGTGTCCCGCTGGGCGCGTTCCAGGTATAATGGCGCTTGAAGCACTTCGGGGGATGGGGGGGATGGGGGGGGGGGGCGCAGAGTCGTAAACCCCCTGAGTTACAAGCTGGCTCTCTTGGTGAAACATCCAGGCGCCCCCCCCTGAGCCCAACATCCTACACCAGGGGGGGCTGCCGCCGCCGCCGCCGCTGCCGCTGCTGCAGCAGCAGCACAGCTATTGTTTCTTCTCCTCCGGGCCTGACGGGAGCGGTCTGCTACTACAGACACGATGCAGGCTTTCCACCACCTCCTCCATCCACCCCCCCACCCTCCCACCCTCCCCCGCCTGATTCTGCATTCCTCCTAATGGTTCAGTGTGCACCATTCCAGCGCTGCCTTCTAATTGATTTATCCCCCAGTTAATTGTAATCACAGCAAAGCTCTGATAGGCTACTAGCTTGCTCTGTTTCCTTCTATGTGTGTGTGTGTGTGTGTGTGTATTTCTATAGACCTGGGTGTGTGTAAATGAGGTGTGTAATGTGTGCGTCTGTGCGCGCGCTTCTACCAACGTGTGTGTGCGTGTGCGTGTGCGTGTGCGTGTGCGTGTGTGTGTGTGTGTGTGTGTGTGTGTGTGTGTGTGTGTGTGTGTGTGTGTGTGTGTGTGTGTGTGTGTGTGTGTGTGTGTGTGTGTGTGTGTGTGTGTGTGTGTGTGTGTGTGTGTGTGTGTGTGTGGAGGTATGCTGCTTTGTGCGTTTTGATTATGGCGAGGGTGTTGCGACGTTCTCAGTCAGAGCACAGGTGAGGGAAAACACCAGGCTGTTTACCTGCTCCCTGCTGGAGTTGATGTCTGTCTGTCTGACAGTTAGCAGGGCTCGTGGACAGAAAGACAACGAGGGGGAGGGTGTCTTTCCGTCGTCTGTCAATATTTTTTTGAGTGCATGCGCCAACATGCATTTCTCTCTTAACCTGTGTACACACTCCCACACACTCCCACTGGATTTCTTTCATTAATGACACGCACACACGCACTTCCCACCAGATTAGGGAACAGATCTCTGAGCGGCGAGCCTTTAGCCACGCCATGTGCTGGAACTCACTAAAGCACAATGGACTCTGTTTTTCTTCTTCTTCCGAATCACATGACCAGATGACCATGATACTCTGCATGTCCACCATTCGTACACACACACACGCCTTGATAGTGCGAGAGTAAATAAATGAAGGACACACACACCTACACACACACACACACACACAAACGGACTACACCCAGTAGTTAAGGGACAGGCCCGCCTATGGCAGCCATAACTATCAAGCCTCTCTCTCCCTCTGAAGGTGCTCTTAGTCATTTTGTGGTCGCACGCCCACGCAATCTGCTCCGCGTGTATAACCGCAGTTCCAGGGAACCTAGTCGCGACTATATTGGTCGTCTTCTATATGTTGGTTGTGGTTACTTGTAGTAAAAAAAAAAATGGCAACTTTGTGGCTTTTTTCTTATTCTTCTCCTCCTCCTCCTCCTCCTTCTCCTCCTCTTGATAGGTGATAGTGGACACGCCCACCAGCCCAGTCACCAGCGGCCTGCCTTTATTTTTTGTCATCACCGTGACCGCCATCAAGCAGGTGAGCTCTCCTCCGTGTGCATGTGAAGGACTCATCCAAGGACCTCCCAGCAGAGAGGCCACCTCACACATGCCCTCACACACTCCCTTGCCCCCCCCAATCAATCGTGCAATTTCTTTCTCCAATTATTTTTATTTGGGAAATACGCTTATTATTATGTGTATTTATCAATAAATTCATGTCAGTATTTATTGGGAAGGGTTATTTTTTTTTATCTTATCATCATAATATTGGTTGGTCCACCGACCAAGCCAACGTAGATTTTGCACGTTAAATTTATTCGACGGCAATGACGTCAATAACGGCGACTCGAGTAGTGTCCGAAAGGTTTTTTTTCATTTAGCGGATGAGCTCCCTTTACAGTGCCCTACATCGAACTCCCTATGAAGGGAGTAAGGAAGTGATTTCCGGAACATGGCAACAGTCTTCCTTCCTTCCCTCCCTCCATAGCTGCTTTGCCCTGAGGTTGCTGGAGTTCAGGTGGAGAGAAAAAAAACGGCAGGATACGTGTGCCTGTAACAAGACGGTCTATTATGCACAAAAAACCCTCTCAAAATAACTATGGTGGGGAGTGTCTCTTTCCCTGGGTCTCCTACAGTGCGGTCCCCGCTTTAGATGCATTGTTTTAGCACACGCTTTTCTTTTCTTTTTTTCGTCTTTCGCTCACCGCTGGGCCCTTTTGAAAGACACAATAATATTGTGGAAAAGGTGGTGCAGACCGCCTTCAGTCCCCCCCTAGTCTGGGACTTCCTCTAGCTGTGCTCTATTGTAGCTACGCCAAGGTCAACAGAAGTACTCATGGAATTCACTTCCACGGAAGTCGTTTCTCATCACCCAACCCCCCCCCGCCCCCCCTCGGCCGATCAGCTGTTTAACCCCGCGCTCTGTCTTCTTCAAGCGTTGTGTCAGAACCGGCATTCCGTCATCTTTCGAGAGGTGGTACCTTGTGTCACCAGCGAACCCCCGGTAACACGGGCACCCCACTCATTGTCGTCCCCCCCCCCCTCCCCCCCCCCCACTGGGTGATGAATGCAGCCTTTTGTCATCCTTAGCTGGGTCATAATTGTCCAGCCTCACTCCTCCGCAGCTGCAAACTCCGTACCGTGGCACACTGCCAGAGCTAATCTGCTAACATTCCCGGACAATCTACGGATTGTTTTCCGCACAATCGCTAGTGGCGTGTTCAGCGCGTAAGAATGCGCGCCCCTGAATTCCCGCTATTGTACCGTATGTGTGTCAACTGTCAACATAGGCTTTTGGATTACCGTGCAATATATCATTTTTTTCGGTTGTGCCCCGCTCTAATATTACAGACCTAGTCCTACAAGTTTATGCGTACGTTTTCTGGGTTTCTGTGCATTCATGGACAAACAAAAGTGGGTTGAAAGAGAGGGGAAATGACACACACCAGGTTTGACATTCACACCCTACATCCTCATTTACTCTGTGAATTGTGTGTGTGTGTGTGTGTGTGTGTGTGTGTGTGTGTGTGTGTGTGTGTGTGTGTGTGTGTGTGTGTGTGTGTGTGTGTGTGTGTGTGTGTGTGTGTGTGTGTGTGTGTGTGTGTGTGTGTGTGTGTGTGTGTGTGTGTGTGTGTGTGTGTGTGTGTGTGTGTGTGTGTGTGTGTGTGTGTGTGTCCTCAGGGTTATGAAGACTGGTTGCGGCACAAGGCGGACAACGAGGTCAACGAGTATCCGGTGACGGTGCTGGAAGATGGCCGCAGGGTGCGCACTGAGAGCGAGAAGATCAAGGTAGCCTGCGCCTCAGCATTTAGGAACATGACGTGGGAATAAATATTATATGCTTAGAGGTGTGTTTTCTTTGTGATGTTTTTTTTTAGGGAATGGAAAATGTACAGCGTTCGCACTGGACAGTGCTGTTTATTTTTTTTGTTTTTGGCCATGTTCTATTTACAGTCACGGCGGTGTGATGTGTGCAAAAAAACAACAACAACGGTTAAGTTAAAATTGTTTAATAGTTACGTAGAGTAACTAGAGTATCATTTTAAAATTAGAGTCATGGGATAGAGGGATGTTTAGCAGGGGAAAGCCATTTCGAAGAGGTAGTAGTAGTAGTAGTACTAGTAGTACTAGTAGTACTAGTTGTAGTATGGAGACACAGTCCGTACATGTTCCATGCCCTCGTTGATGAACACATTTGTGTTGACTCCTTTGGGTCAACTCGACCTTGGCGTAATCACAAGAAGACACGGATACACACACACACACACACGCACATTTTTGTGTGTGTGTGTGTGTGTGTGTGTACCCGAAACGCAACCTGTGGACTTACTGGCTGACGTGGGAGCAGGTGGGGGACGTGGTGGAGGTGGACGAGGACGAGACCTTTCCCTGTGACCTGATTCTGCTGCAGTCCACCCGGGACGATGACACCTGCTTCGTCACCACGGCCAGCCTGGACGGGGAGTCCAACCACAAGGTACGACCCCTCGCCTTATCAGGCCGGCGTTTATTAACGACCGCCGTCACCCAGGAAGAAGCGGAATCATCTGGGTGATTGTTATTTGCCGTGGATCTCTAGTGCTTGTGTGCTCTTTCTATGGTAAACAAAACCTTGTTTGAGGAACACGTCTGACTCCTTTTTTTTTTTTTGCGTGTAGAACTCTGGGCTACACTCCAAAGTGTGTGTGTGTGTGTTTACACTCACGTGTGACTCACAGTTTCTGGTTTTTTCCTCTGTTCTCCACAAACGATGAGGCGATGAAGACCATCTGATCTCTCCCTCTCCTCTTCCTCTTTCTTTCTGTCTGTCTCTCTGCCCTCTTTCCTCCTCTCTCTTCCTTCTCCTCTCTTCCCTATGTCTCTCTCTCTCTCTATCTCTATCTCTATCCCTATCCCTCCGTCTCTCTCTCTCTCTCTCTCTCTCTCCATCTCTCTGTCCCTCTCTTCTTCTTTCTCTTTTTTCTCTCCATCTCTCCAGACACACTACACAGTGCCAGACACGGAGAAGGATCTGGAATCTCTCAACGCCACCATGGAGTGTGAGCAGCCACAGCCCGACCTCTACAAGTAGGCACTCGTCACGCCCCCCCCCCGCCCGCCACCAGGGATTCACACCGAAAGCGCTGTGTGTTCAGTGTGCGCCGTACCGTTTGGTCGATCAAGTCCACAAGCCAATTTAGAATGTGCTAATTGAATGGAGTGTTAACACCGCGGTCGTAAAAAACATAACTCACAATGAAGAGAGCGCTGTTGCTCGGGGTTTATTTTCGGACCACGGACATTGGTTCAACTTGTTGCCTGGGATTCCGCTGGCCGGGGCGGTTTTGAACGGAGACGCTTAGAGGGAAGTTCAATAGGTCGAGGTGACCTGTCCCCACCTCCTTAAGGATTCTTCAATTTAAAGGTAATCTAGGTTCTCCAGTGAGTGAAGGCTTGCAACTCCCCCTATGGGTGGAGCGGGCGAACTGCGCTTTAATTCAGTAAAACATCGCGCTGGTGTTTGAGGCGTGTTAAAGAAGTCCCGGTGCCAGATGCTGACTCTTCAGAGTCAATAAAAACAACGGGTCCATTGGCGGCAGTCCGCTGGCCAACCACCAGTAATTAGGGTAGCTTCCTTACCTGCGTTTCCCCTCCAGTGAGCTCTCCGTGATGGGCAGATGGAGGCCCTGAGAGGCCCCTCGTTTGAACGCTATGATGCGATGATGAACACTCAACTGGTTTTATGCGCCGGCAAAGACACTAACACTCGCAGTCACAGCTGCGTGCAAGAAGACAGATTTGGCAGTGGGGAGTGGAAATATAAACTATTGTTAATGTCAACAGAGTTTCTGAAAGAAAAGGGGCAGAATGTTGCAGCGTTAAGGGCATTTGACTCCCTGCTCAAATGTTCTTTGTTCGAATCTTGGTGTCTACATGTGCGCATTTATGGAAGAATATTTTTGATCTCAATCCATTAACTCCTTAATGACATGTATCGCAATGTTCACTATGGGAGAATGACCAATACAAAGTAATAATTGTTCTAAATCAAAGAGCATGTGCTTTTATTTCTGTTACAGGTTTGTTGGGCGTATGTACATATACAAAACAGATCAGGAGCCCGCAATAAGGTGAGAAGTTGTCTGGCTGGTTCAAGAAAAGAAAGTTGGAAATTCAGTTGGCTTCTTTTTAATTATTGGCGTTCCCATCGGGTCATTATTTTATAGATCCATAACTCTAAACAAAACATTCCGTTAGAACCATGCTGGCAAAGCGTTGTCGGGCTCCTCCCAAGTTTCTGTAGCAGCCATTTGTCATTACCTACTTTGTGAGGGTCCCCGTGTCCTTCACAGTTACATCAAGGGAAGAAAAAACACACACATACACACACACACACACACACACACACACACACACACACACACACACACACACACACACACACGCCCCCCACCCCTTCCCCCACAAGACTGCAGTCGTCTCTTGTGCAACTGGGCGTCTCTATGCCAAGTGGTTTGCCATGCCAATAGGCCTGCCAGTAATCCAGTTTGTAGCTAAGGCGGCAGAAGGGAGGAAGGGGGGTGGTGGGGTAGTGTGTATCTTGTAGTGTATGGATTTGCTGACATTATTTATTTGACGGTATGATTGTCCAGGTCTCTGGGTCCAGAAAACCTGCTCTTGAAAGGGGCCACTCTGAAGAACACTCTGAAGATCTGTGGTGAGTCACAGCGGCCACTTAAGTGACATTAAGTAATGAGCAACGCTTTAGGGGGGATCGCTGTTTCCTTCGTTCTTCGTGTGAATCAATATTTCAAAAGTAAAGCACTTGCAGTCTCTCTCTCTCTCTCTCTCTCTCTTTCTCTTTCTCTTTCGCTCTCTCTCTCTCTCTCTCTCTCTCTCTTTCTCTTTCTCTTCTCTTTCGCTCTCTCTCTCTCTCTCTTTCTCTTTCTCTTTCTCTTTCTCTTTCTCTTTCTCTTTCTCTTTCTCTTTCTCTTTCTCTTTCTCTTTCTCTTTCTCTCTCGGTCTCTGTCTCTGTCTCTCTGTCTTTGTCTAAATGTCTTTGTCTTTCTACCCATTATAGGTGTGGCAGTTTACACTGGCATGGAGACAAAAATGGCCCTCAACTACCAGGGCAAATCCCAAAAGCGCTCCGCAGTGGAAAAGTAAGAAGAACAGGTTAAAATTGTCCGTACCAAAAAAAAAAAAAAAAAAAACATTCAAACGAAAAAGGGCTTATTCCCACGCAGGCGGTGACTTTATTGTGTTATCGTTGGCACGACGCCCAGGTCCATCAACGCTTTCCTCCTGGTGTACCTCGGCATCCTGGTGAGCAAGGCCCTGCTGTGCACCATCCTCAAGTACGTGTGGCAGAGTAAGCCGGGCCAGGACGAGCCCTGGTACAACCAGAAGACAGAGAGAGAGAAGGAGACCAACCTGGTGAGTCGCACGTCGAACCCTGTTCGCTCTCCCCCCCCCCCCCCCCTCTCCTCGTGGTCCCAGATGAGGAAGAGGAAATGAGGAGGAGGGGGCGGGGTAGAGGCTTTCTGAGGAATCTTGATGAAAGCATTCTAGACGGGGCAGGGTCTTGTGGTCGTCGCACAGGAAATACCATTTTGTCAGTCGCCTTTGAAGCAAACACCCTCTACTATAAACAGAAGAAGTAATGCGCACAGGACATTTGACCTTTTTGGACTAAACCATAAATAAAAAACCACAAATGTTCACCCTCACAACAGCGGTAGATGGATTAAAGTAGCACTTGGTGAGACACACCTACAAGGTTAACACAATGAAATTCAACTGAACAGTTTATAGGCACTTTATATTGGTGAAAACAAACATACATTTAAGGCAAAGACGAACAAAAGACAACTAAAGACTACAAATGAAAGACACACAAGCATGAACCCGTGTCCCCGTCGCCTGTCCCCTTTCCCGCCAGTACCTGAAGATGTTCACGGACTTCCTGTCCTTCATGGTGCTCTTCAACTTCATCATCCCCGTCTCCATGTACGTTACCGTGGAGATGCAGAAGTTCCTGGGCTCCTTCTTCATCACGTGGGACCGGGACTTCTTCGACCCCGAGATCCAAGAAGGGGCGCTGGTCAACACGTCAGACCTCAACGAGGAGCTGGGACAGGTCAGAAAGAGAGAGAGTTGGATAAAAAGAGAGAGAGAATTTTTTTTGAAATATAGATATATAGATATATAGATATATCTATATATATATAGATATATAGATATATATATATATAGATAGATAGAGATAGAGATATAGATATAGATATAGATATATAGATAGATATATATAGATATATAGATATATAGATATGATTTGTGTTCTGCCGGGAATGATCTGCCGCCTGGCTTTTTTTGTTTGACAGTGGATGGTTGTCCACAAAGCCGAGTAAAGATATATATATATCTTTACTGTTTGGCATAATTCACCTTTTCGCTTGTCGATAGTCAGTTGAGGGCGGAACAAAGAGGGAGTTTTAATGACCTCAGTCTGAATGAACTACTCAACTACCTAACTTCTAAAGCATGGTCCCTTCTTAATTAAACCTATTGGGTTCATGCGTTTCCTGTTTTTCACTATGCATCAAAACCATGTAGACACAGATCGGCAACGCTTGGCTTATCAGCCGCTTTCCCTTTTAATTAAAGGTGATCCTTCTGTTATTAAAAAAAGATGATATTATATTGCGTAATTCCGTCCATAATTTTGATGTTGTTTTGTGTTAGTCTACTATTATCATTTAGTTATTACAAGCTTTTTCGCTTGGGCCGTGACGCAAAGTTCTGCCTCCTCGCCCGCAGGTGGAGTACGTGTTCACGGACAAGACGGGCACGCTCACGCAGAACAACATGGAGTTCATCGAGTGCTGCATCGACGGCGTCCGCTACAAGTACAGAGACGCAGTCGGCACGGAGCTGGACGGGTTCTGCGCCACCGACGGGCCCGTGAGCAAGCTGCACGAGAAGGCCGACAAGGTGTGAAACTATTCTCTCTCTCTCGCTCTCGCTCTCGCTCTCGCTGGTGTTGGGGTCCCTCTATCTGGTGTGAAACGATTTACACGTGTACACACACACACAACCACAGAGGCACGTGTACACACACAACCACAGAGGCACGTGTACACACACACACACATGTGTCTTACATAACCCACTGCTGGGGAAGGCCTGTATATCTGTGTGTATATAAATATATATATATATTACTACTGTGCGTGTATATATATATATATATATATATATATATATATATATATATATATATATATATATATATATATATATATATATATATATATATATATATATATATATATATATATATATATATATATATATATATATATATATATATATATATATATATATATATATATATATATATATTGGAGAGAAGCGGGAGCAAACAGAGCCATGCTCAGGACATTAATACTCCGCCAGCTGATAAGGTTTTACAAGCTGTTAAACGTCAATGAATTGTTGTGATAAGAACTCGCTGGAGATAAATCAGCTTATCTGGACATTAGCTACCGTGCGAGGACACGGTCACCTTTTATGGTTTCACACGTTGAATGTATAGAAGAAGTATTTTTCCCTTACTCACCGACACACTTGAATGAACTTCACCGGTTCATATTATACGACACCCGATAATCTAAATAGTATATAGTCTACCGGGTTTGTTAATTAATTTAGTCTATATATTTTTAAAAGCTTTAAAGATATAAGTGCCGTTATGATGTATATGCATCGACGATACTACCGCAACAATGTTGGAAATGATGTATTTATGTACTTCAATTAAATGTATTGTTGTTATCCAAAGGGTTAACGAATGTGTCACTAACTCGCCATTAAATTCCCGTTTTGGGTGTGTCCAGGAGAGGGAGGAGCTGTTTCTCCGTGCGCTGTGTCTGTGCCACACGGTGCAGGTGAAGGAGCCCACGGGCCAGGACCAGACGGACTGCCCGATGGACCCTCCGGACGGCCTGGGTCTGGACGGAGGGAGGCTACCGCCGCCCCAGGAGCAGAGGGGCTTCATCGCCTCCTCGCCCGACGAGGTGGCGCTGGTCAAGGGTGCCATGAGGTGAGGTAACGGGAAGACGGTCTGCATATAAATGAAAACGTTATTTCGTTCATAATGCGTTGGATTGTGTGGGCTTTTTTGTTGCCGTTTTATGGAGTGGGTGTTGTGACGGAGGCGGACAGGAAAGTGAGTTGAAAGCAGCGGGAGAGGCAATGACACACACACACACACACATACAGGTGGTGGTGGGCGTAGCTGATGGGGCTACAGTACCTGGAAGTGTTCAGCTCGCTCTGGTCGTCACATTAAGGGATGAACACTGTAGCCTGTTTGTGTGGATGAGGCTTGTCTAAAGCTTGCGGCGCCCCTGTGTTGTTTTGTAGCTTATGTCTCTCTCACGTATTCACACATATTTTTAAATTCTCAGTCACTGAAAGTCCCAGAAAATCTCATTAGTTTGACACATGCCCCCACCTCTCCTGTACCTCATCTAGGTCAGGTGTCTGCGTGACCTTTTTAAATATGCATACTTAAAATAGAACCGCAGGGCGTCAGGAGAACACATCGTATCCAGGCAACTCAAAAAAAAAACCTGAAACCTGCGTGATAATAATTCATACTTGGACTAAGGGTGACCTGTGCAGTGTACTAAAATCCAGTGGAAGATATTGTGCCTCTGCCAGGTGTATCCAGTTGTAATATCAACACTGTTCCGAGTATTTGGTCCAGTCGCTCATTCCTGGTGCTTTGTCTCCCCCTACAGGTATGGCTTCACATTTCTGGGCCTGGAGAGCAAGAAGATGAAGATCATGAACCGAAACAACGACATTGAAATGTAAGTCTGTAATCGTAAACCTGTTTTTGTTTTTTTTGTTCAGACCCAAACGCTTTCGTGCTGTGGTTGCAAATCTTTGTCACTTTAATGTAACTTGTTTTTCAACCCCGTCCGTAGGTACGATCTGCTTCACGTGTTGAATTTCGATCCGGTGAGAAGGAGAATGAGCGTGATCGTGCGGTCCAAATCAGGTCAGACTTGAGTTTAAGTGGTATCGACTATTACTAGACTCTGCATTGACTTCTACCGCTCTTTATTCAGTGAAGATAAGAGAACGTTCATATATTCATCCAGTCCAGGGCAGGAAACATTTTTGTGTGTGTGTGTGTGTAAACAAACGTGTGTGTGTGTGGTTCCTTCAGGTGACACGCTGCTGTTCTGTAAAGGGGCCGACTCGTCCATCTTCCCCCGCGTCCGGCAAGAGGAGGTAGACAAGATCCGGGTGCATGTGGAGCGTAACGCCACGGTGGGTCACTACTGGCGTCACATGTGCTCGGGCATTGATTGTGTTCTGTGGTTAGGCACTGTGCTTAGAAGGGGGGCGGTGCTTGCTTAGAAGGGGGTGTGGTCTGCTTAGAAGGGGGACAGGCCTGCTGAGAAGTCAAGTCAGGTCAAGTCAAGTTCATTGTCACTTCACAGTTTACACAAGTATGAAGCGAAAGTGAAAATAGATAGTGAAAATCTTATGTGCAATATGCAATATATCGGCACAGAAAAATAGCTATATGTATATATAAATCAATGTAATAAAATATACATTGTTATATGCTATACGCCCTTTTTCAGCAGCCTGATGGCCTGACTGTGGAAGCTATCTCTGAGTCTATTTGTGTGGCACTTGATACTCTGCCGTATCGCCTGCCTGACGGTAAAAGTGAATACAGTTCGTGGCTGGGGTGGGCAATGTCTTTTATGATGCGTTTGGCCTTGGCCACGCACCGCTGGTTGTATATTTCCAGGAGGGAGGGAAGCACCACCCTTTGAAGCGCTCTGCGCTCGAGTGTGGTGCAGGTCCCGTACCAGGCGGTGATACACCCTGTAAGAACACTCTCGATGGTGCCGGTATAGAATGTTCTCAGGATGCGGGGGCCCACGCTGAATTTCCTCAGATGCCTGAGGAAATACAGGCGTTGTTGGGCCTTTTTCACATGGTGCGTGGACCATGTGAGGTCCTCGGAGATGTGCACACGGAGGGACTTGAAGCCGCTGACCCTCTCTACTGCAACACCGTCGATGGAGATAGGGCTGTGCTCTCCTCTCTGCTTCCTGAAGTCCACGATCAGCTCCTTGGTCTTCTAGAAGGGGGCAGGGCCCGCTTTTAATGGGGTTCTAAGAACTTTGGTGCTTATGAGCATAATGGTTTCAAGTGAAAGTATGCGAGGACAAAATAAATGCATATAAGCCCTACAACATGAAAATGTCAAAGGTAAAGTGCTTTGCGATATGGACAAAAATAAATATCTGCATTACTTTATTTATTATATTTAATATATTTATATTTATTTTGACCAAATACCTTGATATTGATATTGCCAGACTATTGTAGGGTTGACTACAATACTTCTTTCACTAAATATTTATGAGATTTTTGATAAATAATCAAAATGAATATGGGTATAATGACTGAGTGGGTAAAGGCGAATATTAGAATGGCAACAACAGTCTTGTAAGTTCAGGAAATTACATCACTTTACTGCCTAATGCAACACTTAAGCTGTATCACAATATACCAATATCCTAAATCCAGAACACTTTGTAAGCTTTTTGTGTTGCTGTACACCTTCCAAACACGCCCCGCATACACTTTAGTTTGGTGTGGTCATTGTATTGTGAGTTATGCTGAGACTCCCATGTCATTTAATGAAGTGCATCTCATTGAAGTGTATCTTAATAATTCAACAAAGCAGCATTTAAAAGGACGTCATCGCGCCACCATGCTTACGTGGGGTACTCAACCACATGTACCGCTAAACCATAAAGCTCTACCTGCAACCGCTTCCTTCAGGCGGTAACCGTGTGTCAACCCGTCCTCTCGGGCTCCAGTGTTAACCCGTCTTGTGTTGACCCCCCCCCCCCGTCCTCCAGGAGGGCTACCGGACGCTGTGTGTGGCCTACAAGAAGCTGAGCTCCGAGGAGTACGACCGGGCCGACAAGGGCCTCCGGGAGGCCAGGCTGGCCCTGCAGGACCGGGAGGAGAAGCTCACGGCCGTGTTCAACCTGGTGGAGACGGGGATGACCCTGATCGGAGCCACGGCCGTGGAGGACAGGTGGGTGGGGCTGGTGGTGGTGGTGGGGGAGGAGGAGGAGGGAGCGACAACGACAAACGCCCACCAGTCGGTGCCTTCTCCGATCGCTTTACAGTCATTTAGATGAATAGGCGGTGGGTTTTAGGTTGGAACTGGATTGTGACTCACCGCAGTCGTTTCTCGTGAAGCTCTCTCTTTCTCGTTCGTTCGTTCTCTCTCTCTCTCGTTCTCTTTCGCTGTCTCTATCGTTTTCTCTCATTCTCTCGTTATCTCTCTCTGTTTAAGGGCATGTTATATGAGATACGAATTTGAGTAGTCCAAAATACAACACGATAACGATCTGTACAAGCATTGACCTCCCACTCTCCTCATGCTCTCACTCCCACGCGCTCTCGCTCTCTCTCTCTCTCTCTCTCTCTCTCCCCCCCCTCCTGAAGGCTCCAGGAGGAGGCCGCGGAGACCATGGAGGCACTGCAGGGCGCGGGCATCAAGGTGTGGGTGCTGACGGGCGACAAGATGGAGACGGCCAAGTCCACGTGCTACGCCTGCCGCCTGTTCCAGCGGGGCACGGAGCTGCTGGAGCTGACGGTGCGCACGCTCGAGGACGGCGCCCGCAAGCGGGAGGAGCGTCTGCACGAGCTGCTGCTGGAGTACCACAGGAAGGCGGTGCAGGAAGCCCCGCCCGTCAAGCCCGGCGCCGGCAGGTCTGTCTGGTCCTCTGAGTGGCCCGTAGCTTCTTCTAATGCTTTCCAAGTCGATTGGTTGAACCTACTGACTTAAAAAAACAAAAAAACAGTGTACAGTGTCCTTGATTCTGAGAAAGGCACTTTGAAATACAATGTAGTAGTAGTAGTATTTTTGTTATTTATTTTTAGTTTTTATTATTTATTACGAAAGATGAGTCAAATCCCCAACACCATATTGGTTTACATTAGATGACTCACTCCAAAGGTTAAACACCTTCATGCATGGCTTCTTGTGGGCTGATACGGTTACCCGGGGAACCGTGGCGTGAGACTCAACTGAAGGTGTGTTTACCAACTTTACCACAATGGCTATTTTTAAAGGCGCAGTCAGGGGTTTGGCTCTCATTGTAATAGAAGGTCAGAGTATAGGGGATAAAGGTCACAATATAGGGGATAATGGATACAATGTGCCCGGGGGGAGAGGAAGGATAGGGTGGTGTAGGGTTTTGATCCCGTCTGAAAGGGTCTAATCCCCAACGGGACCAGGTGGTACCTGTAGACGGGCCTTGAGCTAAATGCCCAACCCCTACCCGCTCCTTATTGACCTGTGTCTGAAATCACCGTAGTTCCCTTTGAATAAAAGTGTCTGGTACATAGTAGAAAACCGGAGACAAACTCAAATTAAACTTAATTGAGGGTATGGGCTACAAATGTTTTGCTTATTAAACAGAGCAGAGTAGCTCCTTAAGCAACAGACCATTACAATCGCGTTCATTTAAGGAGCACAATGGGGGATATTTTATAAGATAAGATGCATCCTCCAGCTGGGGGTTGATGAGATGCTGCTCATCCATCCCTTTAATGAATTGCACATGAAACCACTTCATATAGTATTTTGAACTGCCATAGCTTCTGCTTTACTGTGTGTGTGTGTGTGTGTGTGTGTGTGTGTGTGTGTGTGTGTGTGTGTGTGTGTGTGTGTGTGTGTGTGTGTGTGTGTGTGTGTGTGTGTGTGTGTGTGTGTGTGTGTGTGTGTGTGTGTGTGTGTGTGTGTGTGTGTGTGTGTGTGTGTGTGTGTGTGTGTGTGTGTGTGAAGGGGCTGGTCCAAGGCCAACCAGGACTACGGCTTCATCATAGACGGAGCGACTCTGTCCATGGTGTTCAACTCCCCTGACTCCAACTCCAGCCGCTACCAGAACCTCTTCCTGCAGATCTGCCAGAACTGCACCACGGTGCTGTGCTGTCGGATGGCTCCTCTGCAGAAGGCCCAGGTCAGTTTCCACGTTCGGCTGAGTGGGACGCATTTTTTTTTTTTGATATTTAGAAAAATATTAGTATTTTTATATATATTTTTGCCTTTTTATGGACCGTACAAGTGAAGAAAAGTGAGAGCCCAGAGTCAGCCATATTGTTGATTGTGTTTTGTTTTTTGAGAACATTTGAATTTGTGCAACTCAAGTGAAGAGTGAAGACGAGGGTGACGTCTCTCACTCTCACCCTCATTGGGGCTTGGTCATGGAGACATACCGATGTGAATGTCGGAGCAATTGGAATAGTTGTTATAAGTTTAGTAGGAGGGTTTTTTCTGGGTCATTGCTTCGTAACTAATCATGTTATTATTTTCATTCGTTATTGGGGAGACATTGTTTAGTTTGAAACTGCCACAGTGTTTTATGTGTAAGACGTGGTTACGGTATATTTGGGGGTTTCATTGACACACAGGAAAATGTACATTTGTATTGTCAAAGCAAAAAGTCTAATAGGAGTCTATAGCAATATTAAAAAAAAGAAGAATAGATATCAAATATCTTCAGATAAAAAGATGATGGTAGTTGAAATTGAAAATAAAATAGAAAATACAATTTCATTCCAACCTTTTTGAACGTGTGCCACAGATTGTGAAGATGGTGAAGACCTCTAAAGGCAGCCCCATCACGCTGTCCATCGGTGACGGGGCCAACGACGTCAGCATGATCCTAGAAGCTCACGTGGGCATCGGTAAGGCACAGTTCTCATACCCGTCGATCGCTACTCCCCCTACTGGTCATTAAGGGGATCTCTCCATCCACATTTAAGATTCATTCATTCAAGAGGTTTTTATTTGCCATTTGCAACACGTACAATGGAATGCTTACTCCCCATTCCCTCCCGCAGTGTGAATTTCAACAACAATAGAATACAATACTATACTATTCTAAACAATAATATACTATAAAAAAACAATATATACAACCTACATTGTGTATATATAACAACACTATATACTATACTATAAACAACGCTATACTAAAAAAATGCTTTACACAATATAAAGAACAATAAAGTGACTGATGGATGATATATACATATGGCGAATTGTGCAAAAAGCATTCTAAAGTGGCAGTAGTGCAGCAGCATTATGAGTACAGTGCAACACCGTGCAGAACAGTGCAGTGACTGTACTGCTGAGTCCATAAAAGTCCAGCAAAAGAGGTATGACGGCGTAATGTAATTACTGGATCACAATGTTATGATAGTGGCACGGCACTCCTCGCAGGAGTGCCTTTTAGGATAAGACCAGGAGACCTCATGGCTTGTGGCTTGTGTTTTTCCGTCCCCCCAGGTATCAAGGGTAAAGAGGGCCGCCAGGCGGTGAGGAACAGCGACTACGCCATCCCCAAACTAAAGCACCTTAAGAAGCTGCTGCTGGGCCACGGCCATCTCTATTACGTCCGCATTGCCCACCTGGTGCAATACTTTTTCTACAAGGTAAGCGTTTTTTTTTTGTTTTTTTGGAATTTGGTTGTCTGTCATCTATTATGCATTAACGTTTGTTGGCGCACACTTCACCAAAGACGTGGCGGCGCTTTACTGTAGTTTTTTTTATGTTTGACGTGTTTTAGTATGCGTTGTTTTATGTTGTTAATGTGGGGGCGAAGGTACACTAAAGTTTGCCATTTAAAAAAATATATATATATATATTCTGGTTTGGAAATGTTGTTCGCAATTATGTTTTGACTGTGTTAGCACACAGCCGATACGGAATTCAATATGATTTTATTATGTTAAGTAAAATATTCAAGTCATAGTGTTCCTCATCTTTGTCCAGGCCATTTATCGAGGATTCTTTTTCCCTTCTCTTCCTCACAGAACCTTTGCTTTATCTTACCTCAGTTCTTGTACCAGTTCTTCTGTGGTTATTCGCAACAAGTGAGTATGTCCTGAGAGGTAATACGCCCCAGTGTTCACCGTTGTGTGCCAATGTGGTTCTCTGAACATTAGAACCACATTACCGTAACCAGTACCGTCTGCCCAGGCCTACTCTCCCCTAAGTGAACCTACCTCTTGTATTGTATTAATGCAAAATGTGGTTGTGTCCCCGAGGTGTCATAGTGTGCATCAGTAGTACATTGCCTGAGTTGTTGTCTCCTCCTCTCTGTGATATTAACCCTTGGTTGCCCTACTCCTCAATCCTTACCACGTCCTCCTCCTCCTCCTCCTCCTCCTCCTCCTCCTCCTCCTCCTCCTCCTCCTCCTGCTGCTGCTCCTGCTCCCGTCCTCCCCAGCCCCTGTACGATGCCGCGTATCTTACGATGTACAACATCTGCTTCACCTCCATGCCCATCCTGGCCTACAGCCTCTTGGAGCAGCACATCTGCGTCGAGCTTCTCCTGGACAACGCTACCCTCTACAGGCGAGTTCCGGCATTGCAATCTCAATTACTGTCATTACACCTAAATTCTTCCTCCTTATTCATTTGAAGACAATTCTCAGTACACTTTAATAAAGTGTGCGCCATCTATAAAAAAACACCAAAACTGAGAAGAAAGCATCTACTCTGTTAATGAATGAAAATTAAATTTAAATAATATCCATGACTTCCATTGCCTGAATGCATTGAACGTAATCATATTTGAAAGGCAGAAGCTTAAATGGCGCGGAGTCGGTCGGACAAGGCGGGTGTGACTGTAACATGTTACATGTTATGATACCTTCTGTTCTTCAGGGAGATCGCAAAGAACGCCATGTTACGATGGGTGCCTTTCCTCTACTGGACTGTGCTGGGCGTCTTCCACGGCCTGCTGTTCTTCTTCGGTGTGCGCTATCTGTTCGGTAACCCCGCGTTGCAGGACAACGGCCAGGTAAGTCCCTGGATAGTTGATGATGTGATGGTAACCCCCCCCCCCCCCCCCCCCACCTCCGCAGCTCTGTTCAACGTGTTGTTTGTCTGGCTGACCTCTAGGTGTTTGGAAACTGGTCTTACGGAACGATAGTCTTCACTGTGCTCGTCTTCACCGTCACGCTGAAGGTAAATGGGTTGTTTAACTATTGTTGTTGTGGTGGTGGTGGTGGTGGTGGTTGTTGTTGATCATTTTGTTGTTGGCTTTTCCCCAAACCCCGGTGTCTTAGTTTCAGAATGGGACGGTCGTAGGTAAATCATCTCTGGGATATATAGTATATGTAAATGTGTGGGGGGGAGAAAAATATTTATTTAGACAGTGGTGGCATCTTGGCTGTCAAATTATCCCCGAGAAACAAGCTATGCCTGAAAATGTTACTGAGAATCTTTTACGCTTTCCCACGATGCATCAGTGCCGTGTTTCTCTTCTTCGGCCGACATCTGAAGGGTCTCCTAAAGTGTTGCCATGTTGTCTCTCCCCTCAAACACAATCCTTAACAATGTGACATTGTGAGGGTTGAACTCGAGGAAAGTAGCTGTTTCGGATAATTGAACCTGTGTAATTAATCAGAGACACACACACACACACACACACACGCCTCCTCCTCCTCCTCCTCCCATAGCTGGCTTTGGACACGAGGCACTGGACCTGGATCAATCACTTTGTTATCTGGGGCTCGCTGGCCTTCTACGTGTTCTTCAGCTTCTTCTGGGGAGGGATCATATGGTAAGAGCCTTTTCATTAACACACACACACACACACACACACACACACATTGTCTCTACTCTGTCAAGCTTCAATTCAGTCAATCATTCATTCAACCTTTGTTGAATATGATTCAAGAATTGTACAAAGTACAATGGAATGCTTACTCCCCATTCCCTCCCGCAGTATACAATTCTAGAACAATGAATAAAACATCAAAATAATGAAATGAAAGTAATTCAAATCAGCGCGGTCATATTTGAATTACATTTCAAACAGATGCACAACAATGCACTTTTCTCACCAGGTGTGAGTGTGATTAGCCTTTTTTGTCAAAACTGTCACTCAAATTGTCATTGACGTAGTGTCGTCACACAGTGGGACTGTCCCCCCCCCCCCCCCCAGCTGTATGACGGATAGATAAAGCCTACCAAGTTGTAGGGTCCACCGGGTAGGCCGGTAGACTGATGCAGTCATCGTACACTCACACCTGGTGGTAACACAGGGGCCCTTTAATCCCTTAAGTGTGTGTGTGTGTGTGTGTCTTCTGCAGGCCCTTCCTGAAGCAGCAGCGGCTGTACTTTGTGTTTGCCAACATGCTGAGCTCGTTGTCGGCCTGGTTGGTCATCATCCTGCTCATCTTGCTCAGCCTGCTGCCAGACATCCTGCTGGTGGTGCTGCGGAAGCCCCGGGGGCCACACGCACGACAGGTAGGCCCCCCCCCCCCCCCCCCCGCACAAGAGCACACACACACAGATGTGCACACACGTGCACACGCTACACCAACGCACTACACACACATGCATATATACATGCTGTATAAATACACACGGTAAACACACACCAATGCGCTACACACATGCACGCATGCACACACATGCACACAAACATGCACGCAAACACGCATTGACACACACATGCACACAAACACGCATGAACACATACACACACACACACACACACACACATGAACTCTCAACACACACACCAACACACACGAACGTGCAACATACAGTTCACACCCCCACAAACACACACACACACACACACACACACACATCACACAACTTTGTGAAAGAGAAATTGGGGTTACCAAAGGCCAAAATATTTTAGCGTTTACTTTGCTTTTACTATGGTGTGTGACTACATGTGGGTTATCTTGCCAATCTTGTGTATGTGATCAAAACAAGTATTTCCTCTGAAGACTAGATACTCCAAGGAGGGTATCCTGCTGCCTGGTGGAAATTATTTTGAAAAAGATCTCATCTCAGATCCATGATGATCTATGATTTGAAATGGATTTTTTTTCCCCAAAGTACCCGACATGTTTCCCCTTGAGGAGGCATTTTGGTGATGACGGGTGGTCATGTCTCTAATCCCAGTCTCCCGCGAAGCCTCTTCGATGATATCGAGCTGTAACTCTGCTTTTAACTACTAGAACACTTTAATCCTACTGCTATGATCTTTTCATTTTGCTCTGCTTTGATTTCTAACTTCTGCCTTTTGTGCTCATCTATTGGCACTTTTCCCCCCCATTCCTTCCTTTCTTCCTCGCTATCTTCCCTAATTCCTTCCTCTCTTCCTTCCTTCCTTCCTTCTCTTCGTCCTTCCTGCCTTGTCCCCCTCCTTTATTTGTTTCCTATTTCCTTCCTTCCTTCCTTGTTTCGTGCTCCCTTCCTCTCTGTCTCTCTTCCTTCCTCGCTTCTTTCCATCCTTCCTTCCTTCCTTTCTCAGGTCAAGCACCGCCTTCCTTCCTCGGGGACGTCCACTATCTTCATGCTGTCGCAGACGACCAGCACTCACAGCTTCTCCTGGAGTGACTGAGGTCTCTGTCCCTCTATCTCTGTCTGTCTGTCTGTCTCTCTCACTCTCACTCTCACTCTCACTCTCTCTCTCTCTCGCGCACACTTCACTGCCCTACTATGTACACTGACTACTACTCGAGTGGCTCATGTCTTGTTTTTTTTTGCTGCCACTCTTGCTCATTTCCTCCCTGACTGCTTCTGCCCCCTCTCCTATGGGAATGTGCCACCCCTGCTCCGACTCCGCAAAAACGCCAGATTAGTGTCGTTTTAAGGTGATGATATCCTTGACTCATGGCTGTATTACAAACCGAGACCAAAGTCATTTTGTGTGGCGTGAGTGTCTTGTCTGTGCATCGTGGTGTGTTAAACGTGACGTGTATCTGCGGTAAGTTTGTGGTCCCCCCCCTCCCTCCCCCTCTCTAATCAGCCAATGAGGGCCTGGCCTATGTTCCATGCTCATAGCCTGCCCCCTGGTGGCACCAGCTTCTGCTGCATGTGCAACCCTTTGGTAAATGTAGCACCAGCACCAGAGTACCCGGGGCTACGGTACTTGTTAAAACAAACAAAAGGGGCCGTTTGTGTGTGTGTGTGTGTGTCATGTCTCACCATGGTCACACCGCTGCTAGTACCGAGAGTGTGTTATTGTGCTTGCGTGGAATGCGAGCGTGAGACGGGCAGCGGTGATGTCATCGTCGGTGTCTCTTGCCTCACCCTTCCAGAGAGATGCGGGTGAGTCGGGCGAGGGAGGGGCCCGGTCTTGGGCCAGGCCGCTGCTCATGAGAACCTTTTCAATCGAGGCCAATACTGTGGTGTGACCAGGTACCGGCCCGTGTCCAGGCCACACTGAGCTAATCAAAGACCCCCTGTCCCCTGCCCCTCTCGTCCTTTCGCCTAATCAGGTTCAATGTGTGCCCAAGTGTGTGTGTGTGTGTGTGTGTGTGTGTTTTCCCGTGTATGTGTGGGTGTGGGTATGGGTGTGTGTGTGTCCATGTTTCCGTATGTGTGTGTGTGCCCATGTGTGTGTGTGATTGTTTGTTTTGCTGTGCTTGCTTCCTGGTCCAGTGTGACAGTGGACATGATTGGTCTATCTATGTTGCCAGTGTTGCTCTGTTGTTGGGTGTGCTCCAGGTGTCGGTGCTGCTCGTCCATTATGTCCTGCATGTTTTAATACTTTAATAATTTAATGCATTAAAACCCCTTTATTTTGTCCTATGTGCATTTGTCTTGTTCAAGCTTAACCCACCGCATGCTGTCTAGGGCTGTTGAATGCTGCCACTAGGGGTGTCCTCGAGTCACATTTAGCTTGGTCAGATCGGATTTGTCAGGCCAGACCCATCGTGGACTGATCGTCAAATCATATATTGTATATATTTTTTATTATACTATATGTGGCTCAATGACATTTTTGGTGACTTTTGCATTGTATAAACACTTGAATGTAGTCAATTGATGAGGTGCAGCACCTCCGCTAAATTGCAGACCCTATTTTCACAATAAACGACAATGTGCGCATTCTGTTCATGTCAGCGTCTGCATTCAATTTGGTGGAAAATATAAAATAAAACCCCCCCCAAGGATAAAGATAATTTAGAAGCAAATTGATTACAAATAGTACATACACATTCGTACCGAATACCAACATTTGTGGTACGATACGACAGCTGCTGTGGATACAGTTTGTGGTTGACCTTTGATGGGGTTTTTGTTATTCAACCTACTAGACTAACCTAAGCCTAGAATGTATGGATCGTGCTTCTGCCATTACACAATGGGGTCATCAAACAAACAATAAGGACATTTATTGAATGCAAAAAACAACACCAACGAACAAATTCAATCCCCCCCACTTAAAAAGATAAGCCTTTGGTAGGCTTTTTCTTCTAGAAGCCAAGAAATGCTGTGGTTATCACTCATTTAGCACCCCTGTACTCCCAATGGAGTGTCCTGCTGTTAACACTCGCCCGACTTAGAAGTCTTTCTATCGAATTGTCAAAGATGGGAGGTCACCTCTAGCCGCCACATTCCAGAGACCGCTGCTTTGCTTCAACCCATCTCTCTCTCTCGCTCAAATTCTGTGTTGGCTTGGGAGAGGGGGGAGGGGCCTAAATACAGGCAAATGGCTATTTCAGTCATAGCACTTACAACTGCTTAAAACTGCTTTTCTCTCCGTCCTATAGCTTTCAGAGAACCGCCTTCCACAAACATTCAGGTAAACGATGTACGGTTCAGTTCGCATTGTGGGTGTAGAGCTTGAGGGGGATAGAGGACGCCTTATCACGCCTGGGTGGAAAGTCTACAACGCCTGGGTGAAACTCTGTCCTTGGATATGTTGGTGGGATCTGTGGTGTCGGGATGATGATGATGATGATGATGCATGTTCTGGGAATGACGCAAATCGCGGGTGACGGTGCAGTCAAGGGGGTGATTTCGTACCTTGTCTCCGTGGTTCCAGATCCAGGGTGTTAAATACTGTGTGTGTGTGTGTGTGTGTGTTCCCCTCCCTAGATTGCAGCTGTTACACCACTATCCTACAAACACCTGAAGGAGATCGAGGAGCAGGGGCCATAAGGAAGTAGTCGTAGAACAACAACCACAACAACGTAGAAGAACAACAACAACCCTTTCAGGATCTCATTCTAGTCAGGACCCGAGTCCGTCCGCCACCCTGCCTGATCTAGTCAAAGAGAGACTGAAGTGAAAGAGTGAAACTGTTCATAAGGAGGGAGGATGGACCCGCTGGTGCTGCGTCCTCCTCCCCCCTCTCCTCCCTTACCCTTACCCTTGTTTAGTTTTAGTTTTGTATCGACGACTTTGAAGAGAAACTAAAGGGGCTGACCACCGACTCGGATGACGGGCATGCACTTCTTAGCTTTCCTTTTTTCGCTTCTCTTTTTTATATTTTTTTCCTCCATACGCATTGTTGCATCTTCTCAGAAGCTCTGCGGGGGCCTAGCGACGGTTCCTCTGCAGCCACGGAACCTCACCGGAACCTCACCGGAACCACCCGTGTTCCGAGCCCGTGTCGCTCTGCTCACATTCCGCGAGGGCAGCTTTTTTAAAATTTTATTACGACATAAGAGTGCCACTTTCACTGGGTGTTTTTTTGCTTGTTTTTGTGTCGCCTCCACTTTTTTTAACGGTTAATGCACTATCAGATCTATATCCATGTTTATTTGTTGTTCCATTCCAAAGGCCCCAACGGTTGTTGTGAGAGTTCCTTCCCGGTGACGTACGGTTCAGTCACCGGGAACCAGACGGGTCTTCTTAGCCGAGATCTTAACCGTGTCCCGGGGAGAGAGGTTGTTTTTTTCCTGACGTTGCTTTGACGGTTCGGTGCTTTGAGCTTGACCTAAATCTTCAGATCTCAGCAAAGTTTAATTTAAGAGGTCCCAGTTTTAGGGCGAGATGAGTTAATATATCTTCTGCACTGTATATACCTTAGAGATGTATGATAGTTTAAGCTCAAAGCCAAAAATAAAGACTGGTGTGACGCAAAAAGGCATGTGTTCAATGCCCTCTATCTAAGCTGGCGGTGGTTGTGTGCTACAGACGTTTATTGATTGATAGGTTAAAGTGTCTGCATGCGAACGCTGTGTTTTATGCAGCGGTGGACGAGATGACTTGAACTTGGTAGAAATTGTATGATCGCCAAAAATCCGCACTATGAGGGTCATGTGACTCTTCCCCCAGCACACACACACACAAATCAAATACATAGATATATATACATAGGTATATATATATATATATATATATACATATACATATACATATACAGTGTGTGTGTGTTGAATGCCACTGTGAGGCATATTCCACACACACACACACACACACACACACACACACACACACACACACGTTGGACCGAGTGGCGGGCCAGGTGCACTTCATACATTCCATTCCATGATTTGAATCACTTCTAGAGATGTTATATTAAATGGGTTATATGATACGGTTTGCTTTTACCTTGTTGCTTTCCAAACGTGAAATGTTATCTATTTGCCATCTTTTATTTAAGCGTGATTTTCCTCACAAATTCGTATATTTTTTTTGACTTGATATTGACTTGTTTTGGTTTGTCGTGTATATTTTTCTATTTTTTTATTGTAGAGAAGAATCGCCGTTGTCAGTTGGAGTTTGTGGACTGTGACTGTTGTACCAATTCCTCTCTCTTTCACTTTCTCTTGCTCTCGCTCTCGCGCTCTGTTTTACGTTCACTGGTCCACATCACCCCCCCACCCCCCTATAGTCAGTCCTCTCGACCATCCCAAACATGTGTCTCTGATTATTATTATTATTATTCCTTTTTTAATCCCATTTAAGTCTCAAGAGTGTGTCACGCGTTGTTGCCATGCTCTCGCTTGACCTTTGACCCGCTTGATCTGTGTCTCCCGAGTCGTCGACGGAGTGGAGGTTAGGTCAACGACACGGTGACCGCTACGAAGACGGTTTTTCCTTTCTGACTGTACACACCTTGACTTGTTCTGTACACGGGAGGCCTCTGTACCAGCCCGAGAGAACCGGAAAACAACTCCTCCTCTGATGCAGATTTTGGTGTTTTTGGAGCAAAAAAAACTAAATGAAAGAAATTTAACTTTTTTTTTTTTTTTAAGCATTTTGATTTGTGTACTTAGATTTTTTTTTTTTGTCAATCTTTTTAAGAACCTAATTTCTATGGGACGGTTTTTGTAGTCTTTTTCCGGGGGAGCTTGTTAACAGGAGAGCTACTGTAAAGCATCAGTTAGTGTCCAGAGAGGTTACATTACCCTCTACTCTGGCTTACGCATGGACCGTACCATCTCGGGGGTCGGGGGGGGCGGGTGCGGGGGCTGCCTGCTTTGGATGACAAACAAACCTTTAAACCAGAAACCAGAGATGATATTTTCAAGGCTTAAAAAATAAACACGTCGGGGTGGATTCTAATGTTTTTTGCTTGACTAAATGAAAAAAGATTAAGAAGAAAAAAAAAAAAGAAATATGGATTGTATTTTTCAATGCAACCTTTTTTCAGCAACAATTTTTTTGATAACAAAATCGATACCATCCAAAAAAAACAAAACTACATCAAACAAAGAAAGCACGGGAGGCTGGGTCTTTTGAGAGGATGTGTGTGGGTGTGTAACAGGGAGGGACCGGATGGTGGGTGGGTGGGGGGGGCGTTGGTGTAGTCGTCTTGTTGCTACCCCTTATTCCCTCCTGTGGTCTGCTGGGTCCACAGCCTCCACACACTCAACCTTCAAGCTGAATGTACCTCTCTATGAACACTATGTTCAATACCACCGTTTTTTTTTTCTTTAATAAAGCAGAATGTTTTTGAAAATAACATGCTTGTTTTTTTTTTGTGTGAGTGTGTGTGTGTACATTGGAATGCTTACTCTCCATTCCCTCCCGCAGTATACATCTCCAAAACAACACCATCAAAAAATAAAATAATATGTACAATAAAAATAAACAAAAGAGCAGCAAAGTGACAAATGATATGTACATGTTTTTGTTTTTTTTACAAAAATCTTTTAAAGCATTTAAAGTGCCAGTAGTGCAGCAGCATCAAGAATACAGTGCAGGAACTGTGACTCCAAAAATTCCAGCAAAGTATGTAAGTGTAATGTTATGTGTTATGATGTTATGAAAGTTATGAAAGTGAAAGTCGTTAAGTAGGTGCACTGCCTGTGGATAAAAACTATCCTTAAACCTGGTAGTCCTTGTACGGATGCTGCGCAACAGGTGACCAGATGGTAGGGGGGAGAAGAGATTTTGCCCAGGGTGGTTAGGGTCCTTTGTGATGGAGATGGCCTTCTTCCGACATCTGGTCCTAAAGATCTCCTCAATGCATGGAAGTGCACACCCGATGATCTTCTCTGCCGTCCTCACGACCCTCTGGATGGCTTTCTTGTCCCGTGCAGTGGTGTTGCCGTACCACACAGTGACGCCACTCACGGTAGAAGTTCACTAGCCACCTCTGGCCTATTCTGCTTTTTCTGAGGCACCGCAGAGCCTAGAGGCGCTGGTGTGCCTTCTTCAGCATGACCTCCGTGTTGTGGGTCCACGCCAGGTCATCAGAAATCTGTAGTCCAAGGAAACGGAAGCAGCTGACGACTTCCACCGGTGTCCCGTCCAGGCTGATGGTGGAGTGGGTGCCCCGGTGGCTCCTGAAGTCCACGATGAGCTCCTTGGTCTTGCTGACATTCAGTGCGAGGCTGTTGTCCTCACCATTGCGTCAGCTGGACTACCTCTGTACTCCGCTTCGTCGCCCTCGCTTATCAGGCCGATGACTGTGGTGTCGTCTTGAGGGCTGCCCGTCAGGAAGTCACCCTCCTGAATGTTCTGCGGACCTCGGACTCGGACAGTTGTAGAACGTAGTCCTCACGGCTCATGGTCCCTTTCAAAGTGAGCAAAACACTTGTTTAGCTCGTCTGGTAGGTTAGGGTCGTTGTTGGTGACTGCCCCTGAGCTCCCCTTGTAGTTGGAGAGGACCCTCAGACCTTGCCACATGCTGGTGTCAGAGCCCCCGAACTGTGATTCCAATTTGTTTTTATAATCCAATTTACCGTTCTTGATGGCTTTTCTGAGTTCATACTTGGCCTTCTTGGAGTGATCGGAGTCGCCTGTTGTGAAAGCAGTACTTTGTTCCGTATGTCAGCATTCATCCATGGTTTGCGGTCGGAAATGAGCGAACAGACCTGGTTCGGGATGCATTCCTCCACTAGTCTGTTAATGTATGCTGTGACATGATCTGCATACACATCAAGGTCAGTGATCTTGAATACACTCCAGTCAGTGATTTCTAGCCCCCCCTGCAGGTGTAGTATGGCATTGTTTGTCCAGCGACGCACGTTCTTTACAACTGTGGGCGTGGACTTTAACTTCTACTTGTAAGCGGGAAGTAGAAGAATGGAGGTGTGTGTGTGTGTGTGTGTGTGTGTGTGTGTGTGTGTGTGTGTGTGTGTGTGTGTGTGTGTGTGTGTGTGTGTGTGTGTGTGTGTGTGTGTGTGTGTGTGTGTGTGTGTGTGTGTGTGTGTGTGTGTGTGTGTGTGTGTGTGTGTGTGTGTGAGAGAGATGGTCTGTGTGAGTGTGAGAAGAAAGGCTAAGAAGGATCAACAGCTCTATGTACAGTTAATTTCATGTTTAACAACCCCATCACAACACCCACTAAAGCCAAGTCACTCTACAGTTTGTCAGGCCTGGGGCGAAGTTTTCAGAATACGCGTGTTAACATGTGTACTACCCTCCACTGTGGTCCCTTTGTCAATGAATCCTGATCCATTCAAAAGTGCTGGTGGGCTGAGCTGTGTGGGACAGCGCCGAAAAATGCAGCTATCAGATAATGCGCCCTCTACCAATATTTACACAATGACACCCTTTCATTTTACACTCCATTTCAATGGGGTTTGTTGTGTGACCAGGGCCGCACGTTTACGAACCATCAAGAGAACAAAAGATGCTGGGTTTCGAGATAGTTCTACAATAGACGCCCTCACATATTCCTTATGCGTGGGCTGTATGTATATCTGTGTTTGGGGAAGTTTACAACAAGCCAGGGAGCCAACGGGAAGAGGAGCAGCAGGGGGGCGGGGAAGCGTACAGTCCTGCTGGAATTTGTTTTGGGTCACCCAGTGGTGGGGAACGAGAGCAAGAGTTTATAGTGTGAGCTAAAGTCTCCGAGGTTGGGAGGGATGACGCACCACCAGCTCAAGGAGAGAGACATAGAGAGAGAGAGAGAGAGAGACGGAGAGGGAGATAGGGGAGGGAGGGAGGGAGAGGGGAGGGGCAAGGGAGAGAGGCAGGCAGCAGTAGACGGACGGAGCCGTGTTTGTTGTCTAGTGGCCTCCCACTGCTGCTGCACACTCCAGTGTCCGGGCTCTGCGGCTCGCAACAGGACTCTGTCAACGGACTCCTCCTGCTCCTGTAGAAGACAGACTGAAGAGTCACTGCGCTATGCTTCTGTGAGGAGGAGTGCTCGTCCTCCGCTGGACTATTATTAGTGACTTGGCAACTGTGGGCGACTCAATGCAGCAGAAGGTGGTCGGGGCCGGTTCTGCTGCTGTAGGCCGGCGGGTCTCGTCTGGAGAGGATGTGAGGGTCTAGACCAGGTATCACCCCCCCCCCCCCCCCCCTTCCCTTGGCAACCCCTCCCCTTGACCACCACCACCCCGCCCCCACACACACACACACACACACACCCCGGCACCCCTGGTTGTCTGCTAGAGCCCAGCGGTGGAGGGAAGGCAGAGAGGGGAATGGGCCCGGCCTGGAGGCAGGAGAAGAGCGACCCGGAGTCAGGGGAGAGGCCAGGAAAGATGGAGAGCTACCACAGCTTGCTGCAGGCCGGCTCCCAGCTTCAGGACACTCTGCAGCGTGAGTATGCAGGATCGCTGTGTCCTCACGTCACACTGGAGCTAACCTGTATGTCTGCAGTTCAGACACACACACACACACACACACACACACCACACACACACACACACCACACACACACACACACCACCCACACACCGAGGCTCAAAGTGTAATGTGTGCTAGAAATTGATGCAGTGCAGTATGGTTATGTTTCAGTCGATGTTCATAGCATTGTAATGTATACCGTATGCATATACTATTACACGTTCATATTGGATTGAGTTGCCCTGCCTCCGGTATCTTCAAACATGTCATTAAGTGCTGAACATGCATGTATTTGTTTTTGGTGGTGGTCCAGTTTCCTGCAGCTTAGTTTCCAGATCAGGCCCAGTAGTGATTATGTCAGCTATTTTAAAACACAGCAGACTTTTATCCATAGCCATCATTTGTAGGGATATTTGTTAAAGCTGGATTTGGGGCAGGTACATTTTCTAATAAATGAGAATTCGAGAAATCCCAGGAAACCAAAAGGTTTGTGAAGAGGTGATGATTATGAACAGGGCGTTTAGCTTCTGACCCATGCAGTCATTCGGATGCTGTGTACAATAGAAACACAATAGAAGTCTAGACTTCAAAATGACAGACGTAAACCAGCTCCGTCCAGGAGTTTTTCCCACAGAGACTGTGGCAATGTCACTGTCATCGAGGAGAAGGGTTGGGGAAGATGGATATTGTGGTCTCTGCAATAGTATAGGCCCTATACTTCAATTGTACCTAAAGTTGTTCCAATGTTTCTATGAGCAGGTAGCAGCAACGTTTGGGAAAACTGCCAAAGACCTTCTATTACTACCAGGTTCAATGATCTGTATGAAACCAGATCCACACCAACACCCGTCTCTACATCTGCTACTACAGAGAGAGTTTGTCATAGTTAGTATAGTTATGTACCAATGGTAACGGGCCACCGTCTGCAACGCCTAAATGCATCACCTTGCTTTGCGGTGTATAACAATCAAATCACAAATCGACCATAATGTTGTTCGATCTTTGGCCCACATCCTACGCTACCGTAGGATGTGGTGTCTTGTTATTGTGTCTTGTGAGTAGCCTCGTCAGCTTTTAATCTGTATATAGCAAAAATAAACATACTTTGACCATAAGCAAGGGAGCTTATGTTCCAGTCTCTTTAAAGAGTGTGACAGTTAAGTCGAGATAAGACCTGATCCCAACCTTAACGTAGAATGTATGAACAATGTTTCTTGCTGAATTGTGTTTTGTGGATGTAAGCGACCACCTACAGGGTTATATCTGTGCCTGGCACACGTATTCTAATACAACATTACAACACA
The DNA here is from genome assembly GCA_027704905.1 of Muraenolepis orangiensis. Classification (NCBI taxonomy): domain Eukaryota; kingdom Metazoa; phylum Chordata; class Actinopteri; order Gadiformes; family Muraenolepididae; genus Muraenolepis; species Muraenolepis orangiensis. The sequence continues at coordinate 21,732,761 of CM051001.1, forward strand.
CCAGAACGTCAATTTAATCAAATCAAAATTTAATCAAAAATATTTCAGTTCATAGTGGCATCCCATTGATAATTGTCCAATTTATAACACATAATCACACTTAACACCTAACTAAAATGAGAAAAAAAGACTGAAAGCTCAACACTTAGCATCTTCATTGTTTACAATTATATAACATGATTAAGCTTGATTGAGTTTTAGGATAATATTTGGTTGCAAAATTCCCCATAGTGATGTTTCCAGAATGATCTTTACAATTATTATTATAATTATTATTATTATTATTATTATTATCATCATTACTACCATAGAAGATGGACCGGAGGTTATGTTTTCGCCCCTGTTTGTCTGTTTGATAGTTTGTTTGTCTGTTAGCAAGATAATTCAAAAAGTTATGTACGAAATTGGACTTTGGTGCAGATCCGGATCCAGGGGACTTCTACTGAGGGGCCTCTAGATATTATTATGATTATTGTTTAGCCACTAGTTGTTTCTATTCAACTCCTCTGACGCTATTAAACAGAGTCCTTAAACCAGATTGAACTGCTCTCAAAGAGGCCCTGGATGGATGGAGGAGTGTTTTGGTCCGACCACACACACACACACACACACACACACACACACACACACACACATACATATCAGCGGCCCTGATCACTAATCCTGTCACAACCACCACTCTTGTTTAGTCCAAAATATCCCATGACCTAAAAGCCGCGCATTAGCTTGAGAGAGTGTGTGTGTGTGTGTGTGTGTGTGTATATACAGTCTGTATGAAGGGACTTTCTACTCTGCCAGTGATGTCATGCTTGTGCCTGATGATGATGATGAACACACACACACACACACACACACACACACACACACACACACACACACACACACACACACACACACACACACGGGCATGTGGAGTACAAATCACATATCCATTGTGTTCTAATGGGTTATTTAACGTCTTTGTTCCCTCAACTCATACCGTTGTCAAGATGCACATTACAGGTGTGGCTGTGTCAGATTTTGATTGATGAGCAAAGGTGTACTTCACACGCCTCGGTCACCCCGCTATGTTGTAGTGTATGTCTACGGCGGACATATACAGTACAAGCATACATACAACATTTAAGGTTCACGGCAGAAGCCTTTACCCATATATATACTGTATAATATATATATATATATATATATATATATATATATATATATATATATATATATATACTGTATATATATACTGTATAAATATATGTTTATAATTATGTATGTATATATATATGTATATGTATATATATGTGTATATGTATATATATGTGTACTATGTATATATATGTATATATGTATACTATGTATATGTATATATATGTATATATATATACTATGTATATATATATATATATGTATATATGTATATATATATATATATATATACAAAAAATGTTCAATCTTAATATAATCTCCCCGCAGCTAAGACCCCTGAGCCTGGGCTGGGCTGGTCCATCCCTTCACCAGACCAGTCTCTGTATCAGAGACATCAAACATTGAACAGGGAGGAGTGGAGTTTATTACCTGTTACCTATTACCTGGAAACAGACACCATCTCTCGCTCTCTCTCTCTCTCTCTCTCTCTATCTCTCTCGCTCTCGCTCTCTGTGTGTGTCTGTCTCTCTCCCTCCGTCTTTTACATTATATTTCTCTCCTTCAGTTGTACTACATATTTAATGTATTGTCCATCCATAATGGATGAGCAGACGGTTAGTTGTGTGGGAATCAGCTTCCCTCCGGATGTGTTACGTGAACCCTCTTGACGGGGGATCAGTGTGCTGGGATGCTATACGATGGAGACGCTACGCTACGACTATCCCAACTATTCACATGCCTTTGCATTGTTGTTGTTGTTGTTGTACTGAATACTCTGCGTCCACGCACCAAAAGGGCTAATGCTACTGTATTGTGTGCTACTGTCATGTATGTTACTGTAATGTTTACATCTAACACTGCATGCTGGTTCTGGTTTGATTGGTTCTAGTTCTGTTGTTCCATCCTTGGTCCCATTGTGTTGAAGCTTCTAGGTTTTCGTTGATTAGTTTCTCTGAAAATATAACTTATGACAATCAAACGGATGGAAATGATATAATTGAGGGCTAACTATTGATGACTTTATGATTATTAATGCAGTGTAGACCTACGTCAACTGCAAGTAGCCTAGCATAGTAATGTAATATAATGAATAGTTATTTATATGTGCATTCCTAAAATGTGCATCTACTTGCAGAGGTAACGGTTCCTGTGAGCCTGACGGAGGTGGTGGGCTACATAGAGAAACAAGTCGCTTACCTGTCAGGTGAGGTGTCCTCCCAAGTGCCAACGGTCCACATGTTTAACACCAATCAAGGTGCGTTCACTGGAGACGCGGGACACCGTGCGTCGTGCGTCATGCGCCTAACGCCTAACGCCCCAACACATACATTTGGTATACGACAGTCCAAAAGTACACTATGTTTTAAGCAGTTATGGCGGCAGATTTTGTGTGCGTTTTAAACTTTAAACTGATAAACACAACGGCGGACCCAGCGACACCGTGTTCCAGCACGCGTCGTGTCACCGCCGCGTCTCAGGGGAACGCACCTTCTTCATGCGTAACATGCGTGTGAATTCGCAGTGATCGCATTCTGAACCACACCACCTTTGTGCTAAAGTGACTTTGTGTCTTTCCGTCGACAGGAGGTCGTGGGGAAGACTCCAGTGTCGTCATAACCCTCCCGGAGTACTCTGCGTTTAGCGACATCCCAGACGAGTCTCTGGCCAAAGTGTTGACCTACCTCACTCTCATTCCTCGGTGTGTGCGTGTGTGTGTGTGCGTGTGTGTGTTTGTGAGCGCCTCGCCTTGATTCGCATGTTCAGCTATTCGTCTCCCACTTCCCTGCAATGCAGTGCATTAATGCCATTGTATTCTGGGCACGGTTGGCCTTTGGTTAAACTCTGGACGGTGTATTTTTCTCAACCGAATGCAGTGACAATAAAGTCTGAACGCTAGGCCTACTGGTTAAATATGTCTAGCGCTACCGTGGGGGGTGGGTAGCCTACACGTTGTGTTGATTGGGGGAAACACACAAAAACACAAAATAGCCCTAAAACTGACGGCCGCATCATGCGAAAGTACATGTAAACGACAGCCTACTAACTCTTGTTTTTTTGTTTTCAGCACCAGGCAGCCAGGTGTAAAGTTTATCATCATTTTAGACCGAAGACTGGATACTTGGGCATCAATCAAAACGGCTCTTGCCAGAATAGCGGTGAGGCATTTCGTGTCGACAGAATTGTTAATCTAATGTGCTATCTTCAATGTACCGTGGCCACAGTGCGTGTTTAATATCACTGCTAGAATACAAACGGCAGTGCTTCTGTTCTCGCTTCGTCCGCCATAGTGCTGCTCAAATGTATGAGTAAGCAAAAAGTTAGCCACGGCGTTTTCTATGATGACGACATATTTTGCGTGACGTTGCGGGGAGGAATATAACGAGGAGGGTAGAAGAAGATGGGAGGGAGGCGGGAGAGAGAGGGAGAGAGGGGGGGGGGGGATGCAGTCAGTGCTGCTGCCACCCTCGCGCTCTCAGGTGGTAGCAGCAGCATCAGCACCACTGCTGCAGCCGTCGCCAGGAAACCGAGAGAGGATACCCTGGCATCGACTGCAGACGGGACGCCGGGGGGTATAACTTTCAACAACAGAGAGAATGGCTTCGCATACCATAACCGAGACGTTTCTGCCGCACAGGATGTCCCGGATACGGAGGAGTCCGGTAAAAAAAACAACAGCCGAGTGGCTGATTAGTTTAACTTTAAGTGCATGTACGAAGAGTTACGACCAAGTTTGGGCGGGCTGGGGATGAATGCGGCATTGGTACGCGCGCAGCGTCGGCCACTGTCTGCCTGGGCAGTGAGTATAGTGCAGCACTGCGGTGCGCTGCAGGGTTCTGCCCAGTCATGCTATAGCTCTCAATGTGACCACATGGTTGATGCTGAATTTAGTGTTGTAAAAGTGTTTATCGGCTGATGCATGTTCACTGTGACAGGCGCATTTAACGGTGCATCACCGTTAAATGCTATTGGTTGTTGGAATTAGGGTGTGTGTCGATGTCATGTGTTCGGAACAGCAAGCGACTCTATTGTATTGCGTTGCATTGCGTTCGCGCAATTCATATTATAACGCGCTTTTCTGCGTTGTGCTGCTGCTGTTGTTTTAGAGCTGTATGCTAAATACTGCAGACCTGGCGGCCGTTACATTGCATAGGCTGCGCTTGTACTATGCTGGCCATGTGTAGGCTACAACTTTAAATCGTTCTGGTAATGTATTTGTTGTTATAAGCTAGAATAAACAACATATTGGATATGGTAATTATATTTATATATGCTTATTCATGGCATGTAGCCTGCTATTCATCACTCGGGCTTACCTGCAGGGATCAACGTAGGACATAACGCGATGTTGAGCGTTACATAATTCACATCACATGTTTCTACCTCGTCATGACGTGTCCCCACATGCCCCGTGTCGTCTATACCATCTGCACAACATCAACCCCCCCCACCCCTCCCCTCTCCCCCCTCCCCCCTCCCCGTGAAACACAGACGCAGTCCTTCAGCTGCAGGCGCAGAGGTGATAGATGACAGTTTACTGTCAACACTTACTGTCTGGTGTCAATGATACAGTGACCTCTCACTGCACTACAGGACAGACTATGAATACATTAGGGACGCATCAACAACACTGGATGTATTATGATGATTATGACAGCGAAAGTCAAGATTTGCCGGATGTTAAACAGAATTTTCTCCTTTTTTGGGTACCTATTTGTTTTTGTTTATGTTGATTGTATGTATGTTGTACAAAATGTGCTGATGGCAAAAAAAATCTGGATGGCTTTATGTAAACACTGCCAAACTATACCATTTTATGTTATTATTATTTTATTATTATTATTATTATTTATATAATTATTATTCACCTCGTCAGTTACCTGATGTATTATTATTATTATTATTATTATTATTATTATTTATGTAATTATTATTCACCTCATCAGTTACCTGATGTACATGAATGCATTGACCTTCGAAAATCCTTCCCATGGGATTTAGAAGATCCACTGCATAAACACCCCCCCCCCCCCCCCCCCCGTATATATACGATGATAAATCAAAATGCCCTTCAGAATGTCATCACCGGATTAACTATTTTACAATTGAGTCATTAGTACATGAAACGGCATGTCTTTAGGGAGCAGGTATATAGGAGTCTTGCTCTCCCGGATGCCTGTTTATAGACATGGGGATCTGAACCCGGGCGTCTTAACCGCTACACAATCCCCCCCCCCCCCCCCCCCCCCTGCATTCCGCCAGGCGTCCTTCCCCGGGAACCTCCACCTGGTGCTGGTGCTGCGACCCACCAGCTTCTTCCAGCGCACCGTCACCGACCTGGGCTTCCGCTTCAGCCAGGAGGACTTCATGCTGAAGATGCCAGTAAGGCAGCACACCCTCAGTTACCAAACATGTCCCACCCCACCTCCAGGTATACACGCCACTCTCCTCTCTTCTTTCGCCGCCACGACAACGCTCTACCACAAGGGCGTTCAAGAGCGTTGAACTCGCTTCTTTAAAAATATCACCGTTTGTATGTTTGTATGTATTGTGTGTATTGTGTGTATATCTGTCGCCATACACAAAGGTTTCAGATGGACAAAGGTGTCAGTGGATCAGTCCTCCTGATCAAATTGGTTTATTGGTTGAATAATAGTAAACCATGTGACGTATATAAAAATGGTGATAATACAATTATCAAATAATGTCATATTATGAAAATGAGCTAACATGGATGAAGCCAGTTTTGCGTGGAGGTTTTTAACGGTCTTTAACCGTGCTGATGTGTATAAGGTGCTTCTAGTTCGTAGATACTTGGCAATAGCTCAGAACATGCAGATACTTTAACAATCGTTGTAGGAACAAGTGGGTCTACAACTGGGTCTAATAACAACAACATGTCATCTTATTGTGAGTTACAACAGGACGGTCAAAGTGCTCAAAGTGGCTCATGGCTGTTTTATCCCCCGTAGGTCGTGATGCTGAGCTCTGTCACAGACTTGCTACGCTACATTGACGAGAACCAGCTGACCTCTGAGTTTGGCGGCACGTTGGACTATTGCCACAGCGATTGGATTGTCCTACGAACGGTAAAATACAGATCCAAATTATTCTACAGTCTTTTGGTTTCCCCCCCCCCCCCCCCCCCCCAAATTGCTCAATTAATGATTATCATCCTCGATTATAATCCTTAACTATTTTCCCATGTAGAGGTCATATAAATTGACCATGTTTAGCTCAATATCCCATGCAATGGTTGCTGTGTTTTGGATCGATATCGTTGAGCAGGATTGCTGTTGACAGTCCTCACATACCCCCTGCCTCCGTTGCCATGGTGATATCATCATCCTCATGAGTTTCCTTTTTTTTGTCGATATGCACTCTCTGCTTCCCCCCGCAGGCGATAGAAAGCTTTGCAGTGACTGTGAAGGACATCGCCCAGATGCTGCAGGCCTTCGGCACGGAGCTGGCCGAGACGGAGCTCACAGACGAGGGCGGCGCCATCGAGTGCCTCCTGAAGTCTCACACGGACAAGTACAGGAACCTCAAGGTATTGACCTATAGCTGTTGATTAAACTTCACTTCACAGCGGGAAAGCGTGTGTTGTGTGAACAGCCGTTCTTTTAACTATGCTTACATGGAAAGTAAAGTAAGCAAGAAACACACGTATGAACTAGAGGGCACTATACCTCTATCTAGGGGTGAAAACAAACAGGGGTAACAACATTACCTCCATCCTAACTACAAAAGAGCACAAACACAACGACTACACGACAACGACAACACTAAGACACACGTGGAGGCGGAGATGGCAACATGTGCATGTGGGCAACTGCTGACCTTTAAACCCTGAAGGATACCTGGCCGACCATTTAGCACGGACCCACACCTACACATCCAACCAGTCAAACACAAACACCAAATTAACACTCACTTACACCTAATTAACACACTTTACAGAAGAAACAATGGCACACGGGACACATTGACAAAAACATATAAAACAACATATGACCAAGCGTCATAGCACGACTGTTCACAGACACTGTTCATCCAAAGCAACTTACATACAATTATTCAAATGTTTTTGATACATATCCTTGAGGAGCAGGTAGGGGTTAGGGATCTTGCTCAAGGATGCCCAGAGCCTAATGAAGTGTTACAATCCAGAACCTTGCTGGGACAACAACCTAATCACTAGACGTACTATGTGTGGCTTTTGTTTTGTTGATGTTGATATGCAGTATAAGTGGATGATACCAAAACTAGCCAAACATATCAAGACACGACGTGATAGTCGTTCTTGAGGAAACATAACGGGTCCCGGAAAGCGTGGAAAGCGTTAAATCCGTGAGCCTCCTGAAGACATCCAGGAAGGAAAGCATCCGTCTTATGTGAAACCATTCAACTGTTCATTCAGCTGAGCTCATATGACAACACCCAAGTAGAGACCTGACTCTGAACTCCCAACATACACACGTTCCCATGGGAACCACATCTATTGTTCCCAGGGGAAGCCGGGGCCTTCTTCAGATAGTGTCAAGTAGCATGTCTTATATACACCAAGGCTCTGTGGTGGAGGTCTAGAGAGACATATACAGGTTACAGGCACATTCACCTATTCTTTCTCCCTGAAATAAAACATATTTTATTTGACTAGGCTTTGTGTACTAGTATTTTGAAGGTTTTTGAAGGTTTTGAAGGTGTTCAGCTGTCAGTCAAAAAGTACTGCGTTCATTCCCTCCTTGAGCGAGATGCCTCATTCCCTACCTGCTCCTCCTCCTCCTCCTGTGGATCAGGAGTCACTGATACAAACGTCTATTTATTGACTAAATAATGAAGAGTAACAGTAATGCTGGTCTGGCAGGAGGCCATCAGGTCAGTGTCCAAGGAAGGGCGCCACCTGCTGTCCATCCTGGAGAGCTCTGGGAACCAGGAGGACTGCCACTGGGATGTGAGGCTGGACTGGGACACTGTTCAGAGGCAAGAGGACACCACACAAGACCTATGATTGGCTTGTGTTCAAGACACAGAGCTTATCCAACATAATATAACAATAGCTATACTAGGGCTGGACGATATGGAAACATGTATTATGGTGCCAGTCATGGGGAATTTCACACAATATCAATAAATATTGCGATTTTCTTATGAATTCAAAATGCCATTCTGAAAAGTCTAACTATGGGTCGTTACATTGAAGTATATGGACGTTTAAAGTCTGGTATCAGACTGAAACTGACTTCTCTTTTCTCCCCGTTGTTTCAAACCTCATATTTAGATCATTTTAAGGGCATATCTTATCTTCGTAATTAATTAGACTATAAAAATCAAGATATGTCTCATGACGGTACAATGCCATTCAAACAAATTTTTTATCATATTATCATATTGAATTATTGCCCGGCCCTAAAGTAGACAATTAATAAAAGTGTTAGCTGCTGTAGTACTTTTTATATTCATCATTTAATATTTTGTATTAAGGTTGACAGTAGGTTTCACACACGTCTTTTTAGGATTTGAATCTAGTTTTGAGAAAATAAATGTGCCATAGAATAAGTAAATACATCTTTATGCTAAATGGATTTGATCCTATGCTCTCTGAATCTGTCTCACGTCATGATGCTCCAATGCGGCACACAATGTGAGCCCGTACTTAAGAGAGTTGTAGTTTCATACATTCCTAAATCGTATATATATAAATATTTAACTATAGTACACTTAGATATATTCATCCCAGAATGAAGTGTGGTGCTGTGGTGTCGTCCAGGCTTCTGGCCCAGCTGCGGGACATGGAGTCTGCCTTCGACGGCTTCTTCGAGAAGCACCACCTCAAGCTGCTGCAGTACATCCAGTTGCTCAGATATGAGAAGAGCTTCCAAGAGGTATGAGTAAAGCATTACTGTGTGCGTGTGTGTGTGTGTGTGTGCCCTTGTATGTGCTAATTACAAGCACTAAGCACTTTATTTGTCGCTACTCTAATTTAGATTGTATCCTTGTTGTTGACTTGTGTGTTCAGCCTCACTTGTAAGTCTTCACTGCGGCCCCCTCTTTTGAGAAGTTCTGCCTAAATGATATATTGATATATTGAGTTATCACTCGTATATAACCTGTGTGACCTGTAAAAAAATAATTCTTGCCACTATTCAATTGTAAATATAAACACAAAAGCAATGGGCAAATATGCCTCATGCTTTGTGTGTGTGTGTGTGTGTGTGTCTTTACCTGGTGTGTGTGTGTGTGTGTGTGTGTGTGTGTGTGTGTGTGTGTGTGTGTGTGTGTGTGTGTGTGTGTGTGTGTGTGTGTGTGTGTGTGTGTGTGTGTGTGTGTGTGTGTGTGTGTGTGTGTGTGTGTGTGTGTGTGTGCGCGCGTTAGATGGAGAAAAGTCTGCAGCACCTGGCGTCTCAGGAGAGAGAGGTATCCTCGTCGGCGGAGACGCTGGCTCAGGCGGAGCAGTCCCTCAAAGACCTGGAGAGTCTGGATTCACAGGCACAGGTCAGTCCTCTCTCGCTCACGTGTGTGAGTGTTAGTGTCGGGGCGTTACTCAATGTCTTTCACTTCTTCGTCGCCTTAATAAATTGGTAACCGTGCGGTGTATAAGAAGTCAAACATATCCCCATGCTTGTGTTTCATATACACATTGTGGTGCTCCTTTGGTTTGTCTAACAATGAACTGTGCAGCATATGAAGGAAAAATCGATGTTGACTTTAACGCACACATTAACAACCTATCGCCACACAACTTACAAACCATAACATCGGTTTTCTATACAAGTCTGTGTGTGTGTGTGTGTGTGTGTGTGTGTGTCAGTCTGTGCATGTGAGTTTGAACTTGTGTGTGTGTGTGTGAATGAGTTACTCTTGATTGAAGCTGCAGCCAGCGACATGCATTATAAAATTGATTTCAAACTCTCAAATTCTAAATTGATCAAATGTAATAACACAGGTGCTTGCTCTAATGTGTATGTGTATGTGTATGTGTATGTGTATGTGTATATGTATATGTATATGTATGTGTATGTGTATGTGTATGTGTATGTGGCGTGTGATGCGTGTGCGCGTGTGTCCACCTAGGAGGTGATGGGCAGCGCTCAGATCGTCATCCTGCACGGCCACCAGCTGGCGGCGAGCCACCACTACGCCCTGGTGCTCATCGTGCAGCGCTGCAACGAGCTGCGCCACCACTGTGACACGCTAAGCTCCGCCCTCAAGGCCAAGCAGACACGCCTCCACCGCACGCACCAGCTGCTGCTCAGCCTCGGGCAGGTCCGCCTTTGCACGGACACATTGCGTGTTTAGCTAAAGATTTTTATATATATATATATATATATATATATATATATGTCTTAGGACCCAGATGTCAGACATGCCTGAACTCACTCTGAGACACACACACAAACACACACACACATAAGCCTCGTTGTGAAACGTGCACACACTCTTGCACTCACACAAAAGCACATCTTAAAGAACAGACAAAAACAGTCCCCCGCCCAACCTGAAGCACGAAATAGACATATACGATATACACTCACACACTCACTCACACACACACCCACCCACCCCCTGACCTCTCGTCCGTCCAGGCCCAGACGTGGTGTGACGACGGGGCCTACCTGCTGGCCAACCAGCTGGTGGACCGGTTCCAGTCCAAGGAGGGAGCCCTGGCGGCTCTGAGGGAGATCGAGAGATTCCTGGAGGGGGCCCCCTCCATGCTCAGCTCGGGGCCCGAGGCCCTGGAGCTTGAGTACGACACTGTCCTCACTCCACAGCTACAGGTCAGCGCACATACAGAACACACACACACACACACACACACACACACACACACACACACACAGCAGTTTTACATTCAGAACGTCATCTGCTGTCTAAGCAAGGCAGTGGGTGTTTAGTGAAATGACTGACTTATGCACTGACATTTATGTTGATTGTTGTTTTGTTTGTTCCTACTGGGCTTCTAATCCATCTCTACTGTTTATTTATTTTTAATTTCAATTGGTTTCATTAAGTGTATTATATTGTTGTTCATATAAGCACTTTTTTTAACTGTTGTTTTCAAAAGTGCTTTTTATTATATATTATATACATATTCAACTTTACAATTATTATTATTATTAGATTTGTACTATTTATTATTCAAATATTCTTAATAAATGAAATGATGGGAACACCACCATACCATTAAAAAAGTAATTTTCCCTTATCCATGACAGGAAGAATGATATACACCGTTTCTCTATCACGGTGGACCACAATGCATTGCATGTCTCTGTGCTGCCTCCCTCTCCTCCTCTGTGTCCATCAGACTGAGATGGGGAAGACGTTTGAGAAGCACGGGACGGTGCAGCACATGATCCAGAGCCGCCAGGCGTGTCTGAGGAAGCTGGCCGATAAGCACGTCCGGCCCGTCCAGCTGGTGGTCCCCAGACCTGACAACAGCGCGCCCCGCTCCAAGTCCCCCCTGTTCTCCCCCAAGCATAGTATGTACTTTTCTCTCTCTCTCTCTCTCTCTCTCTCGCTCTCTCTTACACACATACACATATATTCACCCACACATATACACCCACACATGCAAGCACACACACACACACACACACACACATGCAAGCACACACACTCTCTCTCTCTCTCTCTCTCTCTCTCTCTCTCTCTCTCTCGCTCTCTCTCTCTCTCACATACAGACATGCAAGCACACATAGAGACATGCAAGCATATACACTCTCTCTCTCACTCACACTCACACACACACACACACACACACACACACACACACACACACACACACACACACACACACACACACACACACACACACACACACACACACACACACACACACCTATTAGTTAGGGGTGGCGGAAATATAAATACAGCATAGTTTCATGATATTTTTCGTGCCAATTTTGTATCGATACACGGACGGCAAGCATCAATCTTTTAATGCAAATACAAATTTGGTACTAGAATTGTGAGAAAGCTGAACAGCGACCTCTGCTGGCGTAATCCCAGTATGACAGCCTCATATCCTATTTCTCTGATGTCAGTTTAATGTGTCGTTTATAAAACACATACATTTATGTACATTTATACACTTACATTTATACACTTATGTTGACATGTGTGGCGAGTTTGTTTAATCTAGGTTGATATTCAGAATTGATGTAACGTTTGTATATAAAGTGTATATTTCTTAACCTTATACCATGTAGTGAAATGAGAGCCTTTAGTGATTATAACACACTCACACATGCACACACGTCTCCCATACTGATTCTCACACCCGCAACCCCACAACTTAAAGTGCTAATAAAGAAGACGAAAGGAAATGTATGGCTTCCAAGAACCCGATTCTTTGACCGGAATCTGTCCACCGTCAGCCAGCAAGCTTAAAACAAGGTTCCCCATTTATAAGAATAAGAAAATCAATTGATTTTTCAATCCACTAGATGGTGCTGGGACTTCATCTTATTAGATATGTTTTCCTTTCGGGACATCATTTTTGAGTTGAACAAAGGAAATAACCTGATGACAATATATCTTATCACAATACTCGGCATATCGCAAAATGTTTAAAATCGCAATAATATAGTATATTATGTAACAATATTTATAATATAACATTTATATAATATAATAATGTGTTGCAATGCATATAGACATTAAATGGACTGCAAGCATAAATGTATACTTAATTAAACCACCAGTTACCAGTTCTACAGTAAAACTAACACGGTCCAAGGGACTAAACCTTACAAGTTTAAGATGAAGGGTTACTTAATACTCATGAGATAATGAGCAGAATATACATTTTCCTAAAAAAAATGTTTTGTTAAACTATAATTGCTGTTTACATTACTTCTTCTCCCAGTCATGGACATGACGCTTTTCGCCCTTTCTCCCTTAACTTTTCTGCCTAGCTATTTCGTTTTGATTAGTCTTTTTTTACGTTGCATTTGTCGATGTACGTCTGTTGTACATGATATGCACACCAGAAGTTGTCTTTTCTATTGTCCGATCTAGGGCTGGGCGATATGGCCAAAAATGTTATCACGATATGTTTTTTCATAATTATCGACATGGATAATTATCACAATATATATTTAATAATGCTCAATTTAATGATTTAGGAGTATTCTGCTTAGGACTGAACCCTAAAGAAACCAGAAGGTTAATTGTGGTTTATAGTCAACTATTCTAAGAACCAATATTTTGAGATATATACATTCAACAGAGCATTCAATAAAATGCCTCAACAAGGTAATACCAGACAAGATACAAGATATTTGACTGGTCAATTGCAACAGGTATATAGGAATGCTTACTCTCCATTCCCTCCTACAGTATACACCTCCAAAACAACACCATAAAAAAAAAATAATAATATGTACAATAAAAATAAACTAAAAAAGAGCAGCAAAGTGACTGTTAAATTATATGTACATGTGTTGAATGTACTTTTTTCTTTTACAAAAATCTTTAAATGCATTTAAAGTGCCAGTAGTGCAGCAGCATCATGAATACAGTGAAGTAACTGTGATGAGTCCAGAAAGTGCAGCAAAGTATATAAGTGTAATGTGAATGACATGTTATGAAAGTGAAAGTGGCAGCACTCCTAGCAGTTAAGTAGGGCACTGCCTGTGGATAAAAACAATCCTTAAACCTGGTAGTACTTGCACAGATGCTGTGCAACCGTCGACCAGACGGTAGGGGGGAGAAGAGATGGTGCCCAGGGTGGTTGCAGTCCTTTATGATGGACATGGCCTTCTTCCGACATCTGGTCTTACAGATCTCCTCAATGCATGGAAGTGCACACCCGATGATCTTCTCTGCCGTCCTCACGACCCTCTGGATGGCTTTCTTGTCCTGTGCAGTGGTGTTGCCGTACCACACAGTGACGCCACTCGTCAGGACGCTCTCTACGGTGCCGCGTAGCAGTTACTGGCCTATTCTGAGGCACCGCAGAGCATAGAGGCGCTGGTGTGCCTTCTTCAGCATGACCTCCGTGTTGTGGGTCCACGCCAGGTCATCGGAAATCTGTAGCCCAAGGAAATGATAGCAGCTGACGACTTCCACCGGTGTCCCGTCCAGGCTGATAGTGGAGTGGGTGCCCCGGTGGCTCCTGAAGTCCACGATGAGCTCCTTGGTCTTGCTGACATTCAGTGTCGAGGCTGTTGTCCTCACACCATCGCCTCAGCTGGACTACCTCATCTCTGTACGTTTCGTCGCCCTCGCTTATCAGGCCGATGACTGTGGTGTTGTCTGCAAACTTGATAATCCGATTATTGCTGTGCGTGGCAGTACAGTCATGTGTGTACAGCCGGGGACTGAGGCAGCAGCCTTGGGGTGGATGAGTGGATGAGATGTTGTTCCCAATCTTCACCACTTGAGGCCTGCCCGTCAGGAAGTCCATAATCCAGTTACAGATGGGGGCGCCCAGACCTAGGTCCCTCAGTTTCAGGACCAGTTTGGAGGGAACAATAGTGTTGAATGCTGAGCTGTAGTCAATGAACAGCAGTCTGACGTAAGTGTCCCTCCTGTCTAGGTGCTCCAGGGCCATGTGTAGTGCCAGGGAGATGATTGATGATCGTCTACAGACCTGTTTGGTCTGTATGCAAACTGGAGTGGTTCTAGGGACTCAGGGATGGGAAAAGTTTATATGCGACAAGTTTCTCCAGGCACTTCATGGCTATGGGTGTTAAAGCAACTGGACGATAATGGACAACCTATAACATAGGCATGTCATTAAAACAAACAGGGTGGGGGGGGGGACTGTTACTGTCTTTTTGTCAGCTGACAGGTTCCTTCTCTTGTTGCTGCCAGATCTCTTTTCTTTGGTGGTCAGAGAAGGCTCTGATCACTCTTTTGCACACCCCAACTGCTCTTTCGATCCTCTTGTCTCTCCCACTTCTCTCTGAAGATAAACAGAAAAAAGCAATAGAAATATGTTAAATAAAAAAAGTTGATGACATGAAGAAAATAGCCATTGCAAAAATCAAAACATATCACAAGACTACAGTCATGGTGTAGTATACAGCCCTCCAGGTATACAGTTAAATAAAACAATGGCATTTTAGAATACTGGGCATCAAAGTTAAATACTTGATGACATGAATGAAATGGCTTTTGCAACTATCAAAACCATCACAAGACCCCGCTGATAGGGTGTAACCTGCAGGTAAAACATTCTGAATAGGAGGTAAATAATAAAACTTAAAGTAAGATAAACAGGGCTGAAAAAAATACGTTCAATCAGTATTGCATGACATGAGTTTCATAACCAAATTGTAACCAGCTCTAACTTTTTGACACCTAAATTAAGAATATTAATAATACATTGTAAGATAAATATGGGTTGCCAAAAATCTGCAGTCGAGTGAGTCCAGTTTAGTGAAACGGCCTTCAGTTCACTGGTAACGACCGCCTGACGGTCCTCGCTGAGTCCGGATAATATGCCATTCTTAGATTCCAGTCCACTCGTTGATGTATTGTATAGTGAGACTCATATTTAGTGATTATAGTGAGACACATATATAGTGAGTATTGTGTTAAGTGAAACCCGTGTACGGTTCGGACGTGCTGGTTTCACCACATGCTGTGGCAAATATTTCTGGACCTCCTTCCAACCCCTGCTCTCCGCGTATAGCTGAGGTGCCGTTTGCGAGAAATATTTTGTTACATGGAGTCAATCATCTTCATTAGCTTCTTGAAGCCGTCTTTTTCGTCCGTGCTTATGGGCATCATGTCTTCAGTGATGCAATAGGTAATGCATTTATTATGTATCGCTTGCACCTCTTCCCGTGAGGGGTAATGGCTGAAACCGTGTTGTTGTGCAGTGGGAGCAGCGTCAACAACATGCAAGCCTATTCTGTTGCCTGTTCGGCTGTTCATGTTGCATTTGAGCAGGTAGAGTTTTTGTCCGTTTTCAGTCTTAATGCGCGCAATGATGCAAAATAAAAATGCATTAAAAATAACAATTCGAGCCTGTTTTCAAAATGTAAGAAGTAGAAAGTACATGGTTATGTGTTAAAATGTAACAAGAAAAAAAAATGAATACAGTACAGAAGTACAGATACCTGAAAATCAAGTACAGTAACAACGTATTTGTACGTTGTTACTTCCCACCTGTGCTATTAGTCCTATCCCTACTACTAGCCATACTATCCCTACGACTAACCCTACTACTAGCTCTACTACTAGCCCTACTATCTCGACAACTAGCCCAACTACCTCTACTACTAGCCCAACTATCTCTACTACTACTATCTCTACTACTAGCCCTACTACTATCTATACTACTAGCCCTACCACTAGCTCTACTACTAGCCCTACTACTATCTACACTACTAGCCCTACTACTAGCCCTACTATCCCAAGTACTATCCCTACTTCTAGCCCTACTATCCCAAGTACTAACCCTACTACTAGTTATACTACTATGTCTGACTAGCCATACTACTAGCCCTACTATCTAAAGTACTAGCCCTACTACTAGTTATACTGTTAGCCCCACTACTATCCCTACTATCCAGCCCTACTAGTACTAGCCCTACTACTAGTTCTACTACATAATTGCTTTTCATAACTGCATATCCCTGCTCACTACCTGCTGTATATACATTTAGATATATTTATCTGCTTTTCAAAATTGCATACCCCTGATCACTACCTGTTAAATACTTACCTACCGGTATATATATACTGTATACCTATTATTATGCTCATATCCCACACATACTCTATAAGTAATCTTACAACTGTTTTTATACCTAGTAGACTGTCTTTTAGCAACTGTAAACTGTAAATGATCTTATATTACCATGCACTTTACTGCAACATTTGCACTCTGTGCTAATTATTTTCGCTGTACTGTACTTGTGCTGTACAATGACAATACATTTGAATTTAATCGAATCTACTACTAGTTCTACTACTAGCCCCACTACTATCTCTACTACTAGCCCTACTACTAGCATTACTATCCCAAGTACTAGCCCTACTACTAGCCCTACCATCCCATGTACTAGCCGTACTACTAGTTGTACTATTAGTCCTACTACTATCCATAGTACTAGCCCTACTACTAGTTATTCTACTAGCCCTACTACTACCCAGGGCTTCCCTGCTTTTCAGGCTCATTCTGCTGAGCTTTGGCCAATGGCCTGGCAGTAGAGTCCCCCTCTCCACCCCCTGATCTCCAGCGCCCCGCTGCTCTCCTCGCCCGGAGCTGTTCCCTGTGCTGAACCTAAGTCCTGGCGGTTCTCCCCTACCTTGAAAGGGCGCGGTGTGGAAGGAACAAGGGTAGCTTTGTTCTAATTAGCCCTTCGGGATCCACAGCCGCCCTTGTTAGCCCCGACGCTAGCTGCGCTCCGCTACCGTGCCATGTGGTTTCATATGTACATTAAAGAAGCTTTGATCTCACCGCTGGGGCCCCGGGGGGCGGGGGGCGGAGGGGGGTGTGTGTTACCAGGCCTGAATGAACTGTAGCAACACTGATAGGTCACTATGGGGGATCTGGTTAGTGAACTTTGTAGGGGGGGGGGGGGGGGATCTGCTGCTGTGTTGCGCCTTCACATGTGTCTCCATCACTTTGTGTGTGTTTGTTTTTTGCCCAAGACTCGGCCCGTTAAAATAATAAAGAAGAAAAGAAATGGAGGCATCTGCTGTTTACATTGGTGTTCTGTTGTGATACGTAGTGTGCTAATGGGGTTAATAATAACCCTGATACGATGATTGATAATGAACGGTCCTACGGCTGGGAAGGGAGACACCAGGCAGTTGTGTGGCAGGGCGTGTGCGATGTGTACTGTACACAAAGGCTTTTGCTTGTACAAAGACACATGCCCACACACATACACATACACACATACACATACACACATACACACAAGATTCAAGATTCAAGATAACTTTATTTATCCCGAGGGAAATTAAGGTGCAACAGTTGAAACAGGGAGAATAAAAGCACACAAAATATACTAAATACCTAAAAACTAAAACGAAATAACAACAAACTAAACTAAGCTAAACTAGTATAAACAAAATATAACTAAATTAACTCTAAATGAAATCTAAATGTATTGATAGATGAATTGCACACAAACACACATATATATATACATGCATGCAAGCACACACACACACACACACACACACACACACACACACACACACACACACACACACACACACACACAGCACACACACACACACACACACACACACACACACACACACACACACACACACACACACACACACAAACACACACACACACACACTTATATACATGCATGCAAGCACACACACAGACACACACACACACATACATGCAGGACTCACGCACACACACACACACACACACACACAAAGACATACACACACACACCTTACATCTGAGCGCATAGCCATAGAGAAATACAGCTGTTTGTTTGACTGTGAATGTATGACACCGACAATGAAGCCGCAGTATAACTGAAAACAACAACAACAACCCCTGTTGTGTTTCTACAGGCGATGGCTCCAAGTTCCCCTTTGACATTTCTCTGCCCGGGAAGAAAACATCACGGAAAACATCCAGCAGTAGAAAGGTGGGGTTACAAAAAAACTAACAAAAAAGTAATAATTCAACTGAATGTTGTTTATTTTGCTATTGCAAGACACGATGGTAGCTTGCCAAAGAATCCGAGGGCCCACACGGAGAACGTTGTGTGTGGTGTTTGTTCCCCGTGGTCTGTGACCCCTGTTCACGCTTGGCATTTAACATGCGGTTTTCCGGATCCAATCTCAAAAAAACACATGTTAATGCCAAGCGTGAACGGGGGGGCCAATGTGTTTCAGAGGTGGTTACAATTGGTTTAGAAGACCACTTGCCACCACATATATGTGACCACATTACTTTTAGCAGTGTTAACGACAATGTGTCTTTGGGTGGTGGTGTTCCAGATCGAGGTGATGCACGACTACCAGGAGAACAGGAGCTGTGTGTCCTACAGTCTGGATGGAGAGGAGAGCCCCGACCTGTTGAAGCGGTGAGCTCTATCTCGTTGCTTACCTCTCTGTGTCACCAGCCTGATGATGCCCTCTGGTCCCCTCTGGTGGGGGGGTGGTTCTAGTTTGTGTCTCTGTGGCATGTGTGTGTGTGTGTTTTTCTATGTACCTTCATGTGTGCGTGTGTGTGTGTGCATTTATCTCTCTGTGTATGTGTGTGTATGCTTCTGTGTGTGTGTCTCTGAATACATGTGTGTGTGTGTGTGTGTGTGTGGGGGGGGGGGGGGGGTTGTGCATGCTTTATGTGTGTGTGTTTGTGTGCGCATGTATCTCTCTGTATACATGTGTGTGTGTGTGTGGGGGGGTGCATGTGTCCCTGTATACATGTGTGTGTATGTGTGTGTGTGTGGGGGGGGGGTGGGGGGGTTGTGCATGCTTTATGTGTGTGTGTTTGTGTGCGCATGTATCTCTCTGTGTACATGTGTGTGTGTGTGTGTGTGGGGGTGCATGTGTCCCTGTATACATGTGTGTGTGTGTTTGTGTGTGGGGGTGCATGTGTCTGTGTCTCGGTGTGCGTGTGTCTGTGTATGTGTGCATATGTATGTGTGTGCGTGCATGTGTCTCTCTCTGTACACGTGTGTGTGTGTGTGTGTGTGTGTGTGTGTGTGTGTGTGTTGTGTCCTCCACAGCCATGTGCTGAGGGAGCTGATAGAGACGGAGCGGGTGTACGTGGAGGAGCTGCTGTCGGTGCTGCTGGTGAGAGCTTCCTTTTTCCATTTCACACTTTTTACTTTCGCCCGTACGGCGCACGTACGGCTCCTCCTTTGATCTCCATAATGTTCCCTGCGGGACTCCTCAGGATCTCAGGCCCACGCCTCATAGCACACACTCCTACTGTGCTACGTTGATTAAATTGTATTGATTACAGCTGTAAACTCTGCATTAGACCCCGGATCTCCCGAATGCATATTTCAGGGTTACCGGGCGGAGATGGATAACCCCTCGCTGTGGGACCTCTTGCCCCCCATACTGCGCAGCAAGAGAGACATCCTGTTTGGCAACATGCCAGAGATCTACAATTTCCACAGCAGGTGATGTTTAATCACACATTGAATGAGCAGCGCTCGATGTAAAGAAGGAAAGCGTGTGTGTGTGTGTGCGTGTGCGTGTGTGTGTGTGTGTGTGTGTGTGTGTGTGTGTGTGTGTGTGTGTGTGTGTGTGTGTGCGGCTGGAATGTGACTCTTTCAACAGGATTAGCTTCCTCGATATTTCGTATTTTTTAAGTGAATATAAGCTAAACACTAAATATAATATGAATAATGTATTCATGAGCTACTGATGGAAAACCACCAGCATGAGAAAATAAACAAGATGGTGTTTTAGTGCAATAATTAAGGATTAATGCCATAACACTCCTGTGTAAACTATAAACACAACATGTTTGTTAAATACATTATTACACATGTCGTCTAATCCAGAATACAGAAAGCAATGGTGCAAAATGGCCTTAATTCGAACAGTTGTGGCAAACAAAATGTGTATTGAGTAATAGATTAAAGGGAGGACTTTGTCCCACTTTTTAACAGAAACGTTAAAATAATTGCTGAAATCTTGATCGCTGATCTTTTCCTTCCGTTTGGTTTCCTTGCGTGTGCCATTCTGTACCACTGCACTACTGTTTTTCTAATTACTAGTTCGCAGTTACTAACACCCTCACCTCCCCCTGCTCCTATTTCCGTCTCTGGCACGTCCTGGGATTAATGAAACAGCCACTCCTGGTTAAAACAAAGGGTTTGAATACTGTCAACCTTTATTGTTCCCTGTAATTTTGATTCTCAGCGTGGCGGAGCATGATTAGTGTGGATCTTTGTACTGATTCCGCTTTCGCTGGCCTCCCACTGTGTTAAATGGCTCATTTCGATGGCTGAGGCTGTGAAATAATTATACTTTACCATCCGGTGGGGGGTGTGGTATGTCAGTTATAATTTTGAATGTTAGATTAGGCTGGTGTGCGAGGATGCCGTGATACACTTAGCCTGGTGTTATTTGGCGTGTCTTTGTTTGATTTGTAGTGTTTGTAGTCTGCTGTTTGTCACGCGGTTATGGAAGCCTTTCATCGTTTGTTGCCTCAATCTGTAACAACTGTGTTTTTGAAGCATAGGCTTCCTTTGGTTTGGGTCATGTGACCTCATGGGTCATGAGTCTTCATGGTCACGGCTGTGGTGTCTGTAATGGATCAAAAAATCTTGATAAAGAATGGCGGTAAACGTTATTAAAGAAGAAAAATGTGTCATGTTTGATTCGCACTAGTTCCCATACACACAAAAAAATGGCAAACAGGGCCATAACATAATGATGTATTGTGTTGTTGTAGTTGTTATGCATAACTTAACTCATGGTGATTATGACATTGATCATCATCAATGTTGTTGGTTTTTGTTCCAGGGTGTTCCTCCAGGACCTGGAGAGTTGCATGGACACACCTGAGAGAGTCGGAGCTTGTTTTTTAGAGCGGGTAAGTTTAATTTGTTTCTTAGTGTTTTTATATATATATTTTTTTTTACATATTTCTGATTTTGACATGTTCTGATCAGGACGGGTTGTTTTTCATATGTACAACGCAACCTCTTTTGTGTACTATGTGTTTTATTCCCCCCACCCCAGAAAGAAAATTTCCAGATGTATGAATGTTTCTGTCAGAATAAGCTGCGTTCTGAGGCCCTGTGGCGTCAGTTCTCAGACTGTGCCTTCTTCCAGGTCCTGCTTTTACATTCCCGTTGATACTGAACACATAACTATCATATTGTAAAAGATTAATGCATTTTTGTATTCCTCTGTCAATGTTGTTTCTGAAAGTACAATGATTGCAAAATATATTTGAATTATAATATAATCATATATTGCAATAATTGTTTATTTTTTGGTTGAAATAGAATCATACTTGACCATAATTCTCTGTATTCTTTACATACTATAATAGTATATAATATAAAATAATAGTTATGCCAATTATGTGTAGAATTATAACTATTTACTCTTTTCATGCAGGAGTGTCAAAAGAAACTGGAGCACAAACTGGGCCTCGACTCGTATCTGTTGAAGCCCGTCCAACGCATTACCAAATACCAGCTGTTACTCAAGGTTGGGTCATACACACACGCACGCACGCACGCACGCACGCACGCACGCACGCACGCACGCACGCACGCACGCACGCACGCACGCACGCACGCACGCACGCACGCACGCACGCACGCACGCACGCACGCACGCACGCACGCACGCACGCACGCACGCACGCACGCACGCACGCACGCACGCACGCACGCACGCACGCACGCACGCACGCACGCACGCACGCACGCACCCTTGCTCATCCTCACTTAATATTAAAAAACCATTGGATTGTTTTGTGGAAAATGTTCCACAATGAATAATATATTACTGCAGATGTAGGCTGTGGCAAAGTTAAATGTTTTATTTTCATATGCGTGTGTGTGTGTGTATGTTCAGGAGTTGTTGAAGTGCAGTACAGGCAGTGAGGATACATCAGAACTGCAGGGGGCGCTAGCAGCCATGCTGGACCTGCTCAAGTCAGTGAACGACTCCATGCATCAGATAGCCATCACAGGCTACGAGGTAGGCCTCTGTCTCTCTCCATCTCTCTCTCTTGCTCTCTCTCTCTCCTCTAACATCCTCCTGACTAAACTAAAAGATTCTAGAAAATTCAATAGCATTGCATAGTGTCCTCTCTCTCTGTCTGTCGCTCTTTTTCTGTTTCTCTGTGTATCTCTCTCTCTCTTTGTCTCTATCTCTCTCTGTCTCTCTCTTTCTGTTTCTCTGTGTATCTCTCTCTCTCTTTGTCTCTATCTCTCTCTGTCTCTCTCTTTCTGTTTCTCTGTGTATCTCTCTCTCTCTTTGTCTCTATCTCTCTCTGTCTCTGTCTCGTTCTGTCTATCTATCTCTGTGTCTCTGCTCTCTCTCTCCCTCTCTGACCCTTGGGGCCTCTTCCCCTTTATCCTCCTCCCAGGGAGAGCTGTGTGAGCTGGGCCGTGTGCTGATGCAGGGCTCCTTCAGCGTGTGGATCAGCCACAAGAAGGGGCCCACGCGCATGAAGGAGCTGGCGCGCTTCAAGCCCATGCAGAGGCACCTGTTCCTGTACGAGAGGGCGCTGCTGTTCTGCAAGCGCAGGGAGGAGCACGGGGAGGGCTGCGACAAGACGCCCTCCTACAGCTTCAAGCACTGTCTCAAGGTCCGGTTAAGAAAAAAATGTATTGTTATTATTATTATTATTATTATTATATTATATTTATTATAATTTTAAATTTGATTTTATTGTACTTTTTTGTCATTATTTAAATTTGTTTGTATTATTATTTCAATATTTTTATATAATTTGTCAGGGACAATGCAGAAAACATTATTACTGGTTTACAACAACAACAACAACTAGAAAAACACAACACATATCTGCTGCATCTAGGGCAGTGGGTCCCAACCTTGATACCCTGATATGCATGCATATTAGGGAGGTGGCAGCAGATTGCTGACATAAGCTATAGATTATATTTATTATAGATCTTGATATATAATGGAGGCGGAGACGGGAGCACAGTTGTTTACACGTGTATCTTCTGACACACACACACACACACACACACACACACGCACACACACACACACTGGCAGATGTTTTTACATGGTGCAAGAGTGATGTTTGTTGTGCCGTGTGTTGCATCAAAATGCTTTGTGTGTGTGTGTGTGTGTGTGTGTTCCTGTTTCTGTGAGTGTTTTGTGTCCAACATAAAAGTAAGCAGTGTGCGTGTCCGTGCGTGCGTGTGTGTGCAGTGCGTGTGCAGTGCACACAAGCATGTGTTCCTGTTCCTTGTGTGTGTTTATTATTAGTTATTATTGTGTGTGTGTGTGTGTGTGTGTGTGTGTGTGTGTGTGTGTGTGTGTGTGTGTGTGTGTGTGTGTGTGTGTGTGTGTGTGTGTGTGTGTGTGTGTGTGTGTGTGTGTGTGTGTGTGTGTGTGTGTGTGTGTGTGTTTGCATGTGTCTCGGCAGATGACTGCGGTGGGAATAACGGAGAACGTGAAGGGCGACATCAAGAAGTTTGAGATCTGGTACAGTGGCAGGGAGGAGGTGTATGTCATTCAGGTAAACCTTAAAGTTACTGCGCCTTTACAATCCTTTAAATCGGTCCATGTTGTACCTTTACAATCCTTTACAACCCCTTAAAGTAGTACATGTTGTACCTTCACAATCCTCAAACCATCCCTTAAAGTGGTACATGTTGTACCTTTACCATCCTTTACAACCCCTTAAAGTGGTACATGTTATACCTTTACCATCCTTTACAACCCCTTAAAGTGGTACATGTTGAACCTTTAAAACCCCTTAAAGTTGTACATGTTGTACCTTTACTATCCTTAAACCATCCCTTAAAGTGGTACATGTTGTACCTTTACCATCCTCTACCAGCCCTTAAAGTGGTACATGTTGTACCTTTACCATCCTCTACCAGCCCTTAAAGTGGTACATGTTGTACCTTTACCATCCTTTTACCAGGTCTTAAAGTGGTACATGTTGTACCTTTACAATCATTTACCAGCCCTTAACGTGGTACATGTTGTACCTTTACCATCCTCTACCAGGTCTTAAAGTGGTACATGTTGTACCTTTACCATCCTTAAACCATCCCTTAAAGTGGTACATGTTGTACCTTTACCATCCTCTACCAGGTCTTAAAGTGGTACATGTTGTACCTTTACAATCATTTACCACCCCTTAAAGTGGTACATGTTGTACTTTTTCTTATGTCACATCGTAAACACTGCGGTGAGAGTGACATTTTTAATCACACATTCAGTTTCAGTGTCCTGTTTTTGTCTAAACCGTCTCTTTTGGTCCCTATCTATGTCTGCGTTTTTTTCTCTTTACATAAACAAAGCTTAGAAACTAGAGCCATGAAGAACTGTACCCTGGTTCTATGACCACCATCATGTTTGCTTTGTTTTTTTTAATCCATACCTCCGTCCTCCTCCCTATAGGCCCCCTCCGTGGAGGTGAAGATGGCCTGGCTGAACGAAC
The DNA here is from genome assembly GCA_027704905.1 of Muraenolepis orangiensis. Lineage (NCBI taxonomy): Eukaryota > Metazoa > Chordata > Actinopteri > Gadiformes > Muraenolepididae > Muraenolepis > Muraenolepis orangiensis. The sequence continues at coordinate 21,757,977 of CM051001.1, forward strand.
TACGCAGAATCCTCACCAACCAACAGAAACTGCTCAAAGGTCACTAACCCTAACTGCTCCCCGGGCGCTGTATCAATAGCTGCCCACTGCTCCTACTACTAGGATGGGTTAAATGCAGAGAACACATTTCGCTGTATGTTTACATGTATGTGACCAATAAAGAGGATTCAATCCTCACGATTTGTTGTTGTTGTTTAGCACCTCACTTGGACTCGTCATCATAGTATTATTAATGTTTGGCGGCGCCACCTGGGATCGGAAACAAAAACCTAAACAAACCTCTCACTGACCGACTTGTCCCCCTCTTCTTCGGTGTCTAGACGAAGCGCATCAACACAGCCAACTGGTGGAGCACGTTCCTCTGTCTCCGCTTCACCACGAGAGGTCGGTGTCTGCTGTGTGTCTACCACTCCCCCTCGCACAACACTGTTGTCACTGTGCTTTATCCAAATCACAATCCAATGTATTCGCCACCACACATACCCACCCATGTATTCATAACATACATGTATGCACACGGGTGTGTGTGGGGGGGGGGGGGCTGTTGCCTGGGTTACCGACATTAGCTGCAGGTCCCGGAATAATGGAAGAAACGCTGGCACTCAGCAGCTTACGACGGAGCACCTTTTGACTGTTTCAGTCAGCTGCTGAGTTCAGGAGTTGCTTTGATTAACACGTGCAGCCTCAGTGTGTGTGTGTGTGTGTTTGTGTGTGTGTGTGTGTGTGTGTGTGCCGTGTTTGGGACAGTGTGAGGCAGGGTGAGGCAGGGTGGCCCCTCTTGTCTCCTCCCTGGTGTCTGGTTCCCTTTCCCCCACCCCTACCCACCCACCCACCCACCCACCCGACCCTCTCCCCCCCGTACCCCACTCAACCCTCCCCCCCGTACCCCACCCGCTGCAGGGGCGTGCGGCCCACCAGAGCGGGCTGCCTCCCGGGGCTGGACTTTGTCTCGCTGTCGGCCGACGTCTTTCTGTGCCTGCGTTCCCGGAGTCCCCGCCCCCGGAGCCCCAGGCCACGCCCCCGACAATGGCCGCACCCCCGCCACCAGCCCCAGCGCCACTGACCCCGCCCCGACGCTCAGTGGTAAACTCAGCCTCTGGTGCGGCCTCTCGGCATGGCCCCGCCCCCCCATCCTCCTGGGGATCCCTGGTGCTGCTGTGTTTGCATACTGACCGTCATCTGCACCACCGCACTCAACCCCCACTGCCCAGGCCCCCCCCACGCCCCCACCCCCCCCCCCCCCCCCCCCCCCCCCCCTGCCATTTTGGATCATAACTGACCCGCCCCCTGTCATCTGTCAGTCACTCCCTCACACTCTCCCTCCCTCCCTCCCTCCCTTCCTTCATGAGTCTGTGTCTGCTGTGGGAGGAAAGTGTTTCCACCATAGCTTGTCTCCCACCTGCCACATGGTATCTCTTGCTACTTCATTGTGCATTCATCTCTGCGTCTGAGATCTGTAGCAGTTGCATGGATCTTTCAAAAATACAAAAAGAAATGGAAAAAAGAAATGCAAGGCAATGATTTTGTAAATGTTTTGTAATTACACTATTTTGGATTATGAGATGGGGCTTGTTTTTGATTGGCATTAGTTGTATGCGTCATTATTAGATGTAATTGAACTTGGAGAGTTTTCCAGACACTCCTGCCCTGCTTGTCGTTTTTTGGAACGCCGCCCGTTAAACTCTAAATTTAGCTCTTGATCAGCAGAGGTCAGATCTTGTCTTGCTGCCGACCGGCCCTGATCCCATCCGTGAACCCTGACTGTGTGAGTCCTATCCGCGCTCACCCCCATGTACAGAGAACCATGCACGTGGCTGTAACTCTGCTCGGCCCTGCTGCCTGGCTGATGGCCCGTTGTTCACGTTGACGAACACAGATCTGGGACCAGCTTTGTTTACCGCACTCTCTTTTGGATTGGTTTAAGGCCTAAATGAAAGCTGATCCTAGATTGTGTGGCGGCGGTGGCGGCGGCGGCAGCGGCGGAGGAAGAGGAGCATTTTTTCCCATCCACTGAAAATGTGTGATGAATGCGTGGTGGGGCCAATGTGCGGCGTGACGTGAACCTGACTTGTGATTCTCTCAGCAAACAGCAGAGGGCGTCAGTGAGCTCGGAGGACACCGAGTCGGGGCGGAGCAGTCCTGACCCACAGCCCCACACCCCGCAGCCACGCCACAACCGCCGGAGTGAGTACAGTAGCACACGCACACGCATACACACACACACGCGCACACACACACACACATGTACACACACACATGCACACGTGCATACACACACACAGACACACACACAGACATGTACTCACATCCACATCAATCCACACATATACACACACACACACACACGCGCGCAAACATACTGTACATCCAAAACTGTACATGCTTTTTTCTTGACCAGCAGACTGTGTGTGTGTGTGTGTGTGTGTGTGTGTGTGTGTGTGTGTGTGTGTGTGTGTGTGTGTGTGTGTGTGTGTGTGTGTGTGTGTGTGTGTGTGTGTGTGTGTGTGTGTGTGTGTGTACGTGTGTGTGTGTGGGGGGACGGGGACGTGTGTGTGTGTGTGTGTGTCTGTCAGGTTGGCCGGGCGCCCCTCACTCAGACATCAGTGAGGGTCTGGAGGAATGGTCTAGGGGCCGGGACCATGCCCACCCGTCAGACACCGACGACGAGGTCCTCACACTGGTGGGAGAGAGAGAGAGAGAGAGAGAGACAGAACCATATGCTTTATTTATCTGGGATTTCATACACGTCTTAGCAGTCTTTCCATGTTTGTTTGTACGCGCAACAATCTCTTTAAATTGCCAATAATTATATAATACCTTATTATATTAGTTTCCCTTAAAACACGAGATCCTTCTCCGATTCTCTACAATGTTTGCTGATGATTATAACATATATTATAATATATTAGTCTATGATTTTTCTAGTCTCTCTCAACACATTCAGTGCCTGAATGCATGAGCCCAAGCAGACTGCAGTTCACTTACCGGCCAAAGGGGCCAGTAACGATAAGGAATTTTGGATCTTTGAACGTAGGTCCTTTTTGTTTAGTACATGTCTTCTTACTTTCCCTCACCAGTCTCCTGGCAGATACAGGGTTTTGGAAGACTGTCTTAGGAACGGAACCGATAACGTTTCCATCAAGTGTGGCGATGTCATTCACCTGCAGCATGTAGACAACCAAGGCCTGTGGTGAGTCTCCTCTCAAAACAAATCGTGAGGATTGAATCCTCTTTATTGGTCACATACATGAAGACATACAGTGAAACGTGTTCTCTGCATTTAACCCATCCTAGTATTAGGAGCAGTGGGCAGCTATTCATACAGCGCCCGGGGAGCAGTTAGGGTTAGGGTCTTCCTCAAGGACACCTCGACAGTTTTTGCTAGGAGGAGCCGGGGATCGAACCAGCAACCTTCCGGTTGTGAGGCGACCGCTCTACCTCCTGAGCTAGACTGCAGACAACTAAAACTGTATATCCGAAAAAAGAAAAAAGAATACACTAGCATTGAGTTGCCGTCGTCAATGTCCTCTTTGACCTCGACAAGTTGTTATTTACTGCTCATTCGCGTTTTAGAAACCCTTCCTACTTGTGAATTTTGACCATTTAAAAAGTCCCTCCATTGGTGTGAGAACAGGGCTTAGTTCCCGTAAAACACATACTGTTATTTATTCTTTTAACCAGTCTTCCTTACTTAATTTGGCTCCCTCCTTTTAAGGTTAAGAATTCTGCTTTCTTTCGCTCCCCCCCCTTCGGGCTGGAAAAAACGAACTGCTATTCCGGCATACCATGGCTCCTCCCCTTCAGGGCGATGAAACTAACCGGTATTTCTGCTTACTTTGGCCCCTCCCCCTTCAGGCTGGTCAAAAACCTGAGTCGGCGTCAGGAGGGCCTCGTCCCTTCATCCACCCTCCAGCTGATTCTGGGCAACAGAAGTCGAGGTCACTCCTCCAGACTAGGAGGTAAGGATGTGTCCTTGCCCCCTTGCTCTCTTTGATCTTGTGTGTGACAGTAAAGTGAGCTGCATGCTTCCTGCGGAAAGAAGTTTGGGCAAGGAAGACAAAACAAATGCATACCTCGCCAAACTATTTTTCGGCACCCCTTGCACCCTGGCAAAATCCTTGCGGACAGCAATGCGAACATTGTGTGTGTTTTGGTCCGAAAATTGTGATTTTATTTCGGGTTTTTTTTCCCCGCAATTGGATTTCTGATTTCCTGTCTCCATGGAGACCCCACTGGTCTCAACAAATCGGGTTTAAAACAACTTCTTCTGCCAAGAACTGCTACAATCTCGGCCAGCCGACAAATAAATAAACTTATTTTGTAGTACGCTGGCCGCTTTATCATTAGCCTTATGTAACGTTTGTGATGTAAATGTTGTCTTACTCTCTTGCAGACTCCGGGAATCTGAAGGTCAGAAAGCTCAGCTCGCCGTAAAAGCAAAAGCAAAAGCAAAAAGAAAAGAAAAGCAAAAGAAAAGCACAGAACTCGCCTGCCGTGATATTGATCCCTACAGACACGTGGACAGACCGGGGGAACCACAGTCTGTCTCGTGAATCGATACCCACTAACTTTTGTCCTCCAAACTGTGGCTGACGATGGTACCCAGATCCCCAGCGTCATTACAGAGAATACCCAAGGAGTATGGATTTAAAAAAAAAAAAAAACATCTTGTGGATATATTGCTCTTTTTCTTTTATAAATAGTCTTTTAACGAGGACACTTGTGACTGTTGAAAAAAGGGGGAGTCGGCACAAATGCAGCAGAAAGTGAAACCCCTTATGAAGAATCTGCCACTTTTTTTCTGGATGCTTCCATTTTTCTAGGAGGGAACATATATACAGTATATCTTTCTGTCCGGATGACAGTCATAAGGAGCATAAACTGTGAGGCCACCGCTGCCCAACCCGGGGGACATTACTAACAGTTCATTACTAAGACTCTTGACTGAAGAACAATTCGGTTGACAATCGACATTTCCAGCAAATAAATGAATGTGTGTCAGCGCGTGCGTGCTCATGTGGAGCATGTCACGGCATCTGTCACGTGGGACACGGACGCGGGCTTTGTGTCAAACTATTTCTTACAACAACAAAAAAACAACAACTGGCATCTGTCATTTTTAACATGCACTTTTGTTTTTGTAATTCCGTGTCATTTTCCTAAATACCTTTAATTTCTTACATTACTCGTCTCTCTCTTCTTCCACACTCCCTAAGAGTTAGAATGCCAAATTGTGCCGTGCCATAATGCCTCTTTTGAAATCACTGCTTGCGTGAAATCCCTGTTCTCGGGGGCCCATGTTCAAAACATACTCTCTCTCTCTCTCTCTCTCTCTCTCTCTCTCTCTCTCTCTCTCTCTCTCTCTCTCTCTCCTCTCTCTCTCTCTCTCTCTCTCTCTCTCTCTCTCCCCCCTCTTCCTCTCTCTCCCCCCCTCTTCCTCTCTCCCTCCCTCTCTCCGTCTCTCTCCCCTGCTCCTCTTTCTACTAGACCTTACACAAATTCAACAAGGCACTTTAAACAGAGGTATGAATCAAATGTGTGTGTGTGTGTGTGTGTGTGTGGGGGGGGGTCTGCACGTGTGTGTATGAGTGTGTGTATGAGTGTGTGTGGGTCTGCACGTGTGTGTGGGTCTGCACGTGTGTGTGTGTGTGGTGTGTGTGTGTGTGTGTGTGTGTGTGTGTGTGTGTGTGTGTGTGTGTGTGTGTGTGTGTGTGTGTGTGTGTGTGTGTGTGTGTGTGTGTGTGTGTGTGTGTGTGTGTGTGTGTGTGTGTGTGTGTGCTGAATGATGAGTCTTTGCCGCTTGGCTAAGGTAGAACGAGGCCGTGTCACCTTCCCCACCACACTGAATACTCTCTTCCTTTGGGCTGTCATCTCTGTCTATGGTTATTATGTCATTGTGTGCACACAGGTCACATGTTGGGTTGTTCTGCCTTCTTCTGTCTCGACTACAGAAGAGAGACGGAGGTAGAATCTAGCAAGAGAGAGAGAGAGAGAGATAATGGTGAATATAATGCTGTATGCCCTCTATGGATTGTATGTATGGACTCTCCTCCATTGCAGCACATTCATACTGGGAGTCCAATTGGTAAACTAGGATCGTACTGCAAAACGTGAGATGCTATCTGGTGCTTAATTAAATATTGATTGCAGACATATATGAATTTACCACATCAAATCTGGGGGGGGGCCCCGGTCGGAGGACCGCCTTTGATATGCGGCGTTTGATGTGGAAATGAGCCAGGAAGCCGGCCATGGGCGGAAGGGGGGGGGGGGGGGGGGGCACGCGTCGTGCCACACACCCTGTGTTGTTTATTTAAATGTTTCTCTGTCACGGTGTGGGCCCGTCCACGCAGTGTCTCGATGCAACGTGCGTCGCCGTCTACTCTGTCCAGGTTGTGAAGGAAGGAAGGAGCCCCCCTCCATCCCCCAACTCCTCCTGCCTTTTTCTTTCTGTGTTTGGTGGGGAGGGTTCTCACACAGGACCGGTTCATGGGATGTCGTTTTTTTTTGGTCAGAACGAGCATCAGTCCAAAAATGCTGCAGAACACTTTGCACTTATTTCCGCGTATTGGAAAGTGAATATATGCTTGGCTTGCACTATTGTTTGTGTGGGTGGGTGTGCACGTGTGTGTGTGTGTGTGTGGGGGGGGGGGGGGTGTGCACGTGCGTGGGTCTGAACGTGTATGTGTGTATGTGGGTCTGCACGTCTGTGTGTTGGTGTGCACGTGTGTGGGTCTGACCGTGTGTGTGTGTGTGTGTGTGTGTGTGTGGGTCTGAACGTGTGTGTGTGGGGGTCTGTACGTGTGTGTATGCGTGCGTGTGTGTGTATATGGGTCTGCACGTGTGTGTGTGTGTACGTGTGTGTGTGCCTTCCATGACAAGCCTTGTTTTCGCTTGTTGCCGCTGAATGTTTTCTGATACCGCCGCATGGCAGCTGTAGAACAGAGTTCGTCACGGTCGACTGCTGATCTTTTGTTCAGCTCCGGTTATTGTACAGAGGTTTATGTGTTATTTATTGACCCAGCTATGGTTTGTTTTCATGATGTCAAAACATGTCACACCCTTGTACAGAAATAAAAGTATTTATTAAGATAGCCGTGGCTTTTTTGTTTGTTTTCACGGATCGTTTTGACAATCGGAAACGTTGACATCTCGAAGTGTCTGTTATGGTCTCATTGTAATGCTATATGTATAGCGTGACTGTGAATGTAGTCATGTAATGGTCACATGACCTCCTTGTTTTACCCGCCCATTGTCTGCACTCTGCAAGGATAGGCCACAACCTCAGACTAACCTGACCTGTACAAATCCGATACATACAGTATATATATATATATGGCAAAATATTTGAATGGAATACAAATATAATATATTTGTATGCATTTGAAACCACATTGTCATTTGTATGTCGATTTTTGGAAGTTTTTTTAGTGGCATTGGCTCATAATGTAATTGTGTTCAAAGTCATACTACCATACATACTTCCTTTACAGACAACATGATTATTGATGATAATTTGGCCAGCAGATGGTAGTATTGCTACAATATGAAAATTGGAATGCAGCTGAACTACTGAAGAATCATTTTAGATGACTAAAACCTATTCCATCCAAGACAAAACATAATTGACATACATTGAATAGAACAGTATGGGAAATTGTGTAGTCGATAACACACATATTATTATTTTTTAACATAAATCCCAAACAATTATTACCAAACCCTTTATTAATGATTTACGGCTGTTGTACATTCAAGATTCAAGATTTTTATTTGCCATATACAACAAGTACATTGGAATTCTTTCTTGAACACTATATGCTATACTATGTACTATACTTATACAATACAACACTAAACTATAAGAATATGTATGTATGTATGTATGTATATGTTGTATACCCCAATAACCCCCTCACACACAGTTATACAACTTTTGACAGTACAACTCCCTCCAATTGCCAAACTGCATCAAGCGACAATTGTGTTCCCTTCTGAATTTCCTCTGCCATCTCCTCCTGGCTTCCATGTGTGTTTGTTTGGTTAGGGGTCGGGTTCGTCCGGCTCCAGGGCCAGCTTGCGGTTGCCGGACCCCATGACCTTGCGTATCCAGCGGTAGTAGTGGGACACGCGCGTGTACACACCGTACTTCCCCTTCTTGGCGCACTCCTCGCCCCAGCTCACGATGCCCGTCAGGAACCAGGTGTCGTGGCGGCGGTTGGTGTGGGGCCCGCCGCTGTCCCCCTGGCAGGAGTCCTTGTCCTCGTCGCGGTAGCCGGCGCAGAACATGTAGCGGGTGATGCGCTGCGCGCTGCTCTCCTTGCACTCGGCCCGCTCGGCGAAGGGCAGCTCCACCTTCTGCAGGACGGAGGACGTGGCGCCCAGGAAGCGCAGCCGGCCCCAGCCGCTGACGGTGCCGGGCGACGCCTCCCTCACCAGGGCCTCGGTGAATGCCTTGGGCCCCAGGCAGATGGGCCGCGCCGTGGTGGTGTAGTGGACGGGGCTCCGTAGGCGGAGGAGGGCGACGTCGTGGTTGTACAGGCTGACGGTGGCGTTGTAGAGGGGGTGGAGGTACTCATCCTGCACCTCCAGGTTCTGCTCACTGCCCTCCCGGGCGTAGATGTTGTGTTCCCCTGTGGGGGGGGGGGGAACAACAAAAGGACGTCCAGTTGACTCAGGTGTGGATATTTTAACACTGGGATTCAGTCTGCCACACTTTTCTTCTCAAAACACCTTTCCTAGCTGCAATTAACACACACACACACACACACACACACACACACACACACCTCCCTATCTGTGTTTACTTGACTCATGTGAAGGTGGTGCTGGCTTTCGTGATATTATTTGTGTTTTTATTGTTGTTATGTTTGTTTTTCCCCCATGCTCAGAGCTTTAGCAGTACCTGCTCTGACGTAGAAGGACTGGCCTCCCTCCACCAGGCAGTGGGCGGCAGTTATGACCCACACCTCGCTGAGGATGGAGCCCCCACAGAACAGCTGCCCGCTGGGACGGGCAATCAACCCCACCTGAGAAACGCAGCAGCAGTAGGAGCAGGAGGAGGAGGTGGTGTAGGAGGTATAAAAAAGGCCCTCTGCATGAATATGTATTTCACATTCAACGCGCATACAATATACTATGATTATGATTTATCCAAAAGGACTTTCCTGTGAAATGTTGTTGTTTTCCATACCATGTCGTTATTGTTAAGTAGGGGTTAAGGGCATCTTGCTCAATGGAATGCCTACTGGTAGACAAAAAAACCCCACTAAACTAGACTCTCCTGAGCACAGTTTCAGTACAGTCACCGTCCCCTGGTACCTGCCATGGGATCTCCCCGGGGGTCACGTCCTCCCCGCCCACGATGCGCTTGGTGTGCTCCCGGTCGGTCTCCTCTGTCTGGACCACGGCGGGAGGTCTGTGGTACCTCCTGCCTCTGCCGGAGGGGACTGAGGATGGGGACTCCGAGGCTGGGACAGGGGAAGCGCTGGCGGTGGCGGTGGTGGTACTGGTGGTGGTGGTGGCAGTACCGGTGGTGGTGAGGTTCAGAGGTACGGTGGCGTTCAGCGTGGCGTTCACTGTCGTGCCGTTGATGGACAGAGACCTCGTCGACGCGTCGCTTATCACCGTCAACGCGTCCCTGCCGCAGGGGAAGTCCCCTGGGAAGCGTGGGAAGCAAGGACATTTTCTTTTTTCAGATACACGGTAGAGCAGGTAGGGGTTCGAGACCGGAACCCTTAGGCAACCCTGTAACCACACTAGCACTATCCTGCAATTTATTATGATCATAAATAGGAGATATGACATTCAATGAGCGTCCTTTGGTGGTGGATTGAATCAAGTACAACGCGATACCTTCCGGTAGACAGTCGAAGCCCTCCGGGGACAGCTTGTATCCGTCCGCACAGGAGCATTTAGCTCCAGAGGTTCCCACCCACTCACAGAAGTGCGCACAGTCGCCGTTGTCCACGTCACACCTTTTGGCCGTCACTGAGAAGCGAAACACACAGCAGACGCAATTAGTTTAGAGGCCTGTAATGCCAACATAAGGCCATCCCCAACGTTTATCAGTCAGACCACTCCAGATACTGTTAAGTTAAGTCAGTGATATTATACAAAGCCCCTTTTTGGTTTGTGGTGAATACTGGATGGATCGAATAGTTTGCTCGATCTCGTTCGATGAGTCATGTAGTGACTCATCCCCTATCAAATCGGACTTATCTTCTGTTTGTTTTCTGGATCAACGTTTGAATTCGGGTCAAATGCACCTTACCGATCTCACAGTTTCTGCCGGTGAAGTCGGGGAGGCAGGTACAGGTGAAGGAGCCCAGCTGGTCTTTACACTCCCCCTGGTTCTGACACGGATCCGAGTCACACTGGTCACCGTCTGAGGTGACGCTCGGTGGACACGGGCACACACGTACACACATAGTCAATAACATAAAGAACAATAGAAACATTAAGAAAAATAGATATACTGTACTGTAGATTTACATATGCTCACTTGTATATACCTTTACATCTATATATTTGTATCCTGCTTTCAATAATAGCATACCCCTGATCACTACCTGTTAAATTCTCACTTACCTGTGTATATATATATATATACTATATATATATATATATATATACATATACCTATTATTATGCTCATATCACATTTATACCTAGACTGTCTTTTAACCTGTAAATATAAACTGTAAATTAAATTATATTACCATGCACTTTACTGCAACATTTGCACTCTGGTTAGATGCTAAATTATTTTCGCTGTACTGTACTTGTGCTGTACAATGACAATACATTTGAATCTAATCTAATCTAATCTAATCTAATCCTAATCTATCATCAGGAGAATTCCAAAAAACGACAAAGTAAAACTCACATTGTGTCATTGTGTGGTGAATCATTAAACGTGCGCTAAACTCACCTATATAACCAGCCCAGAACTCCATCTGAAACACAGAAGAGGAAAGCACCACCTCTCAGCACCACTGCGTCGTCGTGTTCATTGTATTTGTGTGGCCCCTCATCGCAGCAGGCCCACATCGTACAGCACCCCGCTATCCCCGCTAAACCAAACTCCCCCAATCCCAAGCGGAAGAACCCTTAAAAAGGAAGCCCAACTCCCCCCCCCCCCTCCATCCAGGGGTTATGTTGAGGAGGAAACTAGACGGCACTCATTAGAGCGCATATGCGCTCTAATGAGTGCCGTCTAGTTTCAGGGACTTTTTGGTGTGGCGGAGGTGTATATATATACCTCCGCCACACCAAAAAGTCCCCTGGATCTGCGCCACAACTTTTTCTTGGCCTATACGTTATCTAACCACTAATGTGTTGTCCAATTCCGTACATAACTTTTTGAGTTATCTTGCTAACAGCCAAACGGACAGACAGACAGACAGACAAAAACGGGGGTAAAACATAACCTCCGGTCCATCTTCCATGGCGGAGGTAACACAGGTTCCCAAAGATAGATTAGTAATAATACACACACACACACACACACACACACACACACACACACACACACACACACACACACACACACACACACACACACACACACACACACACACACACACACACACACACACACACACACACACACACACACACAAAGGAACGTACGGTCTTGTGGTCGTTCTCGAACACCTCCCTGGCCTCCTCCAGGTCACACCTCTCCTCTAGACACTCTCTCTCCAGGTCTCCCTCCTTGAACTCCTCGAACACCCCGGTGTTGTGTCGCCTCTGCCTCCGCAGGACACTGTCAGCCGCCCGGCCCGACAGGAACACCGAGCCTGGAGCTGTGGCTGGTTGGACATATTGATCTGTTATCAACCATATTGATATCATTGGATTTAGTTATATTGTTGTTGTTATTATTAACAACCATTCCCAGATTGTGCACACTTTAATACCCCCAATATAATGACATATTAGACGTTTTGTTATTTATTGTTGATGGATTAGATTAGATTAGATTAGATTGAAATGTATTGTACAGTACAGCAAAAATAATTGAGCAACTAACCAGAGTACAAATGTTACAGTAAAGTACATAATAATTTACAATGTACAGTGGTTAAATAGGATGTAAAAACAGTGTACTAGGTATAAAAACAGGTAGTAATCTATAGTGTAGGTTTGAGATATTTGCGGTTATATCAACAGTTGAAGATTAATATATATATACGGTAAGTACAGTAAAAAATATACATGAATATCATAGAGGTATGTAAACAATAAATATGTAACCTATAGGTAGAGGTAGGGAGTTGTGATGACGGCAGTTGAAGACATTGATGGTGACAGGATATAGTTTGCTTGATTCATTGATTGTTGATCAAGTTAAGCTGGACAGTGTACTTAAAATAATTGTTGCTATGAAATGACTACATACTACTTATCACTAGGGCCTACGCGAGTAATGAACCAATAGCTTTAAATCTTACTGAACTGAACATAAACTGAATTCATGGTAGGCGGATTGAATAATTATTCATTATTCATGACCAATAGACACATTTCCCATGATTTAATGTATTCTATATCACTAGTGCTATCCCAAGTTAGAGGCCCACATTATAAAGACAAGTTGTATGTTACCTCCATACCCGAGGTGGTCATTCAACAGCAACAAACAGCATAGCAGAGACAGAAGGACGGGAGCCATTCTGTGGTCTGCCAACACGGTCAGATTCACGCGTAGAGAAAGGACTCCAAAGTACGATAATATTAGATAAACACTCAAACACAGAACCACCCTAGAGGCTTACAGCTTGGCCTCACCAAAATATGTGTATACTCAGCTTAACAAACAGAGTGTTGAGCAAAGGCCAAAAGTGCAGGACAGTATGGGCATCGTTGAAGGTTCACCACAAGATGGCGCTCCTACACTTCAGAGCTCGATTTTATTTGGAAAACTAAACATGAACTTAAAATCAACAAGGATTTAAAATGAAAGAAAAATAGACATTTCATGCTGAAAATACATTTAGACTTTATTGCTTTGTTAAGAGAGTTGTGTTAAATTTTAGGGCTATTTTGGCATTTTGTAATAGCCCTACTGTCTACTACAGCCTACATTTGCTACAATAGTAGTAGCCGTAAAGGCCTACATCCACTAAGCATCCAGGATGCTTCTATGTTTGAGTTGGCTAACCTTGTTGTTGATATGCAACGGCATCTCTTGGATAATAATCCTGGGTTATTTCCATCTCGCTATTCCTTCCAGGGTTGTTGTGGCGCTCATTGACATGCAATACCGGTAAATCAATAGTCAAACTAATGCAGTGGTCAAGGCTCATTTAATACGCTGACTCAGTGTCCTGTGCATTTAAAAACATCGGTATCCATTGGCGATGGGTCGTTGGGGAATGTGTCGGCTCTTAAGAGCCGGATCTTTTAAGTAAAATATGTGAGCCCACTCGCCTTTATGAAGAGCCAAAATAGACGTTTATATAGCAGTATAGTGTGGGGAAGTCAGTGGCTTGGTAGGCTGTTGCTTTTCACAAAACGCGATTTATAAAATAGTTTCGATAAATGTTAGTAACTCTTTAATAACATAATTGAATCAATAGTTTTGTTCCTAACAACAATTTAAACAGTTGTTAGGATTGATGGTCAGAGTTGTTCAACCTTGTTTTCACGACTGTAGCCTAATGTACAGCCATGACTTGTATAATTTCATCCAACTAAATTAGATACCATACGTATCATAGAAACAAAGACACAATTAGTATACAGTTCATCATCACATTAAATAATAAATAATAATAGTGCATTGGATTTATATTGCATATATAATGCTACAAAGCACTATCTATTTTTTTTGTATATTATTATATTATTGATGTGCTACAAAGTTAAAAACATAGAAAACAAAAACAATAAAATTACTAAGAATACTGAACACTAATCCCAAGTGAAGGAGTTCAAGTATCTCGGGGTTTTGTTCTCGAGTGAGGGGAGGATGGAGCGTGAGATTGACAGGAGAATAGGTGCAGCGGGAGCGGTTTGGGTGCACTTTGGCGCACCGTTGTAACCAAAAGAGAGCTGAGCTAGAAGGCAAAGCTCTCGATCTACCAATCAGTCTTCGTTCCTACCCTCACCTATGGCCATGAGCAATGGGTAATGACCGAAAGGACGAGATCGCGAATACAAGCGGCCGAAATGAGTTTCCTCAGGAGGGTGGCTGGTATCTCCCTGAGGGATAGGGTGAGAAGCTCAGTCACTCGTGAGAGACTCGGAGTAGAGCCACTGCTCCTTCGCGTAGAAAGGAGCCAGTTGAGGTGGTTCGGGCATCTAGTAAGGATGCTTCCTGGTCGCCTCCCGAGGGAGGTTTTCCAGGCACATCCAACTGGGAAGAGACCACGGGGCAGACCGAGGTACAGGTGGGGTGATTACATCTCCACACTGGCCTGGGAACGCCTCGGGATCCCCCAGTCAGAGCTAGTCGATGTTGCCAGGGAGAGGGAAGTTTGGAGTCCCCTGCTGAAGCTGCCCGATTTCGGATAAGCGGGAGAAGATGGATGGATGGATGGACTGAACACTAATATTAACATAAAAATGGGCACTAAACAACCGATAACACATTTTGTATAGGACAACATGAATGAACAAATGATCTGACTCACTGAAAAGAGGCGGATTGCCCATCATGTCCATGGTAGAACTCTGGTGTCACTTCTGCGGTCTGGCAAAGCAAAGAACCCAACCCTCTTTCCGCCCCGGGGGGAGTCCCAGGACTGCTCAAATGGAGGTACATATTGACTGTGGGCATTTAATCTTTCATTAAGTCAATAAAAGGCTAAATAATTCACGTTTGAGTAATTGACACTGCCTGCTCACTATCTGAGACATTCAATCATGTCACTCTGGCTTATTGGCCTATATATAGCTCCACACAGAAATCAAAGCAAATCATTTGCTCAATAATATCCAATATCCATTGCCCTTACCAAGGGGGTAATCCAAACATTCTCTCTCTCCACTGCACCACCATGGCGGTGATCATAATGTGGTCAGATGTTATATTTGATATTGGAAACACCATGCATGACATGAGTCATAATATGAAGAAGCATGTCGGGTTTTCCACATTGAGTTATCTTGTATATCAGCACTTTAATATCCATTATCAGAATCTAATGTTTGAAATCTGCCTAAAAAGCACCATCTTTGAAATGACAATGTGGCGTTTGAAATGTCAAATATAAAATCCAACCAAAATTGAAACACTATATGAGTGGTGCAGTGGAATGAGCAGTTGGTAGTCTGTTCACGACTTCCCAGATGGTTCTGTGCCTTCTTCCCAGGCCCCCGCCTCCTGGTTGAACAGGGTCTGCAAGTTGAGATTTTTGCCTCCCCCTTTGATCTCTTTGAACATCTACTGCTGTTACAACCCGGTCTAAGGTCTAAGTGTTCAAAACTTAGACCTCAAAACCCGGTAAAGTGGGATCTTGTGTGCGCCGGGAACAAGAACAGAGTCAACACAGTGTCAAGGTACAATAATAAAGTGTATTTGTGGAAAAATAACAAGGGGTAACAGACACAGGACAAACTCAAATACCAAAATATCTCAGGAACCAGGCCTAGGGACCTGGTGGAAGTATGCCAAATCAAAATAACTTAACACAGCTAGGCAAAATGGAAAACTAAACTAACAAGCTAAGTTTCCCTTTCCCAAACCCGAGTAGCAGCGGTTACAACAAGAGGTTGACCAACTAAACGACTCTAGCCAAAAGTACATGGGTGGCATACCCCCTATAACCTAGGGTATTTAACAATGAGTTACCTACGTGGTGTAAATGTAAAGAGGCCTCTGTCTAAACGGTATACTGAAACCACTACAGTATATAACTACAATATGTACTACAGACAACACATAACTAGGTAGTACCTATACTTTTGTGTAGTGTTAGAGTACCCAGTGCTTGATACAAGATACAAGATACAAGATTTGTATCGGCCATTTGCAACAATGGAATGCTTACTCCCACAGTATGACTTTCTAAAACAATACTTAAAAAAAAATACTACACACAATACAAATAAGAAAAAATAACAATACAGTGACTGTAGGGTTGACTGTAGCAGCCAACTCTATAACACTGGGTACTACAGTAAACACTACAATACTAGGTACAGAACAACCCTAGGTTCTACAGAACAACTCTACAACAACTGGGTACTACAGTAAGGTTCTACTGTTAACACGACTCCAGGTACTACAGTAAACATTACACAACATAAGGTAGTTACAGAACACAAGGTACTACAGTCTACACTACTAGGTACTACAATACTAAATACTACCATATTAGATAATAGCTATAACACTACTCAATACTAGGTCCTTTATTGACTTATTAACACATGCTAAATCACTACGTTATTATATTTCAAATGAGTCGACCTCTGACCTTTAGGGGATCAATGAAGGGTCGCCATGGCAGCGTCGGTCATCTGGTCCTGCATGAACTGTGATTGATTGGCAGCTACACACAGGAAGCTAATTGATAGAATTACACCAATATACAATAAATTTCTACTAATATAGTAACCATTTACTGTCATACTGGTCAATATGTCAATACTATATATATACAAATATTAATACTAGTATACTTCCACTACTTCCACTACTATATATACAAATATTAATACTAGTATACTTCCACTACATCATGCAATAGGTTAACTATACATAATACAATATGAATAAATAATTAGAATTACTTTAATACTAGTATACATTAAACATGAATTAATACTATAATAATTATCAACACATACAAAAAGTATGACATTATTGAAGTGGGTATTTTCCTATATGTATATATATAGTATATATATTGCATTCCCTTTAAACATATTTCTTAACACAATTCCAGGACAATTTTGACAAACTAAATCACTATCAACTAATCAGTAGCCATAGAGTTTAACCCGGTCCATTTGATGATTTGGTAAACACAGAATAGGATCAAACCCAGAGCCTTTTGGCTGAGAGTGGAACTCCCTAACCACTAGACTACATTGAGATGATAGAGTAACTGTCACCCAACCGTCAGAGACCTGCTCCAGGTCCATCTTCTGGTCGCTGTGGAGGAGCAGCTGGCTGACCTAGTCATGCAGCACACTCATAAAGAAGGTGAGAAGGTGATGCACTGCACTCCCTGATACTGGAGTCCAGCAGCAGCTTGGCAGCAGCCCTGGTACAGGTCAAAGGTCAACCACTAGAGACAAAACACACAAGGTAAGGCTCTGGGAGGAGCAGAGCATGATGAAAGATGAGGTGTGTCTGTTTAAACTACAAAAAAAACACAACAAGTTCTCCTTGACTTAAAATATGTACTTTATATTCCCAGACGGGAACTGTGCCACAACAGAAACTACAGGACAGTCATATAATCAAAAAGAAAGCATAATTAAATGACATTGACAGTGACTGCTGTCAATGATGCTACATTCAAATGTCTTGTCAACATTATCCCCGAGAAAAACACAACTACCATACTCATTCATCATCATGGACTCATCGTGGACTTCCGGAGCCACCGGGGCACCCACTCTACCATCAGCCTGGACAGGACACCAGTGGAAATTGTCAGCTGCTTCCGTTTCCTGGGACTACAGATCTCCGACAACCTGGCTTGGACCCGCAACACGGTGGTCATGCTGAAAAAGGCACTATGCCTTGCGGTGTCTCAGGTGAAGCGGCATAGGCAAACGGTGACTGGTGAACTTCTACCGTGGGGTCCTGACGAGTGGCGTCACTGTCTGGTACGGCAACACCATTGCACAGGACAAGAAAGTCATCCAGAGGGTTGTGAGGACAGTGAAAAAGATGATCAGGTGTGCACTTCCATGCATTGAGGAGATCTTGAGGACCAGATGTCCGAAGAAGGCCATCTCCATAGGTTGCAGTCCACAAAGGACTGCAACCAGCCTGGGCACCATCTCTTCTCCCCCCTGCTGTCTGGTCGCCAGTTTTGCAGCATCCGTACAAGGACTACCAGGTTTAAGGACAGTTTTATCGGAAGAAGGCCATCTCCATCATAAAGGACTGCAACCAACCTCGGCACCATCTCTTCCCCCCCCTGCAGTTTGATCGCCAGTTCTGCAGGAGCCGTACAAGGACTACCAGGTTCAAGGACAGTTTTTATCCACAGGCAGTGCGCCTACTGAACTGCTAGGAGTGCTGCCACTATCATATCACTATCATTGCTGGACTTTCTGGACTCATTACAGTTGCTGCACTATTCTGCACTGCACTGTATTCATGATGCTGATGCACTACTGGCACTTTAAAATGGTTTTAAATGCTTTTTGCACAATTCAACGTTCAATGTTTATATCATCCATCAGTCACTTTATTGTTCTATGTATTGTTATTTTTTATTGTGTACAAAATTGTTATAGTATAGTGTTGTATAGTACATAGCATAGCATATAGTGTTAAATTGTAGGAAATTCATGCTGTGGGAGGGAATGGGAGTAAGCATTCCATTGTACTTTTATGCATTATGGCAAATACATTTTTTATCTTGAATCAAACAGTGTTGACTTGTACAGTTTAGGCTGATAATATAAGTAACTTATTCAATATTAACTCTGACGATGAAAAGGGTTAATGGGCTCTGGTCGGTGAAGAAGAGGTACAACGTGCTTTATGTTTAACATTAAATATAAATACAGGCTCCACTATGTTACGTTCCAGCATGTGGCTGTTGTATGTTGTTTGTACTTTTGTGTCTCCCCTCCTTCTCTCTCCCTCTCTCTCTCTCACTCACTCCACCTGCTACTCTGATCCAGGTTCCTGTCATTCATCAGGACACTAATTGGAAACCAGCCAGTCATCCCAGCCATCACTCAAATCACCAGTTGACCAATCGGAAGACCTCCTCTTGTTTTAAAACCCATGTGGCGGCACTTCCTGTTTGCCCCCCTTCCTTTTGTCTTTAATGCTGTTGGTTAAATGTTAGACTCTGATTTTATTAGCCAACTTGGTACAAGTGTATGTGTGTGTGTTGGGAATTGGAGCAGGTAAGGGGCCCAACACATTTGGTGCTACACGTAGTGATAGTATTGTCTAGACACACTAGGTCAGGAGTGATGCCACTCATTGTATGTTTTGGACCTATGTTTGGTTAGGTAGTGTAGGTAGAGGGGAGGAGTAGGTTTTATTTGACCTTTGTGTTTGTGTATAGGTAGACAAGATATTCCTTACTGAGTTAGTTGTGTTTTGTTTTACTTAGTTTATTCCTTTGGCATCATTCAAGCTCCTTTTCCCTTCCCCCCCCTTCCCCCTTGGTTGTGTGTCTCAAATCCACCATTGTCATTGTCTATTAGTCTGTTTTTGTTTGTATATATAAAAGGCACAATATATTACTTTCTTTCACCTAAACTTGTTGTGGGCACTGCTTTATTTTCCATTTGGTTCATTTATCACAAATGACAACACAATCATCCTTTAGGTTATTCACCCCTACCCCTTGACATACTGGGGTTGGAACATAAAATGGGGGCTCGTCCGGGATCTCCTGTAAAGGATTCCTGGTTTTGATGATTGTTTGTGGTGATGATCCACATAATTAGTTCTCCTTCCTACTGTTATTGATATTATGTGCTTGGTGTACTGTTGCTGTCCACTGCTGACATGGCGCAGTTTACCATCAAGGTCTCTTCTTAAAACAAGAGGAGGTCTTCCGATGGCTGGGATGACTGGCTGGGTTCCAATTAGTGTCCTGATGAATGACAGGAACCTGGATCAGAGTAGCAGGTGGAGTGAGTGAGTGAGTGAGAGAGAGAGAGGGAGAGAGAAGGGGGGGAGACACAAAAGTACAAACAACATACAACAGCCACATGCTGGAACGTAACACACTAGAAAACCGATTGTTGAAGAACTCTGTAATGAGCTGGGATGAAAGGAACATACTGCACTCCTAGTTAGGTGGTGCCTAATTAGCACGCTAATACTGCTGCGTTAATGTTTAAACTACTCCTAAATATGACGTCCTGTGACACAAACATCTCTATGGATTCATAGCCGAGACAGGTTGCAGACGACATAATGATTTTACTTATAGCTTGTTATATTGTTGTCACAACTTACCAGGTTTACAAAGTTTAGTTTGGCCACAGACAAGACTGCGGATCACTGCCCTCCGCTGAACGACTGAGGAATTACAACACGTTACCATTACAAAACACACATGCCAATAGAATGTTGAGCTATTTTGAGTTCCCTGGTTTCTTCTTAGTTAGACATTGTTCTGTCACTGCAGCTGCCATATTTTGTGTGGAAAATAATCTCATCTCACATTACACATATTTTCAATTCTACATTTCTATAATCACTTAAAATCACATTATTAACGTCCCACATACAGCCCTACGCCTGGACAAGCCGATAGGCTGTAGCATGCTTTCTGTTCATGAAGAACACCTGAAGAGATCTGACATCCTACTCTTTATAATCTCAGCTTGCGGTTCTTCCCCCTGTGCTCTAGGCTTCTGCATCTATACTGGGATCTCCGGCGGCCTACGGGTCTCACAAGAACCACATTTCTATAATCAGTGTGATATCTGGCCGGAGGGAGGGGGGGGTGTGTGTGTGTGTGTGTGTGTGTGTGTGTGTGTGTGTGTGTGTGTGACTAGCGTCACTATAGTCTCACAGTCCACTATCCCTCCTTAGAGTCCAGCAGAGATGATATTATGAATGTAAGCCAAACAGAAGAAACTCAATGAATAAGCCATTGGCCTTTTTGTCTTAGACTAAAAACGGCTCCAAAGCAAAGAGAAGTAAATGTCACCAGAATATTGGCAAATAAATCTAAGATTTACCTTTCTGAGAGAGAGGGCTGTCTCCATAGGCAGAATAGCAATGAAGTGAGAACCAATTTTGTTTAAATAACTCGCTAGAAAAATTTGGTATTGAAAGAAATTTGGCAGAATTATGCAAGTATACACACCTGGCATTTTGACGTTAGTCAGACGCCTGCTATTTCTGCCTACTCTCCTGGTTTTAATTGTATTTATTTG
Source organism: Muraenolepis orangiensis (assembly GCA_027704905.1). Lineage (NCBI taxonomy): Eukaryota > Metazoa > Chordata > Actinopteri > Gadiformes > Muraenolepididae > Muraenolepis > Muraenolepis orangiensis. The sequence goes on from CM051001.1 coordinate 21,779,031, forward strand.
TTTTTCAATTAGATTAAATAGATAAACTCATACAAACACCAGAACATGACTTGTCAGTTCAAAAGTAAGAAATTTAAGTAAGTCAACTCAGTCGCCCCAGACAGTACAACCTAAAAATGATTAATTAATTGATTTGTCACATCGGTTCTGCAGATTGTAAATGGCTACTGAGCACAATAACTCAATATTCACCTTGAACCACACAGGCAGTGCCAAGCCGCTTCCCGGGTTCCTGCGCTCCGCCCGCCCATCGAGGGTTGTATCCGGATGACAGGCTGACGCTGGCCTCCCGGAAGACCAATCCACACCTGATCCATGGTACTCATCCGCTCATATTTTTGGCCGCGGCTGTCGAGAATTAAGTAACGGTAAAGCAACGTATTTATCCCGGCTCTCTGTGAGCAGGCTCAAATCTATGGCCTATGTGAGGCAACACTGTTTACAGAAATGCCCGTAACATTGGTGAGGCATGTGCTCCAATGTAAACTCGATTACAAGAGCTTATTCCTCCATGGCTACGCGTGTACACAGTATATCAGCGTCCAAATCAATTAAGTAGCGTGTGATAGGCCAAAGGGGCAAAAATATACCCTTTCCACACAACCTTTGACCCCGAACCTACTTTTATTGAATTGACCCTGATCTGACCTTTGAAGACAGAGGTTGGTTTGTTTGCGCTCCGGTGGCCTTGGAGTTAAATTGGCAGGTGCAACTGTCCCTTAAGGCTCAGTCACACATCCCCCGATTTTTACTGCCATCTTTGATAGGACCATTCCCGATAAAAATTTGTCAAAAGTCGGCTCAAGATCCTGGGAAATTCAAAAAATTGTAAAAACATTTATTTAATCACAACAATCAGATATTGTTCAGGAAGCGTCCTGATTCTCCTGAATGCGATCCGACTGTGATCAGACGGTGAACCGACGCTGACCGAAGACATCCGTTAGACATTCGGCAAGATCTGGACGCAATCTGGACTCAATCAGCAAGAAAAGGCAATGAAAAATTGATCCAAATCATGCCCGTTCAACATGACAGCGTCCCGATCCACAGGACACTGTCCAGACACCGTCCAGACAACACAGGACATTGTTACGATTTTGATCCGATACAGCAGAATCTTACACGATTGTAATCCGACTGTCAAGCCGACCCTCTCCGACCTTTCCCGATCCGTAGGACTCTGTTACAAACGTACACGACTGCGTTCAGTCAATGATAGGACATTCCAGATCATTGAGGATAGACTTTTTCACTTTTTGTGTCATAGCGCTGTCTGATCTCAAAAGGGAGCCATAATCGGGGGGGTGTGTGACTGAGCCTTTACAGCCGTGGGATATGAGTGTTAGTTCTCCACATACACACACGTGCACACAAACACACACACACATACAGAAATATGGGGTGCCAAATGCGATTACTTTTGATTTTGAATCATTCAATTTGAATCATCCTGCTTGCAAATTATCTGTGAAATTCAAAATGTTCAAAAGGTCAAGGTGAAACATATACATAACATGAACATAACATACTTAACACATAACATCCTCAGAACTATAATTTCACTGGATGTAACACTTTCTATAAAATGAATAATATCTTTGGCAAATGAGATGACTCTGGGGTTGGATAGCCCTGCATGAATGGTCCTCAGCGTACACACACCAACCTCTAACTGGTAGTTTATTGTGGCCAGCAGTGTCCCTCCAAACAAATGCAGCCTGGCTCTCTTATCAGCCTCGACCAGAGCTTACAGCAGGCTGACTCCTATACAGTCAGGAGGCAAAGGATTGAAACATCCAGAACAATATCACAGCATAAATCACCCTGGCTCTGTGTGTCTGTCCCAGAAAATTATTTTAAGCCGGCCGCGTCCTGCCAGGGCCCTCATTTCAGAGTGCCTGAAAACATCACCTTGGGCCATTTTCAGTTCAGTTTTCAAGTTTCAAGTTGCATAACAAGGTGAGTTGTTCACTCTGCGTCCAACGACCAGGAAGGGCTTAAGGCTGTCCTGTTGGGCTGACCTATGCTTGGTCATGAAAGGGGTGGGGGAGGGGGGGGAGGAGTTGCTTGTGCATCTCAGAGAGAGCGAGAGAGAGCGAGAGAGAGAGCGAGAGAGGACGTTGAAAAACCCACGTAGCCTTCTCGCCTGGCTTCGCTGCAACATCGGTTACCAATATAATTTGTCCAAATGACTTCCTTGTACCAGTTCGGCTGAAGAGCATTTAGCACCCGCCACAAATGTGAACAATAGCAATACATACAGGGACCAGACGTCCAGGTTTGTCTGGGATTGTTTCAGTTTCCCCCTGGGAGTCCCAACAAATATCTGCAAAACACTAAAAATGTCCCTGTTTACAACTACCCCCTCTCGTTAGCTACCACCACAAATAGAATCTAATGGAAAACACTAAGCAGTAGCTACAAGCCCGGCGGGACGTGCGGTACACTTAAAGGATCCCGGTTTGGGTTTGAAAATCGAGTCATCCGAACAATATAGAACTTTTGTTGTGGTGAAAATACATTTTGTCCAAGTACTTACAAAGAACTTGTTCACAAACATTGATTCCAAAAGTTGTGAAAATATTGCCATTGTTTACATTGATTTGTGGCAGGCGTGCGCATGCTAAATGCTTTTCGGTATTAAAAGGAAGTACAATTTTGACTATTTTTCTAACAGAAGGTCTAGTAAAGCCAGAAGAGACGGTTACGATGGTTTGCTCTCCCAGACTGGTATTGTCCTTTAAGGCTCAACTAAAGTAGTAGTCGTAGTAGTAGTAGTAGTCAAACATTTAAAAAGGAACTGTTAAACGATGGATTGTTGTGAATTTACAATCAATCATAAGATTCAATTAATATAATGTGCGGAAATGAAAAGCACTCAAGGTTCTGAAAGACTCAATGGCAGATCAATAATGCAACATCTAGCAATATTTAGATTAGATATGAATCTGAACAGAGCAGTCAAGTCAATGTTATTTGTATAGCCCTTAATCACAGTTACATTTTCAAAGGGCTGTAGCAGTAACCCACAGCGGGAGAAGTGGCAGGGTCATGAAGGCTAGGCCTCTGTTGACACATGGCACTCTCTTTTTGGTACAGGGTGTTGGTGGTAGACAAGGTTACAACCCCTCGCCTCCAAATAGTGAAGACACTGGAAGATATATGTAGCTCCTCACAGATGGGCATGAAGTAGACACGCACGCACGCACGCTCGCTCACTCACACTTCCCCTGTCTGTTCTCACTTCTGACATCTTCAGATGAGCTGAATTCCGAATGAATGAGCTGTAATCCGACAGCTAACAAACCACAAAGGCAAACATACTTTCTTTCCTCCTATTTGATTTCCTTTCTTTCCTTTCTCCTCTTTGGTTTTGCCGATTTGTGGTTGTATTTTGTGATTTGCTGTTGCGTTTTCCTATTGGTCGTTCAGGGCGACCGTCCTAACCAGCTCTACGCAGGCACACACAACGTTAGGCTTGCTACATTATCGTAGCAGACCGTGTTTGCAGTGCAAACCCAGTCTACCGGCTAAGCCCACAGAACGGCAGAATATTGTGGCTTTTGTCACTGTTAATTAACTCTAAATGGGTATGGGTAACTGCAATAACTAGCGTTAATTAATGGTTAATTAATATAGATTCATACACACACACACATATATATTCATATATATTGCATTTAAAAAATAGTATTCTGCATGCATGCATCAGTATATCTATATCTTCGCGTGTGCTTTTGTGTATATGCTGTAGTAGTATTGGCAGCAGCTCGTCCATTGATCAGGTCCAATGTAGTAACCTTGTGACTTCCTGCTCCCTGCTCCTTATTGATGTCTGCTTTTGGTCTCTGTTGATCCCATAGCAAAAAATAACACTGAATCTTCCCAGCTTCTGGATGTAATTGACCCATCCAATATATAGTCCATGGGCCAAAGCCCAAAATTTCACATATCGGTTCCACTCAAGTCTAATTAACTTCTAATACATATTTTTGAAAAGGTACATGATAACCTTTTGTAAGTGGTAGCTTTGTATCAGTTATCAGCACATGATGTTAACCACCCCCTACAATAAATAGCTTCTAGACACTGATTCATGTCCTAATTGAGGCTCATGTTAAGGAGCTGCTCATTGTAAGGTTCAGTTGTGAGTCTGTCTCATAAATACAGAGGTCACAGAGTCTCTTTAAATTGTCAACAACATTCATTTCCCCACAAGTTTAGTATTTTGAAAAAGTCTTTATGTTTAGATTATATTTCAACTTGATCAACATTTACAAGTGGTATCTTAGTCACAGTTAACCTTAAGCCCAGTTGTCTGTCTGATAAATATAGAGGTCACATGGGCTCTAGTGTCAGCAGCATTCATTGTTCTACAGTTTTCATCTCAACTTAAAAAGGCTAGTCAGATGTTCTTTGTTTGCCTTGTGGCACCTTCCTTGTGGCACTTGCAAATATAGATTCATGGAACACATTACTGAGAGAGGCTTAAATAAGAGGCTTCAGCTCCATCCTTGATCTTGCAAAATACCTGCCTGAAGGTAGCATACCATCAGCATTGTATCACAGGAAATGGAAAACTGTTGTACCCTGACAATTTGATAATGGATGAGCTTGTTAACGTTTGCTACAAACAAAGATGAACTAAGGATGTACAAATCAAGCAGTGGCAAAGACATATCACAAGCGCCACTGAAGATCAGAGCTGATATAGGGAACCAAGATATGACTCAAGCATGACCACCACATGCATCAGATCTTGAGAAGATGATCAGTGCTCCAACATCTCTGGTGCATTTCTTCTAACATGCAGATCCATAGAAGGAAGTAACCCAGGAAAATCCCAAAGACTGCAAAGGTTCATAGCTTCATTCAGCCAAGACCTTGTTTATGCTGCTACCTGTCGCAGAGTCAAGCCTACACAACCCATTGTGTTTCCCTTTGCTGTCATGTCACTTACTGGAAACGTGGGAACTGATACAGATACTGGACTTGGCCATAGTATTTCATATTCTCAGGTAGAAGAAATTGAAACAGCTCTCTGTTTTCAGAAGCAAGCAGCAAGTGAAGATGCCATTCCACTACCACACAACATTAAGCCTGTTCACAACATTTGCATGGGAATATATAGACAGACTAGAGAAACAATCAGTGGTGACGGGACATCACACAGAGTGAATGGAATTGCTTTGCAAGCAAAGCCTATTGTTGACCATCCTGCTGAGACCAGAGCTTTGCCTTGCATCCAAAAAACCAAGAGGAGAAGCTTGGAGCAGTAGAGATAGAATTTCCCATTTACAATGCAGGACAGTGTGCCAATCCTCCAGTTGGACAGATGGTTGATACTGACCACACTACTTTTCTTCAAGAGAGAGAACAGACAGAAACCACATGTGGATAATGGCTCATCTTACCAACAAAGATGTTTGTAGCTGGACTGGGTTCAACATCCTCAACCACAGTGGTACAAGAAGATGTAGGTCTTCAATCAATGATCCTGCTACACAGCTACCAACAGTAAATGAGGTACTTCACCAGTCGATAAGCATCATGAAGTCTCTGCAGCTCAACAACATTGTTGTTGTTTTTTTAACTAGGCATTGTATGCCAAAGCTGTTGAAATGACTTGGAAACACTAGGAGCAATTCAAGGACATGATCCTTAGAATGGGGGTCTTCCATACCACATGTACCTTCATGGCGACGATTGGGAAACGGTTTGCAGATGCTGGTCTAAGAGACCTTTGTGTAGAAGCAGGAGTGATAGCTGATGGCTCAGCCTCAGGGGTTATTGATGGTCACAAGTATAATTGAGCAGTACGGCTCCACAAGCTGCTCTATGAGGCTTTCTTGAGACTTGCATGGAAAGGTTTCCATCCTTGGTTAGAGGAGAATCATGAGGGAGATCTGATTCACTTGGAAACAACTCTGCAAGCAGTCAACAACCTGTGTGAAGAAGTATCACAGACAAGATGTCAGGTAACCCTTTATCATGATTCATGTCGGTGTATTCTAACACGATTCAATGAGTACCTCATGTCACAGTTTGCACTCCTGCCTCCCCGCTGCCACATCACTCGCCCGTATAGCCACGCCCCCTTATTGCATTCCTGTCTCCACGTCACTCTCCCGTATAGCCACGCCCTCTAATCACGTTCCACATTCCTGTCTCCTCGCTCCCACTACACACTACCGGATAGCCACGCCGCCCTTGTTAAGTCTCACCCGCAGCTGCAGTGCATCATTATTACGTCCCTATTTAAGCCTAACCCCCGCACACTCACACGTCGCCAGATTGTTCTCCTGACCATACAGACATTCCAGCGGTTACCAAGTCTGATTAATGTTCCTGATCCACTGCCTGTCTCCGATTACGCTTCCGCCTGTTCCTACCTGGTTCGTCTTCCCTGCCTGGTTCCTGATCTGCTGCCTATCCCTGACTACGTCTCTGCCGGTTCCTGCCTGGTTATTCTGCCCTGCCTGGTTCCCGATCCACCGCCTGTCCCTGACTACGCCTCTGCCTGCCCCTATCGGTGTGATATTTAAATTAATATTGTAACTGTTCCATCTGACGTCTGTTCTCCCTGCTTTTGGGTCCTACCTACACACGGCCGTGACAGCTACCTTCAGCTACCTTCGAAAAGACAATGGCCCCCTGTCTGCCTTCTGGATGTCTAATGTGGATATGGTTAAGATTCTGCTATGTCTAATTCTAGCATCAAGAGAGGGAAAGTGGATGATGCATCTTGCAGCAATTAGAGCAATCATTCCATGGTGTTTTGCATATGATAAGCTGAACTATGCTAGATATCTGACATTCTACTATGCACAAATGTCTTCCCTGGAGGTTGATCATCCTGCTAATCATGCATACATAAATGGTGGTTTTAACGTCCAGCTTGGCAGGAACAATCCCTTTGGAAAGATTCAGGTTGACCAGATGATTGAGGAGATGGTAAACAAGGACACCCAGACTGCCAGAGGAACCAAGGGTTTCAGCCTGAAATCTGGAGCTGTCACCAGATCTCACTTCAGACAACAGAAGTCTACAGAGTGGTTTAGTCATCACGATAGAGAAGGATAGGGAAGATGTAAATGCCATGTAGAGATTATGGAGAGAAGCTGGGTAAACCCTCTGGGTCCAGATCAGTCTGATATAATCAGTCTTTCCACTGTAATGCTGTGTCGACCTAGCCAGCGATCTGCTGCAAGCTCACCAGACTAGAGAGAAAGCATATCAGAAGTTCAGAAGTGAACATTTGGAGAAAGAGTCACCAGCAACCAAGTTCCATGACTAAATGAAAGGAGCTGGTCTTGAAAGCAGATATAAATATTTTTTGGCAAATTATCATTACTTTGCAAAGTAGAGATCTGCACATCAAAGATGTCCTGGCTCATCCACTTGGTCCACTGCCAAGGTCACTTTCAAATCCAGATGGCTCTTTGCGCAAAACCAACAAGGCAGCTCTTGAGTTAGAAAAGTCAGCATCAACAGTTGAATATATTGGAGATCACTCTGCATGCATCATTGATGGAATGAGCCTTGTTCAGAAAGTTGATGTCCAGACCTTTGGAGAGATTGCCAGATCTGTGCTGAACCTAGTGTTGCATGGAGGAAAGAGTAAACAAATATATGTGGTCTTTAATGTGTACTGGAATATATCAATCAATAATGCTGAGAGATGCAGTCGTGGTTCAGCAAGTAGCACTCAATGGAAGAACATTGTTCCGGGACAAAATGTTGTGCAGTAGAGGAAGCTGTTAAGTAATCAAGACAGCAAAACTGCCTTGATTACATTCATCATGGACCAGTAGAAGCTTCCAGAGAACCGGGTAAAGCTTCAGGACAAGCAGCTATTTGCAACCTGTGGAGAGACATGGTATTGTCATCAAAAAATATTGGAACGTTATTGAAATCTTCCCCTGAGGAGGTGGATACCCGTATGCTCCTACATGCAAATCATGCCAGCTAAAATGGCTATCAAACCTCAGTTATTGTGAGTGAGGATGACAAAGGTTTGCTTACAATAAATCCAAAAAGAAATGTTCACCATCTTGCTCTAATCATGAAATAGTATAGGTAATTTCTTGACTTGATTTAGGTTCCTCACTGAACTGAGACTGGATGGGGGGGGACCCCAGCACCAATGGCTGTCCTGAAACTTATGGCCTGAAAGTGTGGACGACCTGTAAGCTTCCACACTGCTACTGCCTTGCCAACTAATTAAAGTGCACAGAAGTGTGCAAGCTACAAACATGCACCAATCAGAGGGGTGAGGAGGAGGATGTAGAAGTTGCCGTGACCCTGGATGTCTATGACGATGATGATGAATAAAACAGAATGAGTACTGTGATATATTATAGCACAGTGGTGTGCTATATGGTGGTGATGATTATTTCAAAATATCTAACTAGAATTTGCCACCTTGCGTCGTACCTGGCCTGGGGCCATGTTCTACTGAAAGGCCCATAATCACCCCTCATGGTGGGATAATATGGGAACATTATACATTTCCTGAATCATTACAGTCCTGTGAGTATTTCACGTTTTGTTATTTGTGTCATTGATGTTCCTACATGTCAAAATGCTCAAATACTACCACTAGTACTACTATAGACTATAGTTTAGGCAAAATTTGTGGGAAATGAATGTTGTTGACAGTTTTAAGAGCCTCTGTGACCTCTGTATTTATGAGACAGACTCACAACTGAGCTTAAATGAAAGCTACGAATCTACCCTTTAAAGTGATACTAAACAAGTCCCCATAAAACATGAGTAAAGGTCCTGAAAATGAGCCTAAATTAGGATATGCATCATCGTCTATAAGCCAATTTATTGTAGGGGGTGGTACACTTCATGTGCTGATAACTGATACAAAGCTACCACATACAAATGGTTATCATACCAAAATATCATCTATGGACATATACCCTTTCAAAAAATGTAACTAGATTTTGCCACCTTGAGTGGTACCAAAATCATGCCTGGCCTATGGACTAATAGAACGAACACACATTTGAGTTTGAGCCTTTGGAAGAAAATAGTAAAACACAGACCCTGTTGTGTGGTGATTTATGAATCACCTTTATGAGTCTGGATGGTTGTGTACTAGTCTGACTTCATATTGGTTTTTAACTTCTTGGCTGACATTAAACTATAAACTAGTGAGAGGGAGGAGGAGATGGGGTGAGAGGTGGGAGAGAAGGGAGGTAGGGAGAAATAATGGGGAAAGAGAGAGAAGGTGGAAGAGAGGGAGAAGAGCGAGAAAAAGGAAGGAAGAAAGGAGAGAGAGAGAGAGAGAGAGAGAGAGAGAGAGAGAGAGAGAGAGAGAGAGAGAGAGAGAGAGAGAGAGAGAGAGAGAGAGAGAGAGAGAGAGAGAGAGAGAGAGAGAGAGAGAGAGAGAGAGAGAGAGAGGAGAGAGCGAGATCTAGTGTAAATCATATTTTAAAAGTATGTGCGTTATGGCTTCCAGCGTGGTACCAACGGGACAGTGAGCCTCAAACGTCTCCTTAAACCGCAGCACTTCAAAAGTGTCCAGTTTCCTCTAAAAATAGAAACATATAGATCTTGTAACACTCAACCAGGGGTATTTTACACCTCGGACCCCGCTGCTGTACACAGTACATGTTGTGACACAGAACGAAATACTTGTTCAACGTGCAGTTCGGAGCGCTGATAGCCACGTCTCTGTCCGAGTTGTGGGGTTGTGTTTGAAACTCACACACAGAGGCTGTTACTCCTGTGGGTATTTGTTTTTCTCCATCGTCATCGCAAGCCATAAGGTAAGGATATAGAATATGTCGAGGTTTACGACAAACCAACTAACAACTGTCGCAGAACGCTATTTATTATTTTTTGTATAACATAAAGCAAGTCCTGTGTCCATGAGAGGAGAGAGATAATTACATTCAAATGACACGTTGCCCACACAGGTAAGTGGACTCCAGAAGGTTCTAGATAACCCAAATGTGTCGTTTTGGGACGGACCTTATATTTTACTTACTTTAGATGTGTGTTCTCCAATGTTATCAGTGTCTTTATGTGTTGTTGTTTATCAGTTTTCTCACGTAATAGACTGCAGGCTATAAAATAGACACGCACCTCATAAAGTTATTGGATTTCATGTATGGGCTGAAATGCTATTATGGCATCTGTTGCTTATTTGGGGGCTTCTCGTTTCATGTTGGTTCAGTCTTGAAATCTGATCAAATCATATTTTTTTCTCCATCAGAGCCTATAAAGCATGTTTTTTTGGACTGGACATATCGCTTTTAATAGCCGCACGGTTCAAAAGGTGGCCGCATTAAGCATAAACAACGTTTACGCTTATAGTACCTTTGAGAACTATGAACATTGAACTACATTTCCCCGACGGATTCCGAGTATTAAACGTGCAAACAGATCTCCAATAGCCATGCACTGCGCTGCACCGATACGCACAGAACAGCGCTCATTGTTCATCTCCTGTTGATTCTGCTCTCTTAACGCAGCGCAGCGCCCCTTAGAAATAACCAGCAAGGTACTCGACACCCAGGACACCTCTAGAGACGCGCTTCGGCTTTCTATCTGTTTCTCTGTATCGCTCCATAGAAAAGGAGGGTGTAGTGTAGTGTACTGTAGTGTAGTGTCGTGCCATTTCTTCTTTTTTTTTTATCCGTTCCGGGTGATTTTTTTTCCATGGTAGTCGTCGTTTGGAGAGAACGGTGCGCTCAATCTCGACGCTGCTTTTCGCTCCGTTTCTTTGTCACACAGCGAACAGGTCGGGATTCTCCTCGCATGTTCAAACGTAGCGGAACAACAAGCGTGGACGGAGCGGGGAGCGTTGTGTGTTATCAATGTGCATTGATGTAGCGGGAAACGTGGAGGAGATAAGGTACGTTTTTTGTTTTTTCTCTCTCAAAACGTTAGTATTTTGAGGCGCATATGAGAACGGGGGGGGGGGAGATCGCGTATCCTAGTCTATTTTCTTTGTTTTGTTTCAAACCGTGTGTGGACCCTCTCCAGTAGCCTATAATTGCCCCAGTGGCCGCGTTTTTTGGAGAGCGCGTTTTCAATTATCCATGAGATATGGCTCGACTATTCGGTATTCCCCTTTATTCCGCCACGCCGTGACCTTTTGACAGGCCTACTATTTCCAGCGGGTTTTCCCGAGTTCTAATTATAACCTTTCCCCCCCACAGAGCCCTTATCTCGGCATCACCTGGCGCATTCGATAAGCATTTCACCAGGGAGGGCAGTGAGCGATTACAAGGACCGCGACCCTTGTCTCAATCGGGAATTACACATCCACACTGGGATCTATGAGTGGAAAGGTGGCGAAGCCTAAAGAAGAAAAGGATGCTTCCAAGGGTAAGAGAGAGAGAGACGACCCTCCATTCATCCACATCCCAGTCCCTGCATGCGCCGCATCCTTTGAGGATTTCAAGGAGCACCCATCCAGTAGGCTCCCCCATGCACCTCACACAGCTGGCTACTGGTGGCAGTGGTACAGGGGGGGACGGGACAGCATGACCACATGTATTGCAACATCTGGATGGGTTAATCAGATGGGTTTTTTCTTTCGGATTTCGTTGTATGTCTATGTTCGATTCCCTTTTATATGAGACGGAAACGAAGGAACCACTTAAGGGAAACAAAGAACCCCCCCCCCCCCACCCTCGTGGAAGCCCGTCGTGGTATCTATCCACTGAACGGTATATATTGTAAACGTTAGTCCTACAGATATCACAATATACGTCTACACATACATGGTGTTTATTTGGAGCAGTCGTCACAGGCAGACACAAACGACTCATCTTTGGCATCCCTTTCTGGAATCACCACGTCCCCTCCCAATGTCCCCCCGTCTCCTCATTATCCGGCGAATCATTGTTGGGTGAATTCATAGAGGCGTGTCGCGTAGTGCCGTGACGTGACGTGACGTGGACGTGTGACGCCGCCGACGTGTTGCCTCCACTTTGCGCGAGCGTGGGGGGGTTGATCCCTTGACTCTTGGCGTAAAATTACCATTTTGCTCCACATTAACCGGCATTAGGCGTGACCACCAAATACCAGCACACTGTTCACATGCATTTGTATGTAGCCCTATTGTAGAGTGATTTAATTGTGTATTTCATTAATTGATTGACTATTTAGAATATGTAAATTCACATTCATTGAGGCCTTGTCAAGCTCTCTCTCTCTCTCTCTCTCGCTCTCTCTCTCTCTCTCTCTCTCTCTCTCCCTCTCCTCTCCTCTCTGCTCTCTCTCTCTCTCGTCTCTCTCTCTCTCTCTCTCTCTCTCTCTCTCTCTCTCTCTCTCTCTCTCTCTCTCAATTTGTGATTGATCACATTTAATTGACTCAACTCCATTAGAAATAAATGGAATTTCAAATCACTTTAAATGGTTTAAATGGATATTTAATTTACGTTTAAATTAATATTGAACTAAATGAATATCTTTGGGAAAAATCTACACATTGTACCACACTCCCTTACACTAAGCCCTCTGAAGGGCAAGGACAAACCCTCCAAACTCAGGGAAAGAAACCTAGACAATGAACACAGAAGAGGGATCCCTCATTCCGGGAGCCGTTGTCGGTGCAATCTTTTTTGAATTAACATCTAAAGTCTGATGGCGTCTGCGCGATCGAGGCGTTTCACTTTGTTTTTTAATTAGTTTCAAATGAGTTTCGACCAATCACGTTGCTGGGATCTGTTGGCGCGTTTTACACGTGATGGGTCCCCAGTGAGCTCACGGTCGGTTTGTTCGTTTGTGTCCCACACATGCAGCTCGTATGACCTTGCCGTTAATGAATTGTACTTGTTCTTCCATAATTGCTAACAAAGGACTGATAACCAAAACAATAGCATTGTCGTCCAATTGTCTGTACCCCTGCTTGGCCAACAGCGAACACGTGGTCTTAACTGTTCCTGTAGCCAGTGCCAAGACAAGCTACAACTTCCTGTCCCCACTCCAACGTCCTTAGACAAAGTGTCTATAAAGATGATTTAAAATCAAACCTGTATAGTAGACTGGCCACTGTAGAAATACATTTGTTCAAATCGTGGGTCGGACATATATCTCAGACGTATAACGGGAACACTATTAGAAAAATAGTTTGATTAGTAATAAGTTAAACGTCAACTCATTACTAGTCTGTGCAGCATGTCTTCACTAAAACCTTTGACCTACTTACATGCTATTACACCCTGTTCAGACTTGCTGTTAAAATGTGTGTTAGGCTAAAAATATAGGTGTTGATACATCCAGTAGCATGCTAGCCTACCGGCTAATAAGAGCTCTTATGGTTATTAAATTACGCAAATATAAAGTGACGGTTGAATGTGCCAGCATGGCTCTTACAGTTAAGAATGTCTCCCAGAAAAAATAAAATAAATAAAAAATATATATATAATATTATATTTATTAATATCATAATCAGTATTTTGTTTAGGTCGTACTGTTCAAATGTTGTGGAGTTGGAGTTGGAGGCGAAACATTAAATATTAGCTCCGAGGGGTAAAATGTGTTCCCTTATGTGTTCCGTTTGAAGTGGACAAGTGAATACAAATCACGCAGAGCCACAAGAGACAAAGGTTGAGATGGCGGTTATCTCTGGAGTGGGAGAGAGCGTGTGTGTATGTGTGAGTGGGCCCATTGTGTGCTTGATAACATAAGACAGTAGAGCACTGCATGCATACTGTGCTTGAAGAATAGCATGTAGCACAGACCCTGGTACCTGAGTCCCCCCTGCAAATCCACATATCTTTCTATGTCACTCTCTGTATTTGTGTTTGGGCTGCGAGAGAGGCCCAACATACTCTCTGTGAAAGACCTTGGTACCAGAGTGTGAATATGGGCAGAGCAACACCGACACAGACCCTCTCAACCCAGGCCAACACCTGTTACTGACGGTTAAAACCAGAGACCCTAGCCGGGTCGCAACCAGAACCACTTGCCTTCTCTAGTCTCGCTCTCTCTCTCTCTCTCTCTCTCTCTCTCTCTCTCTCTCTCTCTCTCTCTCTCTCTCTCTCTCTCTCTCTCTCTCTCTCTCTCTCTCTCTCTCTCTCTCTCTCTCTCTCTCTCTCTCTCTCTCTCTCTCTCACAATCTCTTTCTTTCTGTCTTTCACAATATCTCTTTCACTCGCTCTATTTCTCTTTCTGTCTTTCACAATCTCTCTCTTACTGTTTCTTTTCACTCGCTCCCTCTCTTCCTCACTCAACCGCTCTCTCTCTCCCACTCGCTCTCTCTCACTCACTCTCTCTCTCTCTCTCTCTCTCTCTCTCTCTCTCTCTCTCTCTCTCTCTCTCTCTCTCTCTCTCTCTCTCTCTCTCTCTCTCTCTCTCTCTCTCTCTCGCTCTCTCTCTCTCTCTCTCGCTCTCTCTTTCACATTGTGCCACTTTCTTTCTCACTCTTACTCTGGATCTCTCGTGCTCTCTCACAGACTCACACCCTCTCTCTCTCTCTCTCTCTCTCTCTCTCTCTCTCTCTCTCTCTCTCTCTCTCTCTCTCTCTCTCTCTCTCTCTCTCTCTCTCTCTCTCTCTCTCACACACACTCTCTTTCGTTCTCTCTCACTCTCTATCTCATGCTCTCTCACACACTCTCCCCCCTATTTCTCTCTCTCTCTCTCTCTCTCTCTCTCTCTCTCTCTCTCTCTCTCTCTCTCTCTCTCTCTCTCTCTCTCTCTCTCTCTCTCTCTCTCTCTCTCTTTCTGTCTTTCACAATATCTCTTTCACTCGCTCTATTTCTCTTTCTGTCTTTCACAATCTCTCTCTTACTGTCTTTCTTTTCACTCGCTCCCTCTCTTCCTCACTCAACCGCTCTCTCTCTCACTCTCTCTCCACTCACTCCTCACTCACTCACTCACTCACTCACTCACTCACTCACTCACTCACTCACTCACTCACTCACTCCTCTCTCTCTCTCGCTCTTTCACATTGTGTCACTTTCTTTCTCACTCTTACTCGGGATCTCTCGTGCTCTCTCACAGACTCACACCCTCCCTCTCTCTCTCTCTCTCTCTCTCTCTCTCTCTCTCTCTCTCTCTCTCTCTCTCTCTCTCTCTCTCTCTCTCTCTCTCTCTCTCCTCTCTCTCTCTCTCTCTCTCTCTCCCACCACACTCTCTTTCTTTCGTTCTCTCTCACTCTCTATCTCATGCTCTCTCACACACTCTCCCCCTTATTTTCTCTCTCTCTCTCTCTCTCTCTCTCTCTCTCTCTCTCTCTCTCTCTCTCTCTCTCTCTCTCTCTCTCTCTCTCTCTCTCTCTCTCTCTCTCTCTCTCTCTCTCTCTCGCCAAACCAAACCCCAGACTCTACCAGGCACTTGTGGAAGCTGTTCACTCATTTTTCATCTCTGTGCGGCTAGAATTGCACGTTCAAGTGGGGTGCGCCTGTCACGATTTGAAGAAATGACTCATATTTGGCGTTCTGCGCGGTTGTGAACATGCTATATATGGTCCTGCGTGTTATTTATGTTTGTGTAATATATATACGGTATATCTGCCACGTGTGCGTGTGGGCATGCACAGACTCAAGCAGGTGCTGGAGAAAAAACAGGACATTGAACATTACTCCCGCACTCCCGCACAGAATTGCATTTAATCCGCCTGTGATTGACAGATGAGATGTATTCTCCAAACCAATCACGAAAGAGATACCCTGATTGGTCTTGAATCTTAATTGGCACATAGACAGACAGGCGCAGTCGACTCAAAACAGAGGCTCAGATAATAGTGTATTTCACTCATTAATAGTTAGGTTACTTCTAAGAAATCACTTCAGCAACCTTTATGGAGAATTCATAGAGATAGATTAGATGGATTAGAAACCGTACACATTACCATATGATCTTTAAAAGGCATACATGTATCAGACAAGAAGAACAACATGTCAAACAAGAGGTAATGAGGTTCATGCACCACAGCAATTGCTGTTCTTGTGCTGCTGCAAGTTGCCTTATTAAATTGCCGTATTATTCGCTACCCGATAACAAATATGGTCCCCCATGACGTCATGTGTGGCTCCATATGAGATCATGCACATATAGTGGCTACTGAATCATGGATGAATATACCTGGAACCAAATTGAGACTCCCCAGTCAGAGATGTACCGCAGCGACCTTTGACTCGGTTTCCGTCTCAGTAGAGATCGGGCACTAAAAATGTATTCATTTTTTTCTTATATTCTTCGGTCTAGTAGTGAGCAGTGACCCGTGTGAGAAGATCTCACAAGCAGTTCAAGAGGACACAGAACGCACGCAACCGTAAGATCCGGGGTGAGCCTTAGCAAGTGGGTTCCCAAAAGAGATAAAAGGAAAGGTTAGGCTCCTTGTTTTCGGCGGATCAGTTACTGTTAGTGTTGGCCTAGGTGTCCATGCGAAGAAGAGTTGACATCCTCAACCTCCTTCTATCTCCTCACTCTCAGCTGGACGGAGCAGCCGTTTACCCAATGCAAACCACTAACAGTTATATTTTACAATTCAAGTTCACAAAGTACATCAATTCTACAACTAATTTTCAATATCGTGTTAAAAAAGATCTACTGCCAGGCCCGAAACGTACTGCCAAGCGATTCATGTTTATGGCTTTTACCGCTCAAACGTAATCTCAGTAGGTTCATCATTTGCAGTCAATGGCAGCAACAGAACCTTTTTTGGATGCAAGCCTACAGACTTAATTTCTGGAGTGATTGACCTGCCGGGTGGTGAATGCCAGCCAGTGAATGTATATCTGCCTTGAAATAGCACCACTAAAGGGAGCAGAGGACATACGTCTTGCATATTTTGTTGGCAGATTAATTCAGGCCCAGGCCAGCCCTGCAACGGCGTGCTCAAATCAATAGATTCCCAGAGATGAGTTTGCGAGGCACTTCATTAATCACAATGGAGGTAGCACTTGCACCTGCGTTGCGTTGGAGATCTTGATCTAATCTTATTGGCATGTTGCTGTCAACACGTGTCATTCACATGTTTTGACCAGGAGGGTGCACGGCTGCAAGATGAGAGGAGGGATGTGTGTGCTGTGTTTGTCAAGGCACTTTAATTTTGACATCATTGCTGTTAATAATTACATATACATAGACATAGTTCAAATGTTTCTTTAACTGGATATCAGGGGTTGTCTTGTTTCCATTCTGTGCCTCAAAGTAAACACTACAGTACATTCAGAATATTTAACATGAAGTGGAACATATTGTTTTGTGTTGCAGAAGATGCGGTGCCTGCTCTGGGGTCTTCCTGTTTGTCCACGGGGGTTATTTGATGCCCTGATCAGGGTGGTGCTTTTGACCTGTTAGGGTGGTGCTGACGCAGACCCATCCCCTCTGCCCCGGAGTAAGCCTGGCTCGCGTCACATCAGAAACCTGCCACTCTCCATCGCTGGCTTTGCTAGTGGACTGCTGCGAAATGTTTGCCAAGGTTGAGAGCTTGTCTGTTCCACTTGCGACTCAACAAGGACACACACGCCTCTGTGATTTTATGCATTGATTCCCGACTCAATCTGTCTCGTGGCCAATTTGAACAAAACAACATCCTATATATGCTTTGGTATTATACTTTTCAACAGTTTCATTTATTTATGCCGTGCCTACTCAAAATGAGTCTTTTGTTCTGTAATAGGACAGATATACAGCATAATAAGACAACACATTGATTGAAAAACCAAAAAAGGAGTTATATTTGACATACGAAAAGACTGCTCATAAGACCCACACACACACACACCTGGTTGAAAACTGGCAAAGTATCGCTCTGCCTCGTAAGCCGCTGTTACACATCCGATGATGGATCCTGTGGTATTTCAACAGAACATTGATGCTGGAGTCATGTTGCCTGGTACCCTCGTGGGTCTGTTAGTAAGAGTTCTGCAAGCAGAGACTAGAAATACCTGACTGCATTAGTCAGCCAGCTGCTGGTAATCCACTGTGCTGTCTTTTGAGGCGAAAGGCTTTATAAATGGGTCTCTCGGTCCCCATTGGGTAATAATGCCTGCCTTTGATTGTCATGTTCAAGGGTGCAATGCCAGTGTCACCCGTTGCTGCTGGTTTAACTTCTATGCTTTCATCCTTATTTTTTCTTTGTCACACATTGCCTACTTTCGCTAGTGTGGTTTAAAGAATAGTAATACAATGGTTTGATTCATTTGAATAAAAACAAAATGGAAAAAGTGAAATTGTGTTGAAAACCTTCACCGTAACCCTTGACCATAATAAGATTCATTTATTTTATTAATTTTATTTATTTTTACACAAGGTAACTGGACCTGCTTTTCCAAGGCTGCAATCCAATTTTGACGATGGCTCGTTATAATAGTGTAATTATTGATACACCTTTCCCTCCATTAAAATAATGGTGCCAGTCACAGTTCTGTCAGCTAGGTGTAGGATTATCCCTATTGTGGATTTTAGATTACAGCAGGTTTCTTTTTTTTTTTTTTTTACGAGATTACACTCATCTGTGGTGGTGCATCTGTGGTTAATCCCATCTAAAGACAGGATTTGACATTTTTATGAGGAAATGTCTCTGCACGTACGCGCATGTGTGGCTGTTGTCACGATTGGTTTAAAGTTTCACATGGAGCTATGTGGGTCATCCCTGCCATTTCATTCCATAGGAAATCCTGATAGTTGAATAGCAGGTCTACAGCGGTACACTGAGTTAAGAGCGTTTTCCTGTTTCCTAGAGCATTCTCAACAGGAAAAAGGCAAGTTTGGACACGACCGCTTTATCAAGCCCGGCCGAACACCGAAAGACATTGGTGGAAAAATGGACGGATGGGTGGATGGAAGTAGTACGGCATGGGACTCATATATCTAGCCATCGGCCATCTTGGTTCTAAATGCTAGCTGGGTGGAGGAACTGAATCCACCTAGCGATGAACACCAAAATCAAGATGGAAGCAAGATGGCCCCTGGGTGAATAAGGCCCATTATCTTCTGCATCATGTGTAGCTTCTGTGATGACCATCCTGAGACTATTTTTAGACAGAGGATAGGCTCCCCCATATAATACCCCCCTCCGCCAGGCGGGCAACAGGCCTTCAGATCTCCATGCTAATTGGCAAAGAGCGATATGGTTCATCCGTGTGCTCCTGGTGTTTTGGAGGCATCGGCAGGAGAAGCTCATCTGTTAAACTGAGCATGTTGCACCACTGACTCGGCAATCCTCTGCAGCAACCGTGTGTTGTACACTGTGTATGTGTGTGTGTGTGTGTGTGCGCGTGTGTGTGTGCATGTGCGTGTGTGTGTGTGTACCTTGTTCAGCTCAGCACATCCTGTTTATGCTTTTACTTTAAGTGCAGCTGGAAGTGTACACTTTTCAGCTGGGAAAGTTTTGTTCTAGTTGAGACATTTCTTCCTTCTCCTTTCTAGCCATTAATGCTTTTTCATGATATCATCGTGTTGTTTTTGTGTTACCGTATTTTTGGTTGAATAAGGTTTCCCCATTTGGAATCAATGCAATTCTGATTCACCATAAATATAAGATAAAATATTTTCTACCTATCTTCCTACCTGTCTTATGGTGGGGGAGGGGAATTCGATTTTCCCTAACCAATCACGAGAGACCAACATACCCGGTCGAAACTTGCATAATTTTAAGTCGACACACTGACAAGTTGGTAGATAAAACATGTCCCCTTTGAATAAATGCCTTCAAAGCAGAGCACTGTACAGATTTCAAAGCAATTTGTGCCTTTAATCGCTGTAGAACAGCCTCGATAGCAGCAGACTAGCTTGTCTATTGCGGTTGCCATTGTTGTTATTTCTCCTCCTTGCTTATCAATGTTGTTAGTCCCACCCACGGCGCTGATTGGCTAACTGTTAGCCCCCTCCTCCTCCCCCCCCTCCATGGTGATTGATTGCTTTTTGCAACCTGAGAACTCACTGTTCGATGTCACGATGCCAGACCAGAATGAGTCTACTCGGGGGAGTGGGCGGAATCCAAGGTCTGGACCCAGGCAATGTGCGCTGTGTAGTGTGAGAAATCAACATTGTGATGAATTGGAAAGAGAGGGCTGTCGGATGTGGGCACAGAGAGGAGCGTTACTGGCGATGAATGCCTAAAAGTGTCTCTGTGGTATGGCCCTGCAATGGATTAGCGGCTCCTCTACACATGAACTAATGGAAGATGTTTAAAATGAGGGGCAGGCATTTAAGGCGAGGTAAGACAGAGAGGTGATAAGGCCGGGCTAAGGAGTAAACCAACAGGGGGAACAGCTGCATAGAGCTGACGGGGAGATAGCAAGCAGGAAACAGTTTTCACTCCGGTCCTTTTGGAATGAGCGAGTGGACAATTGCTTCTGGTTTAAGCAGAGCAAAGATTAGCGATTTGTGCCAGCAATACTGCAGGCATAGCCCTAGGCATTCTTTGAAGTCTGAATGCCACAATGCTGCCATCTCACACCCACACGCACACACTCACAAACACACAGGCACACACACACACACACGCACGCACACACACACACACGCACAGGCACACACGCACACAGGCACACCACATGTTACCTGCAGCCATCAGCGTATTTAGAGCTAGATATTACGGTTAGGAGGCCCCACAACACAACAGCTTGCTGTAAGTCAGCAGAATACGCCCTGCGGTGAACACTGCTCAGATTTATACCTTTAATCAGCCGGCAGACGGGGCCCAGCCAGGCCAGGGAAATCATCTTCTTCGGCAGACTCCAAAGTCTGCCGTCTAAAGCTAAAGCTAAAGCGCTTACGTGGCTTGCATGGCTTGCATGGCTGATGGTGAAAGGAGGCGTTAAGACAGTGGAGCGCAGCCACTGCCACCGTGCAGGCCTCAGTATTGGGTACTCTCTGGTCTGCATTGGTCTCTGGATCATTGGCTTAGAATAATTGTTTGGTTCTAGTCCATGCAATGACGTGGAGTGTGCGTGTGTGTGTGTGTGTGTTTGTGTTTGTGTGTGTGTGTGTTTGTGTGTGTGTGTGTGTGTGTGTGTGTGTGTGTGTTGTGTGTGTGTGTGTGTTTGTGTGTTGTGTGTGTGTGTGTGTGTGTGTGTGTGTGTGTGTGTGTTGTGTGTGTGTGTGTGTGTGTGTGTGTGTGTGTGTGTGTGTGTGTGTGTGTGTGTTGTGTGTGTGTGTGTGTGTATGTGTGTTGGGGGGTCGGGGGGGCTGGGGGGAGTGTGTGGTGTGACTGTGACTTTGACATGTGGGATGAACCATAAGGAAACGATGGGCATTGAAAAAGGCTCGCTGTGTGTATCAGAGAGTGTAGGAATGCCAAGGAGTGTGTGTGTGTGTGTGGGGGGTGTGTGTGGGTGTGGGTGTGCCCCCAAGTGTTTGGAAAATAATGACTCAGTGCATCCAAACCCTTTAAACTCTCCATGTTGTTTGCACACAGTAGTTATTGTAATGTGGGCATTCTAAAAATGTAAGTTCACACGAGGCACAACTGGGTGAATAAAAAATACATTGTTCAGCCCCGGCTGCTAAATATAGCGCGGGAGCCAGTGGACGGTCCCTGAAGCCAGCTTAGCAGCGTCTGGAGCGTGGAGCACAGAGCGCCTTCCATCCCTTATTTACATAATAGGGCGCTACCACGGCAACAAGACTCCACCACCAAAGCAAGCATGGATGTACTCAGCGGGTGTGGGACGGTGTGTGAGGGAACACACACACACCACACACACACACACACCACACACACACACACACACACACACACACACACACACAGAATATATAGTATATATATATATATATATATACTATATACTATATATATATATATATATATATATATATATAATGTCAGACACTTTAATTTGTGATTTGATCGAATCATGATTGATAAAGGCTCTCAAATGATTTGTGAATGTCAAAGCCATTTTCTATGGATATTAATGTATCATTTGTGTTTCTAACTTGATATTAATATAGACTGAGAGTCATAATCTCAGTCTGATGAGATGAGATTACTCAAAGGGTGTCAACGAGTTTGTTAGCGGTAGCAACGATTGTGGGAGCATAGCCGTTCATCAAGAGTAAAAATCAATCAAGTCAACGAATACATTTGTAATGTAATGTGTCTCTCCCCTCTATCTGCAGCCCACTTCAATTACACTCTGGGGTTTAGTGCAGTTCACCTTTGGTATCAAGACATCGAAGGCCCACTTTGTTTGCGGTCTGTCATCATCAGATTTACCGTGAAAACAAGATTGCGTCATTGGTACTGTTACTGGACGAGAGAGAGAGAGAGAGAGAGAGAGAGAGGGGGAGGGAGAGAGAGAGAGAGAGAGAGAGAGAGAGAGAGAGAGAGAGAGAGAGAGAGAGAGAGAGAGAGAGAGAGAGAGACATTAACACGTAACTGGAGCTGGCAGCCATACAGTGGAGAAACCATACTGCGGGCGAGAGATGAAAAAGGTTACGTGCGATGAAGACAAAAAATGGCTCAGCTTTGCTTAAAAGGTCAAAATGGGGAAAATAGGGAAAGTTGTTAAAGGACTCCGGGCCTCGACCATAAAACACCCGCCGGAGTAGTACCTAACTTATATTGAATACACAGGGACCCCCCCCCCCCCCCCGCCGCCGGCTGGCGTGAGTGAAAGTACTGTTACAAAACTACCCTGGCTGAACTCTTTGCTTTGTTATTGTATTTTCTGGGATCATGGATTATTGTGGGGTTCTCTTTACTTTACTCTTGATTGACCACAGGCCAACTTTGTCTGTGTGTGTGTATGTGTGTGTGTGTGTGTGTGTGTGTGTGTGTGTGTGTGTGTGTGTGTGTGTGTGTGTGTGTGTGTGTGTGTGTATGTGTATGTGTGTGTGTGTGTGTGTGTGTGTGTGCATGTCTGAGGACTGCAACTGTTACTGACATTTCGGTAACACTGATGAAATGTACAAATATAATATACCTTTACTCACAAGCGATCTTGTGAGATTGCCCTGAAGTAAGAGCAATAGAGGATATATCCCCAACGTTCACACACACACACACACACACACACACACACACACACACACACACACACACACACACACACACACACACACACACACACACACACACACACACACACACACGTATGGGGTCAGATCAGTCTCAAAAATAAATAAAGCACACAGAACGATCCACAAATGCACAGAACGATCCACAAATGTAATTCCGGATTTATATATAAATGTCTCCACCCACACACACAAACACATATCATTTTATAAATGTAAAAAAGTTTCACAAACATATTTACATTTTTCTAACAAACGCTTTCTGTGCATTTGTGAATCGCTCTGTGGATTTTTGAGACTCCCCTCACGCCGCTAGATTCACACACACACTTTTTTTAAGAGGCGAGTGTCTTCAGCCAATCAGATGTCTGCTTCATTTGAAGCCAATCACATGCGTGTGTCCCCACGAGGGTGTGCCTAATGCGTTTCCAACGTAGCGTAACATATACGCGGTTTGCGGAGTCTGTGTGTGAATCTAGCGGCGTCAGGGGAGTCTCAAAAATCCACATAGCGATTCACAAATGCACAGAAAGCGTTTTTTTTATAAAAATGTAAATATGTTTGTGAAACTTTTTTACATTTATAAAATGATATGTTTTTGTGTGTGGATGGAGACATTTATATATAAATCCGGAATTACACTTGTGTATCTTTCTGTGCATTTGTGGATCGTTCTGTGTTTGTGCTTTATTTCTTTTTGAGACTGATCTGACCCAATACACACGAGTGCGCACACACACACTCGCATAAACATACTGTCCTGGTACAATCAAGTCGACAACATTTCTTCCTTGCGTCCTGTAATCCCATCAAGCCGTTGTGTGTGTGTGGTCAAACAGCAAAATAAAACCATTAGCAGGGCTAATATGGTTTGGCGGAACAGATTGCTTCATTACCGCCGGCCCTCGTCAGTCAGTCCTCCTTGCAGCTCAGCGACGTTATGGTGATGCTGGTGGTGTTGATGGTGGTGGTGGTGCTGGTGTTGGTGGTGGTGGTGGTGGTGCTGGTGGTGTTGATGGTGGTGGTGGTGGTGGTGCTGGTGGTGTTGATGGTGGTGGTGGTGGTGTTGATGGTGTTGGTGGTGGTGGTGGTGGTGCTGGTGGTGTTGATGGTGTTGGTGGTGGTGGTGGGGATGGTGGTGGTGGTGGTGGTGGTGCTGGTGGGGATGGTGGTGGTGCTAGTGGGGGTGGTGGTGCTGGTGGGGATGGTGGTGCTAGTGGGGGTGGTGTTAGCGGGGATGGTGATGGTCACGTGACGTACTGGAGAGATGCATTAGATGTGAGAAAAACTCAAATCAAAACTCAAAATGTGTTTCATCTTAGTCTGAAGTTGCTCCGGGGGTTTGGGAAAAGCTGAGACCTTCAAAAGATAAAAGCAGCTTTTATGTACTGATGTGGCTGTCGCCTGTACGTTCTGTTGGTTCTTTGTCATTCAAGTGTTTCATATAGGCTCTATACAGGCTGCGGATATGACATATTTTGATGGATGCCGCTATAGAAGAGGAGAGCAGACATAACAGGGCTGTTTTCCAGGTCAGGGACTTGAACCTGCGGCCAGATGGGATCCGACTGAGAGGGCAGGTGGGGCCATGTTCTATGACGAGTGTGTTCATGTCGCAGTAATAAATCCCAAGGTGGTGCAGTTATAGAAGAGAATGGACAGCGCCGGGATGGGACGGATGGCAACAGGAAGTGACCTGGGGTGACAGGATGTTACACGGGTGTGGATGGGCTGCAGGAAGTGTGCGTTAGCTGTTAGATGAGCATTATGTGTGTACTTTTTTTGCGTATGTTTTTTGTTGTTGTTACTTTTTGTAGTCGACTGCTTATGCTAACTTATATGTTATGTGTTAACAGTGTATGTGTATGTGTGTGTGTGTGTGTGCCTACATCCACGTGTGTGTGTGTGTGTGTGTGTGTGTGTCTCGGTGTGCCTGTGCTTGCTTCGGTGTGTGTGTGTGTGTGTGTGTGTGTGTGTGTGTGTGTGTGTGTGTGTGTGTGTGTGTGTGTGTGTGTATAAGTGTGTGTGTATCTATGTGTGTGTGTGTGTGTGTATCTATGTGTGTGTGTCTGTGTGTGTGTGTCTCTGAGGGACAGATGGCTACGCTGCTTCAGTGTGGGTCCAGTTCCTCTAGTCATGTCTTTGGCTCCGGGTCTCTATCCTGTTCTGGTTGGGAGCTCCTGGAACAACTGAAGCCACACACACACACACACACACCACACACACACACACACACACACACACACACACACACACACACACACACACACACACACACACACACACCACACACACACACAC
This sequence comes from Muraenolepis orangiensis, assembly GCA_027704905.1. Lineage (NCBI taxonomy): Eukaryota > Metazoa > Chordata > Actinopteri > Gadiformes > Muraenolepididae > Muraenolepis > Muraenolepis orangiensis. Next base: position 21,804,285 of record CM051001.1, read on the forward strand.
ACACACACACACACACACACACACACACACACCACACACACACACACACACACACACACACACACACACACACACACACACACACACACACACACACACACACACACACACACACACACACACACACACACCGTTTTAAATATAACTGGGTCTGCTGTACCCCGCGGGCTCGCCAAGCTGCTTCGCCTGCCTTAAATGCTAACCCTAGCTGCTGTTGCTGCTGGACATGGCCTGACCTCTGTTAGAATGCCCAGCGTCAACATGCCCACTTGTGTGACACCACATTTGACATAAGCCCTGACGGACGACTGTGATGTCAGAGTGGGCTGCCTTGTTTGTATATGATTGGGTATGATAGCCACAATCAATTGGCCACCATTGGTTGTACACAATCATTGTTAGGCTCATAAACAACACTTACTTTTTGTAAATGAATGCATGTAAATACAAATTCAAACGAATCATATTTTTGCGCGTCTTGACCTCCAGACATCCGAGAGAGAGAGAGAGAGAGAGAGAGAGAGAGAGAGAGAGAGAGAGAGAGAGAGAGAGAGAGAGAGAGAGAGAGAGAGAGAGAGAGAGAGAGAGAGAGAGAGAGAGAGAGAGAGAGAGAGAGAGAGAGAGGGAGGGAGATGCAAATTTGAGGAAAACGCTTATGTATAGACCAGGGGAAGCATGATTTATTCATCAGGGAGGAAGAGGAGGAAGAGGAGGAGTTAGACTTGGCTGCCGCTTGAGCTCTGATCTCACTCCTGCCAATCATCTCCTCTCCTGTGTGTGTGTGTGTGTGTGTGTGTGTGTGTGTGTGTGTGTGTGTGTGTGTGTGTGTGTGTGTGTGTGTGTGTGTGTGTGTGTGTGTGTGTGTGTGTGTGTGTGTTTGTGTCTGTGTGTGTGAGAGAGAGAATGTGTGTGGGTCTATCTGAAAGAGTGTGTGTGCATGTTGTCTATCTTACATGGTTATGCCTATATGTACTCAGACTGTAAGCACATATTTCTCCTCTCCACAATCTTCATGGTGTCTGCTAGACTTGGAGGGAGATCACAGGGTGTGTGTATGTGTGTGTGTGTGTGTGTGTGTGTGTGTGTGTGTGTGTGTGTGTGTGTGTGTGTGTGTGTGTGAGCGGAGGGGGGCGGGGCGGCTCTGTTTACCTCCGTTTGAACAGCCGGGGTGGGTAACCAAGTCGTTGCGAGGCACACACACACACACACACACACACACACCACACACACACACACACACACACCACACACACACACACACACACACACACACTATCTGACCCACACAGCCTTGCCGTGTGATCGGTGCTCACAGTATCGTACGGCAGCAGACAGCCGCTTCGACGCTCAGTTGGCGACTCAGTTGTCGCCTTCTAGTTGTAGCCTTCTCACTCGCACACGAGCTGTCTGCTTCCTCCTATTACTAATGTACTCATGCCTGGCTGCTATTTCATTACCAGTTCTATACATAAATGTGTGTGCGTGTGCGTTTTCCGAAACCGTACATCTCTAGGCGCCTTTCAACAGCGGATGAGTTGAAAAATGAAAGCGTTTTCAGGTTTTTCTTTCACCGGAAGAATACTTTCTCCGGTGAACCTCGGCTCCTAAATAGTGACGCTAACCCCCCCCTCCCCTCCCCTCGCCCTCAGCTCCTCCCTCCATCTTGACATGTGAATCATGAAGGAGCTCAGCCGTTATCACCCGCCAGCTGACAGCCACGTTCGCCACAGCCACTATTTTTAACGCTGAACTTATTAAAAAGCCGCACCGCCGCCGCCGCCGCTAATTAAGTTGTTTGTCTTTCCGAAGAAAACCGCTTTCCCGCTCCGCCCGTCGCCAAAGCTTCCGTATCGCTGTGTCATCGTGACTTCCTGCCGGCAGTCACGAGTGGCGAGATTGGAAGCCATGCTTTGGGGGCGGGGTAAAACCACGCGTCGATGCTGTGGATGTTTTCATCATTGTAATGTTTGTATATATAGTCATAAAGGACTCGAAGGAGGTTAACTTGTATGAGGTGGCAAAGTAGTGCCCTCCTTGACCCGGGCCCTGGGCCATCACGCTGAGGGACGGCAGGTGGATTGTCAAGGACGCCACTTCTGCTAATGCTTGTTGACATGATTGTAGAAAGAAATATCACACACACACACACACACACACACACACACACACACACACACACACACACACACACACACACACACACCACCCAGCTGCTCAAAAGACCGCTGGTAGTCGTCACTGTCGTAGGCAAGCGTTTACGTTTTGAATGAACTGGTATCATTATAGCAGTGGACAGGGTGAAACATTTGCACATGTACATATCACCCATCAGTGACTTTATTGTTCTTTTTATGTTCATTTATTTATTTTTATTGTGTTTAGTTTAGTATTTTAATAGTATTGTTCTAGAATGGCATAGAATGGAGGAATGGGGAGAAAGCATTCCATCTGTACTTCTGGCATCTGGCAAATCAAATTATTGAATCTTAAATCTTGAACATTGTGAAAGGAACCCATGGTGGTCCACGGGTTCCCTGGGACCCATGGCGGTCCACGGGTTCCCTGGAACCCATCATCGGGGCGTAGAGGGAGGCTGGGTATTCTTAGCCCTGTCCTCTAAGATTGCCGCGGGGTGTACCGCCCGAGTGCCTTAACCCATTAAAATATGTCGCCACCGTGTAGCCTAGTAGCTGTAGCACAGCATAGCTGCTCCACACACAGGATGTCTTGTGCTAATACCCCCTGTGTGTGTGTGTGTGTGTGTGTGTGTGTGTGTGTGTGTGTGTGTGTGTGTGTGTGTGTGTGTGTGTGTGTGTGTGTGTGTGTGTGTGTGTGTGTGTGTGTGTGTGTGTGTGTGTGTGTGTGTGTGTGTGTGTCCGGGGGTGTGCGCTCGGCGCTGTAGCGTGCACCAGACCACAGCAGGGGGTCTCCCGCAGAGGGGGACCCGATTCACCCTCCTCTCTTTGTTCCTGGCAGAGATGGGGTGGTGCTGGTAGTGGTGCTGGTAGTGGTGCTGGTAGTGGTGGTGGTAGTGGTGCTGGTGGTGGTGCTGGTGGTGGTGGTGGTGCTGGTAGTGGTGCTGGTAGTGGTGCTGGTAGTGGTGGTGGTGGTGGTGCTGGTAGTGGTGGTGGTAGTGGTGCTGGTGGTGGTGGTGGTGGTGGTGCTGGTAGTGGTGCTGGTAGTGGTGGTGGTGGAGGTGGTGGATGTGGGCAGACTACAAATTATTGATACTCCTTTTTTAGCACCATTATATACAGTGAATTTGTTTAGTTTCGTGCTCATTTCATTTAGACCCCAGGACTGAGGACCCTAATCGGGGTATCACCTGTATTTATTTATTTATTTATTTATTTTATTTATTTATTTATTTATTTATTTATTTATTTTATTTAGAGAGTATGAAGTGAGAAGCAGTGCAATTCAGAGCATGAATTGCACGTGTGTGTGTGTGTCTGCATGTCTGCAAGAATGCATGCAGTCTAGGTCAACATGTCAGCTGTGTTTCTCTCTCTCTCTCACTCTCATATTTCTACTCTCTCTCGCTCTCTCTCACTCTCATATTCCTACTCTCTCTCTCTCTCTCTCTCTCTCTCTCTCTCTCTCTCTCTCTCTCTCTCTCTCTCTCTCTCTCTCACTCACTCACTCACTCACTCACTCACTCACTCACTCACTCACTCACTCACTCACTCACTCACTCACTCACTCACTCACTCACTCACTCACTCACTCACTCACTCACTCACTCTCTCTCTCTCTCTCTCTCATATTCATACTCTCTTTCCTCTCGCCCCTGCTCTCTGTAGCGTGGTGTGGTGTGGAGATGCTGAACCAGTTGTAGTCTAATGCAAAGAGGCATGCAGTCTATGTGGATATTTTATAGAAACAATATATATATATATATATACTGTATATATGAGAGAGACATCTCTCTCTCTCTCATATTGCTGCTATTCTCTCTTGCCCTTTAATTTTTAAAACACATGTATTCAGCTAATTTTAGCATTTTGCACAGTCACATGTAACTCGTCTCTATGTGCTCATTTGACCTACAAAGTATGAATGAAAAATGACACACTATATAACATTCATATAACATTCACCAGACATGCCACCATCACATTCACCAGCATTCACCATCACACACGGCTTGATGCAAGATGTAAGTTAGTTAGTAAAGAGAATGCTTATGCTTCACATTGTAATCAATGAATGAATACATTTGAATCAATCGTTAATGACGACATCAATGAGGTTCTTCTTCAGCGGCTGCCGTTTCACTCGGGGGGGTTTGGGTATTATTAAAACGAGATACATATACTTCACATTGGGATCCAGCTCTCCACAGCTTCTCCTTGCTGAGAGCTACTCTGGACTGCGGTGTCCTCTGCGGTGGCTCTGCACCACATCAAAGCATTGGTGGATGGTCCTCCACCCATAGCACTCCATGGGGTGTGATGGGTGGAGGGCCCTCCACCCATCGCACTCCATGGGGTGTGATGGGTGGAGGGCCCTCCACCCATCACACCCCATGGAGTGCTGCAGCCAAAGCTCCTGTCCTCTTTTGTCAGATGTATCTCTGACCTGCTGCAGCCCACGGGGCCCAGGAGGCTCTTGACATTATCAGCCCCTTTTTTTTGGGTCATTTTGTGATCACCAACAACAATATTTCAGCATTGGTTTTACCTTCCCTGGTACCAAGGTCTGTTTTTTTTTGTATGTGTTTGTGTGTGGCCAGCATTTAGCTGGCCAGCTAAATGCTGGCCAGCTAAATGCCTGCTACAGAAGTACTTTGAAACAATCCTCACACCCAACCATCATATCCACTCGGTATGGCTCTTGATCACTCACTATCACTACACATCACTACGACGGCGTTAGTGTGTGTGTGTGTGTTGTAGGTGTGTGTGTGTGTGTAGGTGTGTGTGCTGTAGGTGTGTGTGTGTGACAGAGAAGGTGTGTATGTGTGCGTTTGTGTGCATCTGTTAAGTGTACGAGTGTGTCTGTCGTTTTTGTGTGTTCGTGTGTGTGTGTCTGTCTGTGAGAGAGAGAAAGTGTGTGTGTGTGTGTCTGTGTGTGTCTGTCTGTGAGAGAGAGAGGGTGTGTGTGCGTTTCTGTGCATCTGTTTAGTGTACGAGTGTGCCTTTTTGTGTGTGTGTGTTTGTGTGTGTGTGTGTGTGTGTGTGTGTGTGTGTGTGTGTGTGTGTGTGTGTGTGTGTGTGTGTGCTTGTGTCGAAGGGGTTCATTGACGCACACATTTCACACTGTCAAACTTTGCGCAGGCCCCCCTATAGTCAACAAGCCCATAATAGTCCTGGCCCAGCGGTGTTCTGTGCTGTGCCTTGCTCTTATAGAGTGCTAATAGGCGTTGGACAGAGGCCGCTAGGCCGCTACTAGCCTGAGCGCGGCGGGGGAAAAGACATTCAAGGGGGCTGCCGTTAAACCATCCGCTCGCATAATGAAACGCTGCTGCGCCGCTGACAGGCTACTCCATCAACTCTCCCTTTTAACCCCTTAGCGGCTGCAGCCTCTGCTTATCGTAGCACAACACACATCACTCAGCCGTTCCATTAGCCACGGGGGCTTACAGCGCTGATTTAGTAGCCCGGCCCAGCGCGGCAGCCGCGCCACGTTGTCAAACAATGACACCGCTCAAATTGACCTGACCTGTGTACTTGTTTCCTTCTGTGACGGTTGGCAGTACGCAATCGTCTGATAACCACTAACACATTGTACTGTCAGTTACCTGAGCACTGGTTCTGCTCCAGGAGGAAAGTGTTGAGGAAGCAGAGTATGATTTCTGGTGACTAGTAGTTATCTTGCCTACTGACAGTATGTTGAATGCACCTTTTGTAAGTCGCATTCGGACAAAAGAGTCTGCTAAATGACTGTCATGTAGCTTGATGGCTCATGTGTTTAGCTCGTTTGGTGACGACGCAATCAGTTGTCACGAGCGCGGTTGCCACCTTTTGAAGGAGAGGAACTGCTGCGTTGTGGAATATAATGCACAATACTAGGCTACAATACAACCGGAACCGCCAATAGACACAGGAAAACAGCTTTCTATGGCTTATCGCCACGTCAATGGGGATCAAACCCACGGGTTACCAAGCCAATAATACCTTTTTTGAGAAATGATCTTCTTTTATTGTATAACACATCAGAACTTGACAAACTGCACATTCATGTTGTATTTGAGCCACACATAACATGTGTGGCTCAAGTAACACCAATCATACTAAGGACAATTCAGGGTTAATTCAGAGGGAGAGAGAGGGACTTTGTATAACCACCATCCTTAGGACGATGCTTTACTGTTACCTTACCCAAAAATATCCACTCTGCTATTCACACGGAAGCATGCGGTGAAGCAGCGCTTCCTCGAGCACCCCCGAAAAGATAACGGGAAGCGCTGAGTCATGTGAGGATGCTGTCGCATCTCCTACCTGTCATCCCCACCCCCAGCGCTCTCTGGCACAGGTCTAATTGATGCCTGGCCCCACCCCCTCCCCGTCCTCTCTCCTCCTCTCCGCTCCTCCCCTCCTGGGGGGGATGCTCATCTCATCTTCAGGCTTCGCTGACTCGTCTACCCCCCACCACCACCACCACCACCACCACCATCACCACCACCACCACCATCACCACCACCATCAACTCAGCTTGAACCCTTGGGCGATCACCAGTTGGTCACATGACCTACGGTGACATTGCCCATCAACCCTGTCTGTGGACCAGTTGCATTTTTTTGCCTTTTTTGTGTCTGCCATCTTGCGTACACAAACATGCGTGTGCGTTCCGACTCGGCGACGATGGTCTCAACATGACACCAGGGAGAAGAGCCCGCGGTGCACTGGGAGTGTTCGTACGCCAGTGTTAGCGGTTTAGGTGGGCAGGAGAGATGTTGTCATCTCTCCTCAGCTGAGCTCCCAAAAATAACAGGCCCTCTGGGCACAGACTGGCAGAGCCGACAATCAACAGCCAGACCCAGAACAGCTCGGCCCAGATTAGATGTGATCAGGCCAGCCCAGTTAGGCGCAACGCTGCTGCCCCTTCATAACCTGGCCAAGTCAAATATATTCCACTGAACTGAATCAATGGGGGATTGTCTGTCTCATGGTATTCTGCTCAGCGGGGATGGGATATAATTAGCGTGGTTCGGTTGTTTGACTCCCAGCTGAAAGGTTTTTGGTTTGAACCCCACTGTCTGAATTCTACATGTCCAATAGTAAATGTACCACAGCCCAGCCTATAAGAAGGCTAGATGCAGCCTGGGCCTTGCCAGATCACTCACTTCTTGTGTGGGACCAGTGGTCTTAATGAGCGTGCTCTTCAGTTCAGCCTAGTGTCACTGGTGAGGCTCCTGGTGTGAAACTGGCAGGGGAGTTAGGATTAACGCTTTGCACTGTCACACTCTCTCTCCCTCTCTCTCTCTCTCTCTCTCTTTCATTCTGTTCACTCCCCCCCCCCCCCCACCTCTCCATCTCTCGCTCTCTCTCTCTCACACACACACTGGTAAGGGAGGTGAAGGGAGTTAGAATTAACACTGTTGCACACTTTAACACTTCTCTTGATCTCTTGATCTCTCGATCTCCCCCTCTCTCTCTCTCTCTCTCTCGATCTCCCCCTCTCTCTCTCTCTCTCTCTCTCTCTTCTTTCTTTCTTTCTTTCTTTCTTTCTTTCTTTCTTTCTTTCTTTCTTTCTTTCTTTCTTTCTTTCTTTCTTTCTTTCTTTCTTTCTTTCTTTCTTTCTTTCTTTCTTTCTTTCTTTCTTTCTTTCTCTCTCTCTAACTCTCATGTCTCTCTCCCCCACCCTCACACTGGTAAGTCAGCATGAAGTGTCGGGGGAGGCGGTTTCTGACACAAGAGCTAACCGACACAGAGAGGTGTTTAAGTCTCTCGCGGCTGCCCCCTTGTCTGCCCCATCTAGGTCATAATGTAGGCTAGTATACCAGATCTTACGTGGCACTCAAAACATGCTGGACAAAGTAAATACCAAAAGCTCCTCTCGCATTTCTGCTTTCATATTAACCGTCATAAGTCTGTTAGGACTTGGCTTGGGAACCGGAAGGTCGCCGGTTCAAGTCCCCAAACACCTGGTGCACTTTGAGCAAGGCACCGTACCCCTACACCGCTCCCCGGGCGCTGTGTATACAATAGCTGCCCAATGCTCCTTAATACTAGGATGGGTTAACTGCAGAGAAACAAATGTCACAGTGTGTTTACATGCATGTGACCAATAAAGAGATTTAGATAAAAAAAAAATCAAATATATATACTGTATATTTATATATAGATATAATTATATATATACTAATACTGTGGATCTGTGTATCACATTCCCTACCACACACCTATCCTCGGCTGCATTCCAGCTCGGTTGGCAAGCAATAGCAAAAATGTATGGGTGTGTTGTTGAGTTCATTCTCACCTCTCTATAAACCCCCCCCCCCCCCCCCCCCCCTTTTTTCGTGAAATATTCATAAAGCAGGATCTAAATTGGAAGTAGGTGACGGAATCTAAGCTATTTGTGGAGCGTCTGAAGATAAACAAATAATACATTTTTCATGTCAGTGTCAGTTGTGATTTTAATATTGTCTCTCTCTCCCCCCCCCCCCCCACCCACACACACACACACACACACCCTGTGAGAGCGAGAACTTTTCCCGTGAGAGAGAAACACAGATTTGAGACAAACCCTGAGGTCTGGTCTCCTATTTTTAGACTAGACCTCAGGGAGTGAAGGTATATTTACTTTTAGAGTTACTGACTTTATGGGGAATGTTTCTAGCTCTCTCTCATGCAATGTTAATGGGAGAGGCTGGTCAAGGTTGTCCATGCTGTTGAAAAGCATTTGAAAGAGCTGATTGTAAGAGCTCTGTTTAACGCCATGCGTCTTTGGGAACGCCACGTATCGATCTAACGCGTGCGCTTCACGTGGTTTCTTTCAGCACCTGCACTATAGTATACATTCATTGTATTTTCTGCTGCGTTGACACAATATCGCAAGACCATTTTGAACGATTTCATTGTGCCTCCCCCTTCTGGACAGTTCAAACTCAGCCGTGAGTGGGGATTTCAAATAACTGAGCCCCTATCATTTCATGGACATGTGACATGTGGTCAGTTTCAAATAACGGAACCTATTTTAATGTTTTAAATGTTTGCAGTCAGTCAGTCAGTTAGCTGGCATGGCGGTGGTCAGCTCGTGGTTTCATTTCAGCATTGAAGAATCAGGTGCTCACACTTAGTGGGGCTCCTCATTTTATAGTGGGTTTGTTTGTTTATGTTTTGTTTGTGCGTGTGTGTGTGTGTATGTGTGTGTGTGTGACATGTCGGAGCCGGCATCATGCTTTTAATCAACCCCGGAGGGGGGGTGGGTGTTAGCGCCGGCCGAAGATTCTTCTGTCCAAGTGTGATGATGTGATATGAGTTAAGGACCAGAGCAGCCTGGTAACTCGCCGAGGAAATAGCTCTTTGATCTTGTCACAGGGGTGACGTTCATTAATTTCGGCTATATATAGTTCTGTGTTGATCTTATGATGCTTTGTCTTGATTGATAGATTTTATTTTTCTTGAAACTAAAACATACGTATATATACAGTATATAACTGTTGTTTTGGGCTTCCGTTGATTACCCATAAGATATAACACTTTGCGTCTCAGATGTTTCTCCCTGTCCCCTAAACACCAAACTTCATCTCTGTCTATGCCTCTCATCTATCCCTCATCTGTCTCTCATCTATCTCTCATCTGTCTCTCATCTATCCCTCATCTGTCTCTCATCTATCTCTCATCTGTCTCTCATCTATCCCTCATCTGTCTCTCATCTATCTCTCATCTGTCTCTCATCTATCCCTCATCTGTCTCTCATCTATCCCTCATCTGTCTCTCATCTCTCCCTCCCTCTGCTCCCGAATGACCAAGGCTAACCCTGAACGACAGCTCCCATAACATCTCCCGCGGTCAAAGGTCACCAGGTAAACCAGACCTCTGGCGGTCAAAGGTCACCAGGTAAACCAGACCTCTGGCGGTCAAAGGTCACCAGGTAAACCAGACCTCTGGCGGTCAAAGGTCACCAGGTAAACCAGACCTTTGCCGGGTTGTCGGAGCTCCCAAACGCTGCTTCTCTCTTATGCCTCTAGATTCTGTCCTCGTTGTGTGGCCACGCTTAGACGCGTGCGTCCCGTCATCACGCGACGGTCACTACGCCGTACAACACCCACCAGCAACCTTTAAGATAAACATTGGTAACCAGAAACCCGAGACACACAGAGACCAAGCAAGGTGACCAAAGGTGCTTTATGTCCTGACATGCTGTCTCTGGGGGGGGGGGGGGGGGGTGGGGGTGAGGGTTTATGGCCTCCAGTTCTAATGGAGTGTTTTTTATGTGCTTCAGGTCATAAGAAGGACAACCGCTAATGCAATTGAGTGGGTTCGGGCTGATCCTGGAGCACAGCACAGCCATGTCTTGCGTACGCTTGCCCCGCTTCCCGTAGTGTGGGGATTTATATTATATATATATACAGTATATATATATTGTAATATCGTAATTGACGCTCCCTTGGGCATAGCGCTGGCGTGATGTTTTTGTTAAGGGTTGAACAGTGGATCAGCTTCACAGTCATTTGTTTGGTAGAGGTCATGATCTCCGGACCTACACGACATGCTGCGTATATGGTAGGTCGTACGTCTCTCTGGGGGAAGGTTAGACTCCACCACCCGAAACAAATTAATGGGTCCATGCCACGCTATTGCCCCATGGGCACCTGTGAAATTAAAGTGCCGTATAATGAATTCACGTGTGGATGTTTTTCTAATTTGAATCGCAGATTGGCAAAAGTTTAAAAGTTCCCTCCCACAACCTTTGTGCATTATGGATAAGACCTCTATATACAATTACACAACTTTTTAGGATTTAGAATAGCTTACTGAACGGTTCACTTTATGTAACACTGTCACTTACGTGCATCGTTTAAACATTGAAGATGAACAGCACACACCAAAAAGTCCCCTTGATTCGGATTCGGATCCGGATCAAACTAAAATGTATTAATTGTCCGATTCTCTCCATAACTTTTTGAGTTATCTTGCTAACAGACAAACAGCCAACAGTCATGCCATTTCTGTCTATCGTTGTTAGACTAAGGTTTACTGTTGATACATCTTCATCGAAAGGGACATTAGGTCCTGTGTGCCTGCAAACACAATAACAAACAGAAACACAGAAATGGATGCTGTATGAACAAACCCCATCTGTGCCCGGATAGCTGCTATGGGGTAAGCTAAAGTGTCTGCAGTCTGGCGGTGGGTTTAAAGAGGCTAGTACTATTAGAGATTTGACCCATGAAGTGGAGTTCAGAGCACATTAGTCTCCGCAAAATGGCTATCTGGAACAGTATAATGTCATTGCAGACAATTTTGGTCTCCAGGCTTCGGTCCTTCCCTCTAAAGTGCAAGGGGTGGTGGTCTCTGTTGTTTGATATCCTTTTAGCTTTCATAACAATCTTTTTTTATGTTTGCTGAGCTCCTCGAACAATGAATACTATTTTGTCAATTTACAGACTTTTGCGGACAATGCCGGGAGTCCAAACTGTCCTTTATACCATCCTACCTTCTAGGCTATCCTGCCCCCCCCGATGGGTATGCTGCAAAGACGCTGTATTGATGCAAAGAGGACACACACATCCAGCCAATGTATTCCTCGCTCCAATGCTTGTTTAGCATGAATCACCCAGCAGGTCTCCAGGGAAACCGATAATCGGAGACAGCCAGGCCTCTCTCAGACACCAATCTGTTGGCCCCAATCACCGCCTAATCAACAAATAGCTAGTGAAGCAGATAACTATGATGTAGTGCTTAATTCGTAAGTGCGTCTCCATTAGACGGTTATTGACCAGCGCTGATGTTTCCCATACCCCTCGGGATAGACACGCACACCTCCGAGATCCCTGCAGCGTCGTGGTGTGTTACTATTATGTCATGGTGGTTATCAGCCATCTGATTTTGTCTTAATTCAGCACCATCCATCCATCCAACCGTTCATCCATCCATCAACCTGAGTGTGCCGCTGAGCCTGACTTTAACTTTTAACCCCCAAAGCCACAGTCAGTGCGGAGGGAATGTGAGTAATGTCAAATGTGTAGTACGAATGTCTCGTTATATATACACACACAGATGAAGCCATTTCAATCCAGAGGTCAGGTAATGGTAAATTGTTCAAACTATTTCAACAGGCCACTACAGGATAATGCACTCCACTGGTAGCTGTGGCTGCGTCCTTTGAATCCTAACCAACCTACCCAGATTAAAGCAATGCCTTTTCAAAGACGTGGTCCACCGTTTCTTGTCTTGTCAAGAATAGGTTACACCAAACATCAACATACACCACCACCACCACCACCACCACCACCAGTACCACCACCACCAGTACCACCACCACCAGTACCACCATCACCACCACCACCACCACCACCACCAGTACCACCATCACCACCAGTACCACCATCACCACCACCACCACTACCACCACCACCATCACCACCATCACCACCACTACTACCACCAGCAGCAGCTCACTATATATAGTAACGGTGTGCTATTTCAATCGGTGCCTGGCGGTGTGTGAGGGGGTTGCCAGTGTATGTTGAGCGTGGGCGGATAGACGATGTTGACTAAAGCGGGCGCATTAGGCGGTTCCTGTGTAATTGTAATCCGTCCGATCAGATTCCCCGTCAGCAGCTCATAGTGAACCTAGCTTTGAGCTGAGCTGGCTCCCTCACACGCTCACGGCACCAGCTAACACACACTGACGCACGCGCGCACACACACACACACACACACACACACACACACACACACACACACACACACACACACACACACACACGTTGTTATTCGTCTTTCATATTCATGCCATTGGAACTGTTTACAGTTCAAAAACAGGTTTTTAATTGGACAAAGCTTCATCCATTTCCACAAATGAGTTTTCTTCTGTAGAATATCTCCGTAACAGAACAGGAAAGAAGGCAGAACCCCAACCCTTGCAGTTCCGGGTTTCCGGACTCTATGCCGTCTTCCCACTCCCAAAGTTCTGCTTTAACATAGTAGGACTACTGCATCTGAGATTAGTTAAGACACAACATTTCAATGTTTAAGAAAGCTGATGATGCAAACGTTGCAATACACACAATTTGACCAGCCGGAGATCTATCAGACCTACATCTATTCATGTGTACACGTAAGCATGAAGCCAATCATAGCACCATCACTGTGATCTTGATCAGTCCCCAACAGTAAAGCTAACCAAAATGACCCAGACCATAACCAAAAGTTCACGCAGATGTTGACCTTTGACCTCTCTCTCTCTCTCTCTCTCTCTCTCTCTCTCTCTCTCTCTCTCTCTCTCTCTCTCTCTGGTGGTAGAAGTGGCTGTTTGCTCAGCTCTCTTTTCTAAGGCATTCATAAAATATATACAGCTACATGTCTTGATGGCCCGGCTGCATTATTAATTCCCTGCATTATTAATGCCATTATTAACTAAATCCTCACCTCTCTCTCTCTCTCTTACTCTATGTCTCTTTCACTCTCACTCACTGTCTGTCTCTCTCTTTTCAGTGTGTGTGAGTGTTTCTCTCTCTCTCTCTCTCTCTCTCTCTCTCTCTCTCTCTCTCTCTCTCTCTCTCTCTCTCTCTCTCTCTCTATTAATAATATATCTAGACAGTACATTTACACGGTATGTAGATATAGATATCTCATTTTTTCCAACAACCTTATCACACATACAACCATGCAGATATATATCTGATAAAAAAAGTTACCTGTTTTAAAGAAGGCCAGAAGTGTTCCATATAATGTTGTTGAGTGATATTAATAACAGTTGTTCCTACTTTCCTTCTTTCTCTACCTTCTTGATCATTCCCTCAATGTAGGACTAACCCCACCAACGGTCACCTTCAATTACACACACACACACACACACACACACACACACACACACACACACACACACACACACACACACACACACACACACACACACACACACACACACACACACACACACACACACACACACACACACACACACCTGTTTGACATAATGGGGCTGTGGTGAAGAATGCTAAGAAGACTTAAGGGGGCCATGTTTTTCTGTCCTCCCCAATAGTTGATGAATGTCCATAATCATAGAGTTGACTCCTTATGTGTTTATTTATCAGGTGGTTCCATTTCCAAGGGAAATGCGGATTAGATTTGCCCTGGTAACTTATTGACCCCAGAAGTAGTCAAGTCAAGTTTATTGTCACTTCACAGTTTACACAAGTATAAAGCAGTGATGTGAAAATCTTGTGTGGAATACCCGACGACAGACAGCAGTTATAAAATAAGATAAAAATAGATAAAAATAGAATACAAATTGAATAAAGTATTCAAAATAAAAAATAAAAAATAAAAATGCAATTTATAAAATGCAAAATATCAGCACAGAAAAGAGCAATATGTATATATAAATCAATGTAATAAAATATACATTGTTATATGCTATACCCCTATAAGTCATATGTGACAGACGGTCTATGAATCTAAATTGTGTAACAATACCTACATTAATGAGTTGTAAATGAGGGTTTATGATATTAAGTTCATATAATAAAAGTATTCATCAAAAGAGTGTGTCACCCACCCAGCCACCCAGATACATTACATTACATTACATTACAATCATTTAGCAGACGCTTTTGTCCAAAGCGACTTACAATAGTGTGTTTCAACAAAGGAAGGTAAGAGAACAACTCGTCACCAGAAGTCAAAAGTGCATTTCATTTCTAACAAGTCTCCAAGAACTGAACCAGTGCTCAGGTAGAAGTACAATAAGTTCAGGTAAAAGTACAGTTAGGGAAAAGTACAATAAGTTGTCATTATGTTGACCTACAAGACAACAAAGAAACTCATTGACCACAATGTGTCTCAACAACTTCAATCGGTCACATATATACAACATGACATTCTTCTGTGACTTCGCAAATTCATGCGTGAATGGGTACGAATGAGCATATGCACACATAATGAATAGACCCAAGGCAAGGGTATTCTTCTCACGAAGTGCATCCACAGAAGAAACATTAGCGGAAGCCTTAAGCTTTAACCATTCAGAGCAAATCAGGCAAGTAGAGTACAGCTGTTATTCACACGCACGCACACCACACGCACGCCACACGCACACACACACACACACACACACACACACACACACACACACACACACACACACACACACACACACACACACACACACACACACACACACACACACACACACACACACACACACACGCCCACCAGGGAGCCTCTTCTGAACAGAAGCCCCAAATGTTGGAACAACATACTGTATGTCCTTTGAGATCTGAACACAGTGCTGCTTGGTGGTGTATGTTCAAATGTCTGGAGCTTGTTGTTGACGGTTTCACCCCAACCCAGAGCAGGAAAGAACCTGCCTGGTAGTAAACAAAAGGAAAAAGGAAAGAGAGCTCGATTTAACTTATTTGTGTTCAACTGTACTCGATCTTAAGTGTAATTTAGATGTTTGTCTAACCCATATTTATTCATCCATATATACGTTTCAATGATGTGTCCAAGTGTTTAATGACGGTATTATAAAATGAACCAATATTGTACTAAATTGTACTTGCTATATTGTGTGCTGTTGGCATGATAATAAATCTGGCCAATTCTGTAGACATCCATTAATTTGTTAAACTGTAAGATATTAAAGCCATAAAGATATAAAGCTATAAAGCTAAGCATCTTTGCCTGTGCCAATGGGAGTATGTGCAAGTGTGTTTGTGTGTGTGTGTGTGTGTGTGTGTGCACCTGTGCAAGTAGACACACTTGGAGCTGGGTGGTGGTGGGCGACCGATAATTGAAGCCATTAAAATGCATCACTCCTTAGCTGTTTGAAGTGATGGTTGAAGGCATCTGTGGATGGTCTGGCGTTTAACTGCTGCCAACCAGAGATGGCTGCACCTGGCTGTAATGGTGCACCTGTAACTCCTGACTGTCAAACTGACTTTACTTTAGGCGGCTGAGTAGCTCAGGAGGTAGAGCGGTCGCCTCACAACCGGAAGGTTCGATCCCCCGGCTCCTCCTTGCAAAAATGTCGAGGTGTCCTTGAGCAAGACACCCTAACCCTAAAAACCGCTCCTGACGTGCTGGCTGACTCCTTGGATGGCTGTCTCCTTGGATGGCTGACTCCGCCGTTGGTGGTTGAATGTGTGGATGAATGGGTGAATGGGTGAAGCATGACTTGTGAAGCGCTTTGGATAAAAGCGCTATATAAAAGCAACAATTACCATTACTGTGGGGGTGATTAAAAAAAAAAAAAAAAAGTTAACACTCCAAAGGAAAAGGTGTGTTGTTTGAACCAACCTCCCTGTGTTGCTTTGAGGAGTGTTCATCCTGTCAGTGGCTTAAGAAAAGGTCACTTTGTTTTATTGACTGTCCTACCCAGATAGCCATATGAGGCAGGTACTGGACAACTGAGCTATCCAGCAGCCTGTATCCAGCTGTGACTAATGTCAGGGGTCTTTTCCGCATTTTCCCACTCTCATGTTTTCATATATGTACGTCAAATATGAAACACCAGCTGCCAGGCTTGCACACAGGCATTTAATTACCACCATGCATTTTGTTCACCTGGCAATTCATGTCATATCACATCTGTGACTTGCCTGGGTTACCTTTGAATCCTCCCACTCCACCGAGTTGACTGATTCGGGTCTGGCATCGTGACATGAAACAACGCTTTCCCCGTTGAAAATGTGATTATCCAATGAGCGCTGTGGGGTGGGTAGGGGGGACGACGACTAACGATCTAGGCTAGCCAATCAACGCCACGGGCGGGACTAATGCAGTTGTCAAGCTGTGCGTATTAAAAACAATGGCGACCGCTGTAGATAAGCTAGATGCTGCTAACCAGGCTGTTGTACAGCGATTCAAATTACTTGGAAATCCAAACAGCGCTCTGCTTTGAAGGCATTTTCTTTTAGGGCAGATGTTTTGCGTGTTCTCGCCACTGTATTCGGGAAGTCTCATCTACCAACTTGCCAGTGTGTTGAATTAAAATGACGTTAGAATCAGGCAGATTGGTGGGTCTCTAGTGATTGGTTAAAGAAAACTTGGTAAGAGTGGAGGCAATGTCAGACTAAAGATTGACAGTTCTGTCAGTTGACAGTTCTGTCCGATATCTGTAGCATGTTCGGTGGATGACCCTGAAATTGCATTGCATAACTATTTTACTTTCATAGTCCTATTATATATGGAGCTGTACATTATCATCAGCTGGACGATTATAACCCGCTAGTGCAGTGTGCGCGTGAATGTCATTCAGGCACGTGACGTAAAACGTTTGATGACTTTTGGGAATGAACCACATATAAACACCATGGATGCTCTCCATTTCTCCTGTGAACCTGTGACTCAGGCAGGTGGTTGTCCCATCTGTGTGAGGGGGTCTGTGCTCATTTCAGTCCTGCTATTGGTTCAAAACACACGATGCACACTGTGCAGTGACTGGGGCTTTAAGAAAAACAGGACAATGGTGACAAATGTTGGTGAACCTAAGGTATGAAGAAATTCTGCCATTGATCCTGTCCTGGTCTAGTGGTTCAGGTTGGCCTCTTCCGAAATGGTATGTACTTGGTGCGATGGATCGTTTTCTGATTTGGCAACATGTGTTTGGATTTCACAAGGCTTGTATCACTTAGCTGGGGAGAGAATTGAATTGACTGAATAGTCAGACACCACTGATAGCTCTTTATAGACAACCAATTGGAGGACTGGTGATCAAATAAATGAATGGTGAATATCAATTGTTATTACCTACTATCATTGCCTTTATTGTTGCCTAATCCCCTTTTAGTGTGAGCCATTTTGTATTGGAAATGCATGTGTGTCCGTGTTCATGGGTTCATACGGGCCTTTAAACCGTTGCAGAGCGAAGCAGGCCAAATATACTGTCCACTAACAGCTGGCTGTGACCAGTGGATGGTATGAGTAAGACTGGTAAACAACAGCTGCTTGCAACCATAAGACAACTTGGAACGTATCGTTCTTAACCGCTGTCATGCTTTCTTCAAGTCAAAATATCTCAGAAAATGCCACAATACAAGTCCAATCGAGAAAACGTATCCCACCACCTAAGATTCATTCAAATGCACCCCAAAGACAAACTCAATGCATGTTTACTTCCTGATGAGTTTAACCATACACTATTTAGGCCGGGATAATCTTCCAGACGCCTTCTCCTCCATGCATTACTGAGATGCACACTCACCCACATACAATTATAAGCCTCTTTAAACACAGTGTTCCCAGTAAATAACTGGGATAACCTTTCAGGCACCACAAGGGATTTTCACTATTCACACATGCTGGTACGTTCTGAAACATTTCCGTCTAAAATCGGCATAGCGATTTTAGAATCGATGGGCAGAGGGATGGTCCAGCAGATGGTGGTAATGCAACACTTATGGATGCCAATCGCCATAAAACTCAACAGAAGGGAAAATATAGCGCTTGATTTACTATGCATGTCTTCCGATGTAGATATTTTTCTGCACTCAGCAATGATGTGGTCCACTGGAACGCCACAGGAACTGGTAGCAGCAAAGCTTACCAACGTGGGTCATTCAAATGATATCTCTCCACGATGATGTCTGTGGTATTGACTACTGTAGAGTCCTATGAGTCACTTAAGTCTTAGAGCACGTATGGATCCGTCATCTGCAGAGAGAGAGAGGTCACTCAAATCTCATTGACCCCAGTGATGGTTTATGCTGAGCAGTGATGCCGGCCAGTTGAAGCTAGACACACAGTATATATATATATATATATATATATATATATACATATATATATATATATAGACAGGAACACAATCATCTAATGCGATGAAATGCCAAATCAATCGGGAAACACTTTTGATCAGAAATGCAATCATGAAATGCACCATGGCTAACAGAGCGCCACAAATCTGACGGATGATGTCTGTGTTGATTTGTTGAAAGCAGGTCATTGTAAATGGACCACCACCTCCTCCATATTTGATCGTGGAACGGACGTTCAGGAGACAAACGGGCAGCACCGGCAGTTGCCACGGTCTTACTTAGTCTTGGGCCGAAGTTACACCCTGCTCCATTGTTATTGCGTCACGGTGCTTTGGAGGGGTAGCCTACCTACTAAGCACATTATCATAACGCATAACGCTAGTAGTAGATCTTTTTATTTCCCTCTCGTCAAACTTTGGAACAACAACGGTGGTGACATGTGGCGGTCCGGTGTGTGAGCTATGCCGTGTTCCCGCGGGGTCCCTGACACCGTAGTGGGCCAAGGTGTTTTAAAGTCGATACGACAGAGGCTTTTATTGTTGACTCTGGTCTGACTCTCCTCCACCCACGGCGACACAACAACAAACACGCTTCTGGGAGCCTTTTAACGACACCCGTTGTTTGGCTTCACTTCACTTGTTGTTTTGCAAAGGATTCACAGCGAAAATAACAAATAACTGTTTGTGATGTAATGTTTTTGTATGTTGCATTTGTCGATTTTTCTATGAGTCATCGTCTTTATGATTCGTGGTTGTGGAATGGTTGATGGGCTGCTGCAATAGGCACTCCGTGAGACAAATGCTGTGAAAACTATGTTTTAAGCATAAAATGTGAGGTTGTGATATTTGTATTCAATTCGTTTTTGATCAGATATGTGATGTAAACGCCCTAGCGTTAGCATATCTCTTTTTTCCGAACCATGAGACATAATTAAGTTAGTGAAACATTTGTATCATCATCTTCCCCCTATGTATATTCGTAATGTAATAAATCACAAAAAAAATGATTCGCTACAGACTAAAAACAGTTTTTTATGGTGATATTTGAACACTAATTGAAGCGTGATCTATTCTAGGTATCTCTGGAGAAATATCCCACCTGTTTCTAATGAAAAAGCAGCCGGTTAACGGATCAATATTCAATACCAGTGCTCAGGCCAATGGCCACAGGGTGTGATTGAATGTAAGAGGGGGATGACTCTCAGTAGACTGTCATTTGTGAACCACCATTCATAGCAGGTTGCAATCCTCATTTAATAAAAAATGGGTATATATATATATATTTTAGAATACTTTTCAAATCACTCGATAATGACTTCCTCTCGACAACAATAATAATTATTCAAATATTTTTTGTGTACAGCGAAAGGAATTTCTCTGCATTTAACGATAGCGGTCAGCTGTTTATACAGCGGCCCGGGGAGCGGTTAGGGTTAGGGTGTCTTGCTCAAGGACACCTCGACAATTGTTTTTGCTAGGAGGAGCGGGGGATCGAACGAGTGTGAGGCGACAGCTCTACCTCCTGAGCTATACTGCCGCCAAATACACACCAATACACCAATTTCATCCAAAAGCATTAGACATAGCATCATCTGTTGTTTGCTTTTTTTGAAATCTATTGTGTGTGTAGTGTGTCCGTACAGGCCTCCTTCGCCCACACCCTTGCTTCCTGGATACACAGATTACGCTGGAGACCTTGTTAATGACCTCGTCAGAATTTCACTGCAGACTGCCCTCAGACGTGCACTCAGACCCAAATTGCTGTCCTGTGTCCAGCAGCACAATTGGACTTCCCTTTATTCTGTGGTGTCTGAGTGTGTCAATCACAACAGCATCCCCCTTTTACCTCCATGTGCACATGGTGGCATAGTGGCATCCCAAAGTGGTCCTTACATGTTG
>CM051001.1:21832559-21847559 GCA_027704905.1 Muraenolepis orangiensis
TCTATTCTTTATTTCTTTCTTTTTTTCTTTCTTTTTTTCATTCTTTCTTTCTTTCTTTCTTTCTTTCTTTCTTTCTTTCTTTCTTTCTTTCTTTCTTTCTTTCTTTCTTTCTTTCTTTCTTTCTTTTTTTCTTTATTTCTTTCTTTATTTCGTTCTTTCGTTCCCTTCTCCCTTTCCTCCACACATGTCTCCCTATCCTCAGTCCTTTAGTGTGGGTTCATTAACCTTTTCCATATCACACACCATCTCCTCCCCTCTCCTCTGGCACATGCAGCAGCAGCAGCAGCAGCATGTAAATAAGTGCCCATCGGCGTCTGTAGGGAAAGGCCATGTGGTGCAGAACAGGCCCTCTAAGCCATGCTGCCATGCTGTCTTCCCAACAAGCTCTGTGATCGCCTCATTGGTCATCGAGTTAGCGTGTTAACGTTGCAACAAAAAAATAGAAAAACGTCCTTTTTTTCTTTTCAGACTTAAACAATGGGTAAGCTGCATAATCCGTCTTCTGTATGCCTTATGGAAATATAATGTTTTGTGTGCTTGTTGACTGTAAAGAGAGGGAATGAGAAAGAGCGAGCATCGTTTTTAAAAGCCTACAGTGAAAGACGAAAGAATGGAACGACAGACAATCAGACAGACAGACAGAATGCATCAGACGGATGGACAGACTACAGAGGTCTGTGAGGAGGAGAGGGATATGCTATTCTGTTTGACTGTGGCGCCAGTTGGACGTGACTGAATTCACAAAAAGAAGCCAGAACGGCCCTTCTTACGCAAGCCGATCAGGAGGCAGTCATAAACATGACGCATGATCTGTGTCTGGAATGTGTGTGTGTGATTGTGTGTGTGTGTGTGTGTGTGTGTGTGTGTGTGTATAGAATCACTTGTGTACTGTGCACACGATACAGCCTCAGAGGGTTGGCCGCATTCTGTTCAGAACCATTTTTCAGAACCAATCAGAATATGATGAAACGTGGAAACAGGATTCTCTGGAAAAACAACGACCGACCTCCCGACGTAACCATGCTATTGCTTACAATGTTTGAACTCATCCATCTTGGATTGTGTTGGTTCTGAACGAGGCCTGGTGCTACGCTTTGCCCCGGCAGTGGGAAAACTTCGGAAGTTGTGGACGAGGACGGGCAAGAACAAGTCGCCGAATCGCATGCGGTTCTGCGACTGTAAACAGCCGCGTCATAATCAATCCATGATCAGGATGAAACCGTAGTGCTGCGTTTTTCATCTGCAATAATGCGTTTCAATCGGCTCGTCCCTATTGCTGCCTAAGCCTCGCCATGCACCTCAAAAGGGGGGATTACACGGACCGGCGGGGAGTTTGGACCGGCGGTTTCCAGGAGGGGGGTAAAGGTGGAAATCCATCCCTCCCTCCCTCCCGCCAGCCTGCTCGCATAGGAAGACGCTTGATGGAACACGACGTCCTCGGGCCGTGCAATCGGACTCACCCCCCCCCCCCCCCCTCACCCCCGGCCCCCGGGGGGAGCGGGCTTTAAAGCTCAGCTGCCTGTCTTTCGATGAGCTACAGGGATCAGATTTTTCTCTCCTCCAACTCCCTTCCCTGAGGTGTGAGGGTGTGTTGGGGTGGGCGGGGGGCGGGGGGCGGGGGCGGGGGCGGGGTGTGGTGTTTTCCATAGTCTCCGCCAGGGACATTTTTGTTGCTTGTTATGCACCTACTCACGACCACTACCACCTCTTCGGTTCAACACCGCCTCGCAAATGTGTGTGTGTCTCTCTCTCTCTCTCTCTCTCTCTCTCTCTCTCTCTCTCTCTCTCTCTCTCTCTCTCTCTCTCTCTCTCTCTCTCTCTCTCTCTCTCTCTCTCCCTCTCTCTCTCTCTCTCTCTCTCTCTCTCTCTCTCCCCGGTAGCTCCGCCCCTCGTCATATTCCCTTTGGATTCTTCTCTGAGGATGACGGACCCATGCGGGGTACGATACATACCACACTGCGGACTCGTGAACACAGTTTCACGGTCGATATCCTCACACCCCGGGCGTGGTTCGACACAGTGATCACACTCACGAGGGGCTTCGTTTGACACTTAAAGGGTGTTTTACCTACAGGTGTGAGTGTGATTAGCCGCTTCAAGCCGCTTCAAAATGTCCCTCTAACCCTTTTAGTGACGTCACACATGGGAGTGTCCGCCCCCGATGTATGCGGGAGAGATGGGTAGGACCCAGACTGATCTAGCCGTTATACATCTCGGTGGACAATCCCACTTGTGATGGCATAAAAATAAGGGCCCTTTTAATAAACCGAGCATCCACAGACACTGAGCCACACTGATGCAACATGCTGTGGCGCGCTTTCCTTATTTATTTATTATTATTATTATTATTTCTCCTTTTCTTCCCTTCCTTTCCTTTGTATTTCTTTCTTTCTTGAATCTTCCCCCTTTTTTTTCCCATTGTTTCCATCTTCTCACCCCATCCATCCTGTTTTCTTGACCTTCTTTTCTTCTTCTTATGCCTTTCCTCCTTCCTTCCCTTCATGCTGCCCTGCTTCCTCACCTCTCAGTAATCCCTGTGGAAGTCAATGCATAAATATACCGTGTATGAATAAATAACAGTGTGTGTGTGTGTGTGTGTGTGTGTGTGTGTGTGTGTGTGTGTGTGTGTGTGTGTGTGTGTGGGTGTACAATACAAGCGAGAGCGGCGCGACACGCAGCTGTTTCCCGGGCTCCGGCGGAGCTTAACACAACATGGAGATGCATGGCGCCGCATTACAATGCAACACATCTGCAGCGCATCCACACAGTGCTCCAGTGCACGCTAGCTTACGGAATTTTAAACGTTTAAAACAAAAACCCCAAGCCCAGTGTGAGAGGCGTGTATCATACAGTACAAAAAATAAATAAATAAATAAATATATATATATATATATATATATATATATATATATATATATAATGGTGCCGTGCCGGTGGAAATGTCTTTATTCACCACCAATTGTATTTATCAAACAAAAATAAAAGCGAGTCAACATTGAGGCATTTGGAGAGAGAAGAGAGAGAGAGGGAGACATGGGAATAGAGTACCATGTGTGTGTGTGTGCGTGTGTGCGTTCGTGTGTGCGTGTGTGTTCGTGCGTATGTGTGTGTGTGTGTGCGTGTGTGTTGTATGATGTAATCGCCACCCTCACACATACCCAAAGTGCACATCAGTACTGCTTATGGGGTGCTTGTTTGCTTGCTATTTACCTGCTCTCCATATTAGCATGGCATTACCACACACACACACCACACACACACACACACACATCCCACACACTCTCCCTCTCTCTTTATCTGTCTTTCATACACACATATCTCACTTGTAAGTATCCTTGGATAAAAGCCTCCTCTGCTAAATGAATACATTTAAACATTAGTCAAGCACGTTTTTATGTACAAATCTAGTTGAATTGGTAGGCACCTAACCTCACGTCACTTTTTAAAATGGGTAAGAAGAGTAAACTCTGAGAAGGGACTTGATCATAATAATGTTAAATAAATAAAGGTACCGGGTTCGAACCCTGATGTACCTGCAGGCATCCCTTAGCAGATGGCTGACTCCCTTACCTGCTGCTGAATGATGTATCTATCAACATTGTGTTGGCACCAGCCCCCCCAGATGCTTCACACGCAGCACACCTTAGGTACACATGCTGACACGGCACCATACATTCTATCTACCTTCTAGTTGTTAATAGTTGGTAATTAACACTAATTAACACAATAGTTGGTAATTAACACGCACGCACGCACGCACGCACGCACGCACGCACGCACGCACGCACGCACGCCCACGCACGCACGCACGCACGCACGCACGCACGCACGCACGCACACACACACACACACACCGGTTCCCAGCTGCAGCTGCAACTGATACTTTATCCAAGATGCAGCAAATGTTTTGTTTGAATGCTGCTGATGTTATTGTTGTTAGCATCATAATTGTTAGCATGGTTAGCCCCATTAGCCTGTTGATTTGTTTTCCCTGGAGACACTAATGGAGTGTGTTGCTTGTCCGTAGTGTAAACAAGCGCTGAGCTCTTGAAGCTGTGCCATGAGCCAAACTGCTGAGTCAAGGCCTTGCTAATGGAGGCTAACAGAGAGGTTGCTGACAGATGGGCAGGCAGAAATAAACCAAAAAGCAGATAAACTTCAATACACACAACATTTCCCAACGTTCTCACATGCTTGTAAGGCGATGTATGGCTGAAAATGTATCAAGTTTCATGTAAGGGGCATATTGCTTAAGTGTAGCTTTTAGGCATTTGTAATTGCTGACATCTCCAGTAAAATGACCTGACTCATGTTTTTTTTGTTGGTATTTTCGGTCGGCGATTAACAGATGTTTTAGGACAACACAATGGTTGAATTCATCATAAAAATGTATTCTGTCACAGGGTAGTTGAGGGCGAAGAAAAACACAAGGTCTGTGAATCCAAGATAAGTCTCTGCACATCCATTCAAATCGAATGCCTGACTCCTTTCCCAGTGTTTCCAGTGTCATTGAGGGTTTTTTTTCCATTTTTTTTTCCATTTGGTATAAAATAGTAAAAACGGAAAAACGGGTGCCCGAGTGCTGAGACAAATTGCCTCCGCCTCCGGCGCCACATCTCCCCCCCCGAAAAAACCAGATGAAATGTGTTGGGTGCTGTGTGGTGCTATCTGGGGCTTCTTGTTGTGTAACATAGGCACCCTGTCTAGGGCCTGGCAGGAGTGGACACAAAGGACCTTTCCTGGTGATGCATTTCAATGGAACAGTTGTCATTTCATGAAGTGCCTGCCAGAGCTTTCTAGAGCTGGAACTGGAAAACAGCCACACTGGTTGGCTGCAGCATACGCACAGTTGGAGGGTCATCTGAGATATCAGTTGGGTCAGTCGTTATGTCAACTCCGAAAAGTCTGCAACGTTCAGCTACCGGATACCATCTAGGGATGAGAGAGCATTAGAGCATGCATGTAATCCACCTCCACCTTAGCATATATTCTTATACCTTCTCACTGTCTAAATCTGGAAGATTTTGAATCGTCTTTATTACATCCTACATCTTTATACATGGAAATGTGTTTCTCTGCATACAAACAATCCTAGTATTAGGAGCAGTAGGCAGCTTATATATATATATATATATATATATATATATATTCTATTTTTTTTGTAGAAAGTAAGTACAACAATAATTTTCCCTCTCCCCTTTAATGGCCTGGCGTTGTTTTTAGCAGCCTGGCTATTGGCTTGCAACTTTTCTCCACGTTTGGAAATGCATAGCGTTCCATCTGAGCTACGACCAGATCGACGACTACACTGTGTGTCTCTCCGCTGTGGAGGGTGAGCCGTTTGGTTTGTTCGTTTTTCAGAGGTGTCGAGCAGACATCCAAGGAGTTCAGCGACTTTGGCCTTAGATCATTGTAGACTCTAAGACGCCGGTGCTTCCTATCTGTAACTCAATCCTACGCTTAAATAAAGACGGCTAACCGTTCTGGTTATTTTGAGAGGCCCTTAAGTTGAGCCCGTCTCAGGTTGTCACGTTTTCGTTTTTTTATTTTTATACCTGTGGTATTTTTCGAGCAGAGAACACTTCCCATCAGACCCAAGGGGTGCAGCTCGGCATCACACTAAACGTCCAAAGCGTTAGGGTTTGAGTGACGAGCGCCAAGGAGCCCATCCTAACAGGCGTCCTCAGACGGCATCTTATTTGCCGTCCGTCAGCGAATCTCGGGGGCCTCTCTCCCAGGGATACTGTCTATGCAGCAGATACAGCGCCATAGAAGTATGTATTCATAAATAATGCATACGCCTTATGAAGTGGTACTTCGCTGAGTGTCGAACATCAGTCCCAGGTGATTTTGCCGATGTATTCACCGTTTGCTTATCCTTGTTGCCGGTTGAACACCGATCGGTCGTTTGCTTCTCCTCTCTATGGTTTGCAATGTACATCACCGCTTGCTACGCTGTTTACATACAGTAGGTAGGTGTCAAGAGAGGTAGATGTGTATACTGTATATGGCTTTATTGATGCATATGTTTCCACACACACACACACACACACACACACACACACACACACACACACACACACACACACACACACACACACACACACACACATACACACACAATCCAGGTCATATGCCTCTGTCCTTAAACACATTTTAATATTTGATCCAAACATGTTCAGTCACCCACCCCTCCTCCTCAGTGTGTGTGTTTGTACATGCGTACCCAGACAGCTGTGTTGCTGCCTGGGCCTGCTGTGGTGTGGTGTGGTTTTGTGTGTGTGTGTGTGTGTGTGTGTGTGTGTGTGTGCGCGTGTGTGTGTGTGTGTTTGTGTTTGTGAGAGTCTGTGATTATGTTTTTTATTTGATTGTTCCTTAAGACCTTGGGCCTTATGGCAACCATTAGCATTTGTGTTAGCCGCTAATTACGCAACACACACACACACACACACACACACACACACACACACACACACACACACACACACACACACACACACACACACACATTTTTTCAAAGTATGATTGGGTCTCAATACAGAAACAAACTTGCTTAATAATTTCCTTAAGGGTTTTTTTGTGCATCAGCTATGCACTACACTGTGACTCAGAACACACACACACAGAGACACAAACACACACACACACACACACACACACACCCACACACACACTCGACGGTGAGCCCTGCCTCTGCTCTGTAGGCACATGTGAAGACCGGGTATGACGGCCATGGGTACCGGGCGATAGAGAGGCATTGCTGACCATCAACAGGTTATCCACACACACGACTCTCTTGCGGCCAAATACGTTGGTTCACCCGTCTTCATCTGCTGTGGGGGTTTATCAGGTCAAAGGTCATGATCATTTTCATGTTTTTTTTTCTTTTTTTCTTTGTGTCTTTTGTATTCACCTTAGTTTCCATCTTGTAGGTGACAGGGAAACACCCTGGATGTATGGTTAACACGGCTGATATATATCTGTTTTTTTTGTTATAATGGGCCAAGTCATTCGGAGTTCTCCCCGGGTTGATGAGAAACTATTGATCTTTGTTACAGTTGTTCAATCCCCTCAGGGAGCCCTAGCCTGATAACTACTGTATCTGTGATATCCTATAGCGCTACTTCCTGTCAAATGCTGTTCTGTGTGTGCACACAGAGCACTCAGACTCCGATGGTTTGTCAGTGGATTTTGCTAGTCGAATGCCAACTCCACTCCAATATTATTACATATTATTCATAGTACATTGTTGTAATCATTTCTAATCCCAGATTCAATCAAAGGTAATAGAAAGAGGCAGCAACATACAAACACACACACACACACACACACACACACACACACACACACACACACACACACACACACACACACACACACACACACACACACACACACACACACACACACACACACACACACACGTACACACATAATCACCAACAATCTCCTGTTAAGCTTGTGAGCAGGTGTGTGCAGTCACTCACACTGAAATGCTGGGGATATAAAAGGCAGAACCAGCTTCTAAAATAACATTAAAACATCAATTCATATTTCCATTTCAGTATCCTCGTGCTAGTTTACGCGTGGCGACGGTTTGCGATATATGAAAGTGAGATTTTATAAAACCTTACTACGACACACTTCCTACGACTATACAGTTCAATGTGAACCAACGTGGCCTTTGCACTGAGACGGAGAATGCGTTCGACGAGAGCATGAGCGGTGACCCTTTGCACCGCATGAAACAATATTTCAAATTTTAACGTAGCGGAGTCTTCAACCTTTTTCCTTGGTGGATTGAGAATGAGCAGGGGACCTCCTAAATATTTTTCAATAAAATGCTGTTGCATTTCAACCCAGGCCTATAGGCCTTATAATATATTCATAATACCTTATTCACTTTTTAATTTATCCAGCTTTGATGCTTGTTGTAGTTGTAAGCCAAATTGATGCACCAGGCTCAAACTTTTCCATTGTATGATGAGTGACCCTGGTGTGTGGCAGGATAAAAATAATTCCCGGGTCATAGATAGGTCATCCGAGGCCTGGGTCTATCTATGACAATGACCTGGACCTCCCTGGCAACGGCAATAATTGGTTTCTGCATTAATCATGTTTGCGGAAACCCCTGCAGTACCCCTGGTTGAAAACCACTGTTCTAAAGCATATATCATCGTACATGAATATTGAAACGCTTTACTGCTACTCCCTATGTGTTCTAAGGTTAAGGCGTATGTATGTGTTACGGCGTTTCTCCTCCTCGTTCGCTTCACCCTCCTCCTCCTCCTCCTCCCTCCTCCTCCTCCTCCTCCTCCTCCTCCTCCTCCTCCTCCCACCCGTGTCTGCCGCCAGCGCAGACCGCTAGGCTAACACGTCCATTGTCATCGTGTTACCATTGATTTGACTGAGCAGCGCGTCCACGTTGTGATCCCGCGAAGCTGTATGTGTCGTGTGCGTGTCTGGTGTCTGGTGTCTGGTGTCTGGTGTCTGGTGTCTGGTGTGTGTGTGTGTGTGTGTGTGTGTGTGTGTGTGTGTGTGCTTCTGGTGTGATTGTGTGTGTGTGTTTGTGTGGGTGCTCTGAGTTTAGCTCTCATGACCTAAGTAACTACTCGCTATCAAATCGCATCACCTCTTGTCAGGGAGGTATAGGACGATATAGGACGGAGTCTTATCAGATATGGCTCCACCCTAAAGGGGCGGGGTTTAAGAAAATCTGCCCAAAACCATCCCATGTCAGTCGGCAATCCGTTCATATTGTACATACAATCAAACGGCGGTACTGCCGTGTTTCTATGGATACTCCTTACTGACCAATTTAGTACAGCATACAATAAACACCTTCTACTGCTCCGCTGTCTCTCTCTTTCTCGCTCTCTTTCTTGAGGTCTCACACCAAGACCCCCAGCTCTTACAGTGTGCTGTGGGGCCTGGAGCAGGGAGGGAGAGGTGTGTATGTATGTGGCAGGAGCACAATGCCAGACGGGGGGGGGGGCCACATCAAGTTTCATTTTGGATCACTTCCAGTTTTCCTCTGTGCAAATTGGAAAGCCCCGACCCATCCACCGTCACAAAACAGGCAGACCAGACCACACTGGGTTGTGTGTGTGTGTGTGTGTGTGTGTGTGTGTGTGTGTGTGTGTGTGTGGGGGCTGGTTTATTTTGAGCCCATGATTTCTGGGTTGTGTTTAAGGTCACTAGAATGTCCCTGAGAATGTCCCTAGAATGTCCCTGAGCCCAGGCAGGGGTTTCATGAGAAGTGTCCAATAGAGCTGACGTGGATGACGTTTTGTCTATTATTTAGTTCATAATAATAATAATAGACCATAATAAACAAAGGCATTGTTTAAGAATAGAATAGTTGATCAAACGACGTCAAGTGGAAAAACAGTCCTGTACTCCCGTCCCAGACCTCCAGTGTGAAGCAGGTGGCGTCTAGGACGGCGTCTGTACCTCAAAGCCACTTTCCTTTTCCTTTTTTGGTTTGATCCTCTTTGAGATAGAAAGGGCTCAGACTGGCATGGCTTCACCGCGTGTCTATTTTCGATGGCTGGTGTAAAATGAGCCAAAAAGCTCTTAATTAAAACACACACAGACACACACACACACACACACACGCACACACACACACACACACACTTGTGTTCCTCTTTCCAACAAGATCTTGGCTTCCGTTCTCTCTGATTGGCAACCGGTGCCACATGGTGCCTCTATAGTGATGCTATGATGAAGTGTGGATGTGGTTGAGGTTGGAGTAGGGGGGGGGGGGGGGTGGGGGTGTAAGGGAGACAGGAAGACAGGGTGAGTAGACAAGAGGACAGGATGCAGGAGGGAAAGGGTTAGTCCTGACATCTGATGCAATCCATATTGCTCTGGGACCTCTTCTTATTAAGTCACCGTCCATGACTGGCTGCCGAGACTAGGAAGAAGAAGAAGAAGAAGAAGATGATGAAGAAGTACTTCATCCACACATGGTTTATCCTTCAACATCTGCTTCCTGTCCCAGTGATGGCAGCTGTGTGGATGCTGTCCTGATAACAATCATTTATTCATACTCACGATCCCATTTGGCAGGCTGAGTGTGTGTGTGTGTGTGCGTGTGTGCGTGTGCGCGTGCGCGTGTGTGTGCGTGTGTGCATATGTACCAATTTTGTATTAAAGCAGCACAGTGGTCTGGGTGAGCATACCAACATAACATCTGTCCTGGCTTCACTTAAACATTTGTTTCCGATATAATTTGTCAAAATTAATTTATTTTCCATAAACCTGCGCTCTGCCAATGTAAACAATACCAATATAGCCCTTTGGTCTTTGTGAGAAGATATTTTGTAATGTGCTTTTCACCCAAAGTATGATTCACTTTTATTTTGTCCGAGACGCATTGATTCTAAAACACCAAAGTGCTATGTTGCTATTGTTTACATGCTATTGTTTACATGTGTGGCTCTTTGGTGCAACAAAGCCATTTAGACAAATGATATTGGTAACGAATGTTGGAGTGAGACGGCTCTGCTCACCCCCGGAGACCGGTTGTCCTTTAAATGTTGTGTGTGTTGCTGCGGTTGCCGGACATGCTGACGCATAATCCTTCAGCATGTGGGTCATCATGTTTAAATATGTTACGTTAGCCATGCTTTGTATATGTGACCTCACCGCACAGCTGGCACACACATGCTTGACGCTTTACCCCCCCTCCTCACTAAGTTCACTTTGATTACCTACAATCCCCTGGGGAAGGTGTATGACGCCGTGCAGACCGGTAACTCACTCACACACACACACACGCACGCACGCACACACACACACACACACACACACACACACACACACACACACACACACACACACACAGGTCACGTCTGTCAGTGACGCCGGCAAAATCGTTCTCAGGTGACATCATCTCACCAAAGTTTCATAACAGATATTAAATCTAATTATTTCCCTCCCTTTCATCTGAAGAGACGTACACTGATTCATTATGCATGCCATGCGTAGAAGGAAGGAGCAGGTCAGGGTTGGGCATCGTGCTTAATGATTTCTGGAGGCAGACTGTCGACAGTGGGGACTGAAACCTGTATTTCTCAGCTGGGTGTGTAGCCACAAGACTATCCAGACCCCCAGTTGTGTATGTGCTCTGTGTGGATCTGTGTGCTTTCTATGTCTATGTGAATGTGGTTGTGTTCGTTGTGTTTTGTGTGTGTGTGTGTGTGTGTGTGTGTGTGTGTTCAGTTTTTATGTTATGCATCATCAGCTCCATTTGCATTCTGCTTCACGTGTGTGTTCTGCCTGGTTCTGTGTGTTCTGCAAAGTTCTGTGTGTCATACTGAGGGGCCAGCATCTCTGGCTCTGCATTAGTCATTCCCAGCAGGTGGGCCCATTTCACACACCGCTTGGCTCCAACTGATGGAGGTTGTGTTATAACACACACACACACACGTGCACAAATACACACACACACACACACACACACTAATACGCACACACACTAATACACACACACACACACATACATAAAGATCGGCTACATATATATGGTACGCATTCTGTGACCTTTCTTTGCGTTAGTTTATGCATTTGTTGCTTTGTAAGAACATGTGAATATACTTTATGATAAATACACAAATACACATTGTGTATGTGTATGTATGTGAGGGGAAATGGCATGTAAAACTCAAAATGTTTTAAAGGCCTTATCCAACGGAGGTCAGAAGACATCTTTTGTCAGGCGCCCAGAGGTTGGGGCGGGACATGTTTATGTGGCTGTTCAAAAAGTGTGAGGGTTCGCCAACTGACAGCATACTTGCTAGCCATGGTATTTTAATCTGTCAAAAAACAAAGCTAGCTGTCAATCACTGTGCTGTGAGTTACAGTTGACAATAGAGCAGTGTAAGTGGACTAAATACTTGTCAGTTTAACACCAGTGCAGTCATAACTACGTATTAAAATTTTATAATTTCTGTGGTCTATATTGTGGTATTGAAGTAATTTTTTCATTTTGTGTGAACTTTAAGATCATTCAGAGGAATTTGAGGCCACATGGATGAACAATAGCTGTTCATAGCTGTAAGCAATAATATCTGTTATCAAGCATTCCCAATGTACGTTCCCAAGCCAAGAAAGACCGCAGAAAAACATAAATAACTTAACTAATGAACATCTGTGTGGACAGTTAATTGTCAGCAGGAGGAGACAGCAACAACCAAAACAACCCAACAATTGCTGTCATGGCGGATGCCCAGCTTCTGGAATCACTTCAGTGGAAATGACTCACAACCCTTATCCTTCCCTGGGAAACAAATAAAGCAAATAGATATGCAATTATTTTTGGTTTTGGCTTTTCCTTTTCAATTCAATTGTATCTGTAGTACTTTGCTATAGGAGGAGCCTTGGAATGCTAGTAGGGGTTTGGGCGGCTGTGTGTGTGGTGTGTGTATGGGAGGGGGGTGTGGTGTGTGTGTGTGTGTGTGTGTGTGTGTGTGTGTGTGTGTGTGTGTGTGTGTATGGGAGGGGGGTGTGGTGTGTGTGGGGGAGGGTATTATTTCACACCCAACCCCCCATCTTCCTCTTGCATGCATGCTGTCTCTATTGCTCTCTCTTTGTATATCTCTCGCTCCCCCCCTTTCCCTCTCTCTCTCTTTCTCCCTGTATCTCTCTTTCTACCCCCTTCCTCTCTTTCTCTCTCTCTCTCTCTCTCTCACCCCCCTCATCCCTCTATCTCTCTCTTCTCTGTCTCCCTCTCTCACTCTCTCTCTCTCTCTCTCTCTCTCTCTTCTCTCTCTCTCTCTCTCTTGTTTTCTCTCCTCTCTCTCCAACGCACACACGCCCTCTTACGTATGTGCGGTCGCCATGGCAACACGTGCTACCGCGTGGCTGGTGGCCTTGGTGCAGCAGCGGGAGATGATGATGATGATGATGTGTAACGGGACGGGGCGCTGCTGCTGTACTGCACATACACACACACACACACACACACAAAACACACCCAAACACACACACACACACACACACACACACACACACACACACACACACACACACACACACACACACACACACACACATACACAGACACAAGCCAACACAAACACACAAAAGCACCAAGCACACACACACACACATACACACACATACAAACATACACACACACACACACACACACACACACACACACACACACACACACACAAGCACGCACACACACACACACACACACACATATGTACATGTACACTCAAGCACACACACACACACACGCACACACACGCACACTCAAGCACACACATACACACCCACACACGCTCACACACACAACACACACACAAGCACACACATACACGCACACGCACACATGCACGCGTGACATTGGTGAAACAATAGGATAGGATGTATGGTTTGAGCCTACTCTTACTCTTGGCCGTTGGTGTGTAGTTGACCTGATAGGCCCTCCAACCCCACGGTTACACACTATGCTTCCATCATCAACGTACCGATGGGTTTATTTGCTTTTGGGGTCGTCTAACATCGTTGATCTCCGATCTTTTTTTTACCCTCTCTATTAATAACCAATGGGGCAAAGTCAACTGCGGTGGTGTCTAAATTTAGAAAAACGCATTAGAAACATTGGGGGGACTGCCGCGAGCTGTGACAATTGTTAATTGTTTGGTCAAACCTCATGAAGCAAAGGTCAGTGTGCCGTTCAACCTGTACACAGTGCACACATTATTCACTGTCCTCTTGTTTTACCCCCTAAGGTGCTGCCCTCTAGTGGCCAGAGATGACCAACCACCAGGGTTTTCCTCCTTTCTTCTTCTTCTATTCATAAGAGTTGGGTTGAGTGATGTCATTAGAATGGAATGGCGACGCACACTGTGATCACTGGAGCTTGATGGGGGTGTTTTGCCAGGAGACTTAAAAAATTAATAAATATTGAATGTCGAGCAAGAACCTCTGCGTATTTTGGCACACACACGCGCCGCTATTAATTAACAGATTGTGTCAATAGAAGTGTGTGTACTTTTGTCCTGTGTGTTAATAAGGTCACAGACTGGCATTCTGGGGCTGTCCTGTGCTCTCTCTGTTTTACTCTCTCCCTACCAGTATCTCTCTCTCTCTAGTTCTCAGTATCCGTGTCTTATTTTCTTTCTTTCTTTCTTTATTTTCTCTCTCTCACTCTGTCTCCCTCTGGTATGAAAAGCAAAGGTAACTTCTTGTGTATTGTGTGTATTGCAGCGACAGTGGGGATGATGGCCTTTCATGTGGTGGCAGATGTACTGCTTTTTGTTTGAGGAGTGGTGCTACACATATTAGATGTGATTCATCAACATTTCTTACAGTTTAATTGTTTAACGGATTACTTCAAGCCATAACGTCACCCTTGGCATCCTTATCTCCATCAATCGGCATTAGTGATATAATGTGGGGAAAGATGCCTGCAGTGGTTGCCGATGCACTCTGGAGCTCAGCTCAGCACAGATGCTAAATCGTATTTCAACTGCCCCAAACCCAACTCCATCAAATGATGAAGGTTGGGGTTGGGCCAGTTGAAGTCAGAGTTGCATCATCCGGTGGAGAAAAGTAACGGTGAGATCTGGGTTCAAGTGACACGGAGGAAAAGTGAAAATTGTTAATTTGCATATATACTACCCGCATTGAAATAATACAAAGCGGGTTGAAAAGCGATGAAGTTGTCCTTTAATGCGGAACAAATATATATCAGCTGTTGACGCAATCATGGCACTGCAAGCGCAATGGTTTTTACCTCCATAGCGGCGAATATACCTCTCGTCACGACAGTCAAAGTCGAATAAGTCTGTTACGCAAGCCCTGCAGATGCGTACCTTATCCTCATAGTGTTATATATAGATCTTGTTTTACAAGGGAACCTTTGATTATGTCCTGTGATGCCATAGAGCTCTCATAAAGGAGCGCTAACATCACTGAAGGTCAGACACGCACACTGGGGCCTATAGAGTGGAGCACTTTATCCCAATTATGGAGTCT
>CM051001.1:21855059-21865059 GCA_027704905.1 Muraenolepis orangiensis
GTGCGTGCATGTGTGCGTGTGTGTCCGCTCCACAGAGCCCCAGCTTAAGGGCATCGTGACGAAGCTCTATAGTCGCCAGGGCTTCCACTTGCAGCTCCAGGCGGATGGAACCATCGACGGGACCACGGAGGAAGACAATGGCTTCGGTGAGTCTTCCTCGCTCCCTTGGCCTTCCAGGTGTGTGTGTGTGTGAGTGTGTGTGTCATGCGGAGGCCGCACACCACTAAACGGTGGCGTCCAGACATCGACTCCCTCGCTTTTGCACAAAAAAACAGAACAGCTACCGAATGATGCGTCCACTAACTCTTAACATCAGTCCGTCCGCTGACTTTTAAGTAAGGAAAGCAAATAGTTTCGTTTTTTAGGGACAGTGACGTGAGTCACGTTCACTGAATGTATTCCTGATAACGACGATGAGCAATATATAAATGTGTGTTATATGTCCAGACATCTGCAGTATGCAACCGTAACAAGAAACTAGACAATGAGATACAAACAATCCCTTCTAACACCCAGAGAACCGATTGTTCTGTATTTTGCAGATTGCAGATATTGGCGATAATTGATTGGATTGCGCCACAGCTTTGTGGAACATTCTTTAAAGGAGATTCGGAGAGGTTGACGGATAGAGGGGTGTTTTCTAACCGTTAGCCAGACAATGTAAACGGCTATTACTTCTGTAAAGACCTCCCATCTCATTTGTGAAAAGCGCGTCGGTAGGGGGAGACTACAATTATACAGAACTGTGTTCTAAATAGGGTCTCTTTAGTGCATTTCATCGCCTTCAGAGGAAATCTATAGCAGCCTGAAAGCGGTTCTTGATTAGCTTTTTTATTTATCTCCTAAAGACTTTAAAATAATCGGGGTTGAAGAAAAGCCCCCCCCCCCTCCTCTCCGTCTAGAATTGAATTACATCACAACGTCCGCCATCTTTGTTTTCCAATAGACAAATTAAAAGGGGGAGATCGATTCGAGGGTCAAAGGTACACGTACCCTTTACACACAGAAGGGCATCCAAACAGGATTCTCTGGCTATAATGGGGATGGATGCATATTAAATGCTTCTTTCTACTTATGTCGATGTCAATCTACAGTAGTTCACGTCAAGGCCAATGCGGTGTGGCTACAGGCTAGTCATCCCGATAAGAGCCTGAGTGGTTTTGCATAACTATATGTTCAAATTTGAGGGACACGTCAAACCTTATGGAAAACAAGAAATAAACGTCCAAAAAAAGGTAGATCTCCCGAGACAACGTACCTCACTTCTAGAGCAGTCACTCCCGACCCCGGGGTCCAGGCCCGACAGATCTTAGGGGTGAGCACAGAGCTGCATGTATTTTGAACCTTCAAATACAATAAAAAAAAATTATATGCGTCAATAAAAATACAAAGAATCCCAAAAAACGAAGAAAATACTTTCTCATACAATTCTTCGGAATAAATCATTTAGACCAGCTGACCTTTCAAGTCACGTCCAATTGCATTACAGCTTTGTATGACGTACTAGAAGCAATGGGATGTAAACATCCCGATGATATCAAGACGGAGAAGCTCATAGTCAACGTCTCCGGGTCCACCAAACTATTCAATATGCTTTCAAAGTCATATCACAACCTCAGAATAAAGAATATTGCATACACATGCAAAAAGGAACCATAAACATCTTATAATTATTATAATTATTATAATTACATATAACGATGGCTGGGTGTGCGGTATACGCTGGGTCACTACGCATAGCTGCTGTAGATGTACTGTAATGTTCACCAACGGTGAAGATCACTTCTCTCTGAGAGATGTTTGTGCTGTCCTGTGCTGTCAACTCGTCACCCCTAATAGTGATTTGGTATTGAGTGACCGACATCCTAAAGAAGACCTCTTGTGACGTATTTCTAACCATGTGGCATGTAATACTTTTATTGTATGTGATAATAGGGTGTGTGCATCCAATTGCACACACTGGGAACTATTGTTGCCGGTGCCTCTGCCATATTGAGAGTAGTTGTAGTACTGTAAAATCAAAGCAAATACACAGTAGAACGTTGTTTTGCCACGTCTCGCATGAGAAATTCTGTGGCAGTTTTAAACACGTCTTCCCAAAATGACAAATTATAAGAATGTTCTAAACAATGGCCAAAAAAGAAAAATCGCAATAAGTAACATTCTAATGCTCATAGGCTTTAAGCGTCATTGCGATGTGACGTCACAATGGACAAGCCCTATACAGACATAGACATTAAACTGATGGCATATATTGTATATAAACGACATACTGTATATACACTCATCCTTGCATACACCAACACATAGCACACACACAGACCTGCAGACTTACAAATGCACACGCACACACACACACACACACACACACACACACACACACACACACACACACACACACACACACACACACACACACACACACACACACACACACACACACACACACACACACACACACACACACACACACACACACACACACACAGGTAAGGCATCACATCTGTGTAAAGCGGGCTGTTCCCTTGTAGGCCTGTGTTGAACACAACACACACACTTACACAACATGTTGCCTGTTTAGTGTGGAGCCGTTTTTTTTTTCATAGAAGAAGAAGATAAAATTAACAAGGGCCGCGGAAGGAAGTGGATACAGACCGAGGCTCTTTGCAGCACTCCAAAAATAGCATTGTTAGGTGCAGGGTGTGCTTGTCTCCATGGCGATGGCAGCTCAGTGCTCTTCCAGTTACCTGGTGTCTTGTGGCGGTGGTGAGAGAGGACCTACTCAGAAGCACGCTCGTACATGCAGACAAACACATGCACACACACCCACGCATGCACACACGCACCCACACACACACACACACACACACACTCAAGCGTGACCACCTCAGGCACACATGCATCCTCACAATTTCTCAATATAATCGAAATTGCAATATGCTACAGAGATGCTCTGGCCTA
The DNA here is from genome assembly GCA_027704905.1 of Muraenolepis orangiensis. Classification (NCBI taxonomy): domain Eukaryota; kingdom Metazoa; phylum Chordata; class Actinopteri; order Gadiformes; family Muraenolepididae; genus Muraenolepis; species Muraenolepis orangiensis. The sequence goes on from CM051001.1 coordinate 21,858,021, forward strand.
CATGTTTATTTTTCTCCAGATGTAAGAAAACATGTTTATTTGGTACAGACCCAAACTAATTATCACAGGATTTTTAAAAAAAAAATTCCAAAACTGAAATAACATAAAAAAACAACAACATCAGAGCTATTTGGTTAGATTCAGGCTCATGTGCGTTGGCTGCTTTTACTTTTGAATTCATCATAACTTTGCTGGAAGAACAAGATCACAGCTTCAGCGTTCCAGCCTTGTCCACACAGGCAACTTTATTGATTGGTTAGCTTTCAATAATTCATTGTATGAAGTTAAAAGTTAAATTTTTGTAAATGTATTAAAGTGCGATTTGCTTCTAGTCCCCTTCTTTTCAACTGCATTTGCCAAATACATTATTCACTTTTAGTGTTTACTATTTTTAGAGTTAGAGTTTTTAGAGAGAGCGTGAAGGTACAGTAAAATAAATAAATTAATAAAGATATGTATATATATATCTTCCAAGAAAATGTGCTGCTGACACATGCAGAATCTCCTCCCTCAAATGAATAACACATAGATTTGCCTCAGATTAAAAAGAAGTGATTGCTGCCACTGTCAAAATAATTGTTTGCGACATCCCAGCGGCTGGTGCAAAAAGAAGGAGATCAGGCATGTCCGTTATGTTTTAAAATTGATATATGTCTGTGACGTTTTTATGTGTGTATGTTCTGTGAAACATTTTAGTTTCTCTGTGAAGCCAAAGACACGTCAGAGGACAATTAAGATGTCTCTGCCAAATTCGGTTCACAATCATGAAAGCTGTTCCCCTGTGACCTTTCTCCCCCCTCCACCCACCCACCCCACCCCACCCCACCCCACCCCACCCCACCCAGTCTGTCACAACCTCTGGGTCTCTCACAACCTTTGGGGGTGTGGTGGAGAGGGTGGGGGGGGGGGGTTTGGGGGAGGGGGGGGTGGGTCTGCTCCTCTTCAGAGAGCTCAGGTGTTTCTTAGAAACAGGAAGTAATTGAGTTTCCCTCCTTCAGAGATCCCCGTCTGCACACAATGGGTAATCCCTCTGAAATGAGGTGGAGGGCAGCTGTGACTATGGTGTAAGCCCTGACCACAGTCCTCTGGCAGGCAGAGGAGGGAGGGAGGAAGGGCTGGAGGGAGGGAGGGAGGAGGAAAATGGAAGACAGAGAGAGAGAGAGAGAGAGAGAGAGAGAGAGAGAGAGAGAGAAAGATGGACCGAGCCCCGTTATCCTGTTCTGTATGATAACCTCACATCACACCTAAACCGTGCCTGGAAGGTGTCTTTTCAAAGTGAGTCTGGTAAATAGCCAGTGCTACCTTGTCGCTGCCAGCATTGATGGATGTGAACTCATCTCTCTCTCTGAGGGGCCACAGAGCAGGGGCCCCTCAGAGAGAGAGAGAGAGAGAGAGAGAGAGAGAGAGAGAGAGAGAGAGAGAGAGAGAGAGAGAGAGAGAGAGAGAGAGAGAGAGAGAGAGAGAGAGAGAGAGAGAGAGAGAGAGAGATGAGCTCACATTTTACTGGCACTCTTCAGCCTTGGAGGCAGGCCTCGTGCGGTATTTCAGGAAGAGAGGAGAGACAGAGAAATATCGAAGGTACTTCAAGATAAACTACACAAAAGGAATCTTCTTCGACAGCTGGAAACCCAAAGTGACAAAGAAGTAGAGAGAGACACAGAGAGAGAGTGTGAGAGAAAGAGAGAGATGTGATTGGACAGGTAGGAGTTCTATACCCTCCTGCTGAGTGTAGAATATGCTCACTGTGGCACTTTACTTTAGCGAGTAAACATCTAGAGTAAAAGAAGCATCCCTTTCCCCCTGTTGCTAAACCCCCCCCCCCCCCAACCCTTTGCTAAAAACAAAAGCCTAACTAAGGAGCAAGATAGGTACACGCTGAGACCCTATGAGCAGGTGAAAGAGGCCATCAAACCATGTCTGTAGTGCACTTGACAGAGAGGGGGGGGAGAATTAATTGGTTAACCGAATGACCCGCAGTTGTTGACAAGGTGTGACTCATAACGCACACACGCGCACACCCGCGCACACCCGCACACACACACACACACACACACACACACACACACACACACACACACACACACACACACACACACCACACACACACACACCACACACACACACACACACACACGCACACACACGCACGCACACAGTGTGAATGGAGGTTCTACAGCACCAGAGGCTGAGTCACTGCTCACTCGGCTATTCACCATATGATCAGGTTTCATGCATGTTTGACCTATACATACAATGTGTGTGTGTGTGGTTGTGTTTCTATGCATCCAGCATATGCTTATATCCCCAGCGACCTAACAAGTGAGGCTGCGAACAAGCACGCAATCAAAAACATACCAGCTACAAACACTGAGTCGCTGTAGGAAAAGCTCAGTGGCAACACACACACACACGTGTATCTTGTGCACGGCCTTACTAGAGGACTCACATTCACCCATGGCATTTAGGCTGTTGGACACCAGCGGTTCTGCAGCCGCAACAATCAGTCGCAAACCGCCAGAGGCAGAATCAAGCGTACACTGTCGCAAAAGCTTTCTGTTGAGTCCTGATCCTCTCTCTGTCTTTGGCCTTACGCTGACCATCGGTGGCTTACGTTACAGCTGTCGATACGGCACGTTGTTATTACACTACACAAACGACACCCATATACCGGTATATCGGTGGTCGGAAATACCGGCTCCCATACAGCCCAAAATGCTGTATCGGGTATCGGCGAGTACGCAAGTCGTATTTTGTAAAATCATAGCTGCCATTCAGCAGAAATAGAGCCAACACAGTTAATGGTCACTTCAATACTGACTTTTTAACACTTTAGTCTGTCGAAAACGTAGTTACCACAGCCGCTTTTTCCTGGTAAGAGGACCCGAGAAAAGCATAGCTGACCTTTTCTCTGCCTGTGCATATGGATACGTGCCGAGTGTATCACAGGCAAAAACCGTTACGTTTAATTATATGTTTCTGGTGGTCTGTGTGGGGTGTGTATTATCCTTACAAGTCTATGGTATTACCCGTTGTAACTCCTTTTCTTAGTGTGTGAGTGAGTTTTGGCCTGACTAATTCCGATAAACAATAATCTCACTGATTCCTTCTGCTTTGTTAAAGTGATGTTTCTTGTTGACACTGTCAGAAAACCGCGAGGCTCCACTCCTAACTAGTCCAAACTAAACTCCATAGTGCTCTGTGTTTTCATACGGTTGCGCCTTTTCCTAAAGGCACACAAACGCATTTCCGTCAGCTCAACAAACTCACAATTACCCGGCATAGAACTTTGTGTATCGCCCAAACAATAGAGAACACTTATATAATCGGTACACAATGATCAGCACAAGAAAGTACACAGAGATATTAAAGGAAACATAGAAATACTTAAAAACTTACACAATTTATATTAAAACATGAATATGGCTCTGGTTTGGACTGTTATGCCTGTACATATTTTTAAGAAACTTTATATAATAAATATAATAAATAATAATATTTGATCAGTTATATTGCATACAGTTCATGTTCAGTCATATTGTATTAATCCATTTACTGAATTTATGAAGTTTACGGTCTGTACTCGGTATCGGCCGATACACAAGTTCGGGTAATCGGGAATTATAAAATGGTATTGGGTAATTTCTTGTTATGTAATAATCAAATGACTCGGAATTTGAACCTGTGTGCCTTTTAAAGCTACTTTTCTAAGTAGGTCATAAAGTGGTTGTTTTCTGGGGTGACGGTGGTTGTTTATTCTACTTGTTAAAGGATTGCAATGATTTATTAGTGTGCACATTACATTGCAATCTCTAATATCATGATTATGTCTCCTAAAACACGGTGAGCGGTATATACATGATACGGCTTTCTTTGTGGAAGAAAGAATAGGTAACATCCCTGTGTTAGAGACTTAATCTGACAGCAGAATCTTCCCTATTACCAGCCCTCCTTCATCCTGGCAGAGGGAGAGGACACGATGCTACTTACATAAGCACTAGAGAGAGAGAGAGAGAGAGAGAGAGGAGAGAGAGAGAGAGAGGAGAGAGAGAGAGAGAGAGAGAGAGAGAGAGAGAGAGAGAGAGAGCACAAGAGTGCAGCAACAATACTGGGCAATCAACTGCTGCTCTGATGCTTGGTTCCCCAGACTATAATTCTACTTTCGGTCTTTTTATTTATTTATGTATTTATCCATCTTTCTTTCTTCTTGTCTCAATATATCTCTCCCCCTCTCTCTCTCTCTCTCTCCTCTCTCTCTCTCTCTCTCTCTCTCTCTCTCTCTCTCTCTCTCTCTCCTCTCTCTCTCTCTCTCTCTCTCTCTCTCTCTCTCTCTCTCTCTATATATATAGATATATATATATATCTATATATATAGATATATATATATAGATACACGTATATATATCTTCATTGCCTCTACTTGATGAGGCCAGAGAATGTCAACAGAGCGATACAGTCTTCCCCTCCTGGTGGTGCGTGTGGTGGTGCGATGAGGCGGGTGGTGGGTGGATATAAGTTCCCAGGCAGAGTACAGGGCAGGGAGTACCTCTGTCCACACCAGGCGCCGCAACGTATTCAACTCTTCAGCTGTAATAGATGGTTGGTGTTTGGTGGGCGGCGGTGGTGGTGGCGGTGGTGGTGGTGGTGTGCGGCTGGGGATATTGGGATCCTTGTCATACGTCATAGCCAGCCACAGCACACCACTCACTCGTTTTCCATTTCAACTGAGGCTGATGGGCGCTCCTCTCTTTAGGGATTCACGTGCAGAACCTGTGCCGTTCTCTGTGTGTGATACCCAATGGTATTGGGTGTGTTTTTTTCACACTGTTTCTCCCTTCTCTCTTCCTCTTTCAATAGCCATTTTCAACCTCATCCCAGTGGGGCTACGAGTGGTTGCCATTCAGGGGGTACAGACCAAACTCTACCTGGCCATGAACAGCGAAGGCTTCCTATACACATCGGTAAGTGTCTTCTTCTTCCTCATGTGTGTGTATGTGTGTGTATGTGTGTGTGCTTGTGTGTGTGTTGCCGGGGGTGATGGCCGGTAGGCCAACACGCCCCCGCCTTTCGTATACCAGCGGCTGACCTTCCAGTGTGACTGATCACAGGCAAAGCGCTGGTTGTTTTGGCAGACATCTGAGTTACTATGGCGACACGAGGCATGGGTACTGGCAGCTATAGTATGTGGGCTGGATTAAGCCATGAAACACTTCCTTCCTTCTGTGCCCGAGATAAGAAAACAACATCACAAGGAACAGAGATATAGGGAGGGAGAGGGGGAGTGAGGGAGAGATGGGGGGGGGGGGGGAGAGAGAGAGAGCGAGAGAGAGAGAGCGAGAGAGAGAGAGAGAGAGAGAGAGAGAGAGAGAGAGAGAGAGAGAGAGAGAGAGAGAGAGAGAGAGAGAGAGAGAGAGAGAGAGAGAGAGAGAGAGACGAGAGACAGATGAGAGAGATATATTTGATGTTATGCCGTGCCTATAGATGTTCACTACCAACATGAAGTGAGAACCATAGGTTTTTTGTGTTATGAATTATTCAGCCGGCTAGCTTAAAAACTGTCTGTCGAAATGTCATCGCCTCAATGTGTGGCAGACATCACTACAACTCAGACAGAGTTGAGGAAAACTGATAATACACATGAAACACACAACACACACACACACACACACACACACACACACACACACCACACACACACACACACACACACACACATCACCAACATCAATATACAATTATAGTCTCTGTTGTTGCTCTATGATCTGTTAGATAATACCAAGTAGTCAAGTCCAGGCAACAACCTGAGGCCAATATAAGATATCATCTTTTACTCTCTGTCTGCTCGTGTCTACCGGCTAGTAGGCTGATGGGATTATTCTTTTTTATTATTATTAATAGTAGTATTCATAGTGTTATTTCTTATTATTCTTATTCTTCTTCTTCTTTTTATTATTAATATGCATGTCAGTTGTTGCGGTAGCAGTCGTAGCATAAGTCATAGTAATAGTTGTAGTGTTGCTGTATATTCATTTACATATACTGTGCATAATCCATAGTTATATCATATGCCTAATTAATGTCATATAATTAACCCAAAATCATGAAAGCAAGACTGCCGCACTGACGGCTACTATCCTCTCTCCGCAGTAGCGTAGCTTTAATGAGTGTTAGCGATGGTTGGAGAATATTTTCAAGGCAGTTGCCCTGGCAAAGCGCGCCTGAGGGAATAGCTGAAAATATTGTAAATAAAAACTAGGTTCGACACTTCCCACATCCTCGCTCTCTCGCACTCGCACACACACACACACACACACACATGCACACACACATGCACGTTAACAAACCTGCTATAGTTTCCACTGCGTGGTTTTGATGATGTAATCACGGAGGCCAGTAATTAACGGTATGCAGCAATTTATTTTCTTACAGACTTATGACAGGTCTGAGAACCAGTGCGCTGCGTTTCTGTTATATCTCATGCTTTTATTTGACTGTAGCGAGCTGTTATCCATTATTGCACTCTTTTGTAGGCTAAACACACGACACAAGCATTATTCAAAACTATTTCTCTTCACTGGCTGCGCCTCAGAAGCCTGAATGGAATTACGATTAGAATTTAAGCTTTTTACTTTTATGTTTGCGTCGTTATTTTTTTCCACCACAATGCTTGTTTTCGTCTGAATCGATAGCAATAAAAGTAGGGTAAGCTTTGAGCTTTTAACACTGAGGCTAACGCCGTCTATTCTTCAATTCATTGGCCGCCTGTAATCATGTGCTCCTTTATCTTGGTTAAAGTCTTAAAATTGGCTTCGGGGTCCGTCCCACATTCACACGGCGGTTTGATGACGCCTGCACATTTTCAGTGAAACCCTCCACCCTCAAAACAACAAACAAACCAACAAAAACAAACAGCATAATGATAGCACTTTTTCATACAGTTTCATCCAGTTGCTATCACTGCATGGTCATTAATCATATGAAATCCACTTTAAAAAGTGAGTAAACAGATCAGTAAGGGCTATCAGACATAGGACACACAGAC
>CM051001.1:21870059-21882559 GCA_027704905.1 Muraenolepis orangiensis
TTTTTTGCAAACGTCGTCATCGTCAAAGTAAGTTAATTACCGCTGGCGGGATAAAGCCGCGACTTTAATCCGATCCATCGCAAAGCACAGCAAGCAGATCTGCGTTCAGCAGTTTAATTGGAGTTTAATGGAGCCGACGTTCAAACTCTCTTGCATTAGCCGCTCGCCACTCGGAGCGACAGCAGCAGCACTCATGGTAATCTCTTCTAATCTGTGAAAAGTCCCATCTAATGAGCGATGCTGTGATATCACAAACGTATATATATATATATATATATGGGTTCTTCAGAAAAGACAATTGCCAATGTGCTTTCTAATCAAAGGTACTGTATATGTATACTATACACGTCTTATAACTAAGCATCAAAGCTGGATATATTGATAGGTTAATATATATATTGATAGGCATTGTATATTAGGCCTATAGGCCACAAATAAAATGCAATAAACCATTTTATGAAAAAAAGATAGGGGGTCCCTGCTCTGCTCTCAATCCACCAAGGGGTCCCAGGGCTGAAGAAGGTTGAAGACCCCTGGTCTAGCCTGCCTACTGTAATTACTGTAATATGATGATTAGGATTAATTTCAGAGCCTATTTTCAAAGAGCATCTCTGGCAATGCGAGATGAAATACAAGCCCCTTCCGCATGCGATCAGACCCAAACTGAAAGAAGAAGGATTAAATGCATTTACAGCCTCCAGTATACACTGATTTGAATGGCGACGGCCCAGAACACATCACATAGAGAATTATGCATGTGGCTTTAGGGCACTTTTGTTAGGTTATGGGGAAATTCTCTGAGCTTTGATCAACCGTGTAAAATCTAAACTGTTAACAACTGCATTGAACTTACCCTCCTATTTAGCTTCCCTGGTGATTCAGCGTTTAGCATTTAGAAGTGCTATCGGCTAGTCCAACAACACGATAAGTGTTGTAAGGTAATTGTAAATACTGTTGCATTTACTTTTTTTATATATATATTTTATATATATTAGTATATACTTAGTTTATACATAGTTTTTTTCTATTTTCTATTGTATATTTGCACAATTTATGTAAGGCACTGCCACTTTCATTTCCCATCATCCAGCATGTGTATGTGGTTCTTGAATCTAGAATCTTGAGTGAATCTTTAGCATCGCAACCAATCTTTTGTTCAATTGATGCTACCTCAATTTCAAAACGTGCATGGCGAATATAACACGTTATGTGTGTTAACCAATTTATTTTTGTTGGTTTTGTTAAGTGCACTGCCAAACTCACACACCCACTCACAGTTTAATTTTGCCTGCCTAACATTTTCATATGGATATTATTCAACCTAGAGGGTTCATATTGTTCTCGCTGCTCACGGAGATGGCTTGAATGGTATATTTTGTAAATAAAGCATGACATATAACCAATGGCAAGGACATTTAACTGCTAACCTGCTTGGTAGAAAAAGTGACTTGTAAGTGATTAAATATTAAATTGCTCCTGTGGCCAACATTTATACAACAATCCCTCAGAAGGGCGAACTCCTACCCCAGACTGGATTGGAGGCTAATGGATGAAAAATAAATAAAATAACCATCAGTTATGTCCTTGAAAGCATTTTTCTTGTTCAACTGTGTCAAGTAGTGAGGTCAACAGGTTCCGTAAAATAGAAATAATTACAGTGAGCAAAAATACTCAGGTTAGGCGATCTCCTTCATTTTAGCACAAAAAACAAAAGTAACCAGAAAATGGCACCACAAAGTGAAATTCAAGAATGCTTGAAAAACTTCTGCTTGCGGCCAGAGGACAGCTACAGTATCTGCAGCAGTATATAAGTGGTGTCAAACATGTTATTATACTCTGAATGGAGAGTCTGTCCCCCTGGTGACACATCTCCAGGCGGATATTCCAGCAGCCAGGGATGGGAAATTGGTCTTGTGGCTTGACAACCACCCAGAGGCCCTGCATGCTGCTATCTACTCGATGCTCGCCGATTCTCTGGAGGCTGCTTGTGATCCGACGTGTCCCACTTTCCTGACCTCCCCGATTCCAACACCTGCACAGCTTCTGTGGGTTTAGTGTTATATGGACAGCGCTCCGATAGGAAGGAGCACCGTCCGTACCGTTGTCCAGAACCGCGCCTGAACGACTATCAATGGACTTCATTTATACCAGATACTGGACTAGATATAATCGCACAAATTGATAAGCTCTGTGCTTGTGGTCAGGTCAGCGTTGAGTCTTGGGTTGTCGCGGTAAAAAAATATGAAATCGTAGTTCTAGAGGAAGCCGGTAGAGAGGGAATGTACATTTGAGGTGTTCCCCGCGGTCCCGTCCAGATGTGGGTTTCATGAATGAAGACAAGACTGCGTGTTGACTTTGTTTATGCTCTGTTGACTTTTAGATGCTCTCCAGACGCTATTTTTAATCTTGTATCTGGAAGAGGCGAGGCACGGTGGAAGATTATGAATCGTCTCATACATAATTTAATACAGGCTGATCTGGGATCTTGACTGTTTTATGAATAGTCCTCCACTATCTATCGTCTCTCTTTAATCAGAGTCGCAGAGCACTACATTATTCACTACGGCAGATTTCAAGCCCTCGGAGAGATGTGAATGTTGAGTAAGAGGCCCAGGTCTATTACATTAATCTATGTAGTGCTGTACACACGCCGCTGAACTGGCAGCTACTCTGAAAGTAATGAAGAGTTACATTTTCCGCAGGTAGGATTACAGCGCGGCCCGCATGACATGCTGGCCCCGGTGATTAGACCTAACTGAACAAGACCCCTACACTTCCTCTCTAACTCTCTCTCTGTCTCTCTCTCTCTCTCTTTGTCTCTTTCTCTGTCTGTTTGTCTCTCTAACTCTCTCTCTGTCTCTCTCTCTCTCACTCTCTCTTCCTCTTTCTCTCTCGCTCTCTCTCTATAATGCTCTCTAACTCTAACTCGCTCTCTAATTCACCTTAAATATTTCTGTCTTTGTCGTTGTCTCTAACTCCCTCTTTCTCTCTTGCTCTCTATCTATAATGCTCTCTAACTCAGCCTCTCTTTCTCTGTCTCTGTCTCTGTCTCAATTCAATTCAATGGTTTATTGGCACATGACAATTATCCGGACAAAAAGTAAATCATGAAGATTAAAATGCAATATGATCACAATGTCAAAATGTACCCCATCTCTCTCTCTCCCTCTCTCTTTTCAATTCAATTAAATTTCATTTCAAGGGGTTTATGGTCATTCACTCGGCCCAAGACTGTGAAACGTAAAACATGATACGAAACAGATGTAAATCGGGAAGAATGAAATACAATACGATGCTGGTGTAAAATCTCTCTTGTCCCTGTCTGTCTGTCTGTCTGTCTGTCTGTCTGTCTGTCTGTCTGTCTGTCTGTCTGTCTGTCTGTCTGTCTGTCTGTCTGCCTGCCTTCTCCCCCCCTCTAGGAACACTTCACGCCGGAGTGTAAGTTCAAGGAGTCGGTGTTCGAGAACTACTACGTGACGTATTCCTCCATGATCTACCGGCAGCAGCAGTCGGGCCGGGGCTGGTACCTGGGCCTGAACAAAGAGGGCGAGATCATGAAGGGGAACCACGTGAAGAAGAACAAGCCAGCAGCCCACTTCCTCCCCAAACCCCTCAAAGGTACGCCGTCTAGTTCGCCATCGTGGGGTGTTTTTAGTCTCCCGCCAAGGAAATCAAAATAGCCGTTTATTTTTCCTGTCCAGCGCTGATTATCCTTTCTTTTGGATAATCCAGCCAAAACATTGCCTCTATTATTATTTCATCTATTTTCTTTTGAAATGTCCCAAATGTTTTGTTCCCATACCGGCACTCTCTGTTCAAATGGGTTTGGTTTTCACTGAGATTGCTCTCTACTGCTTCTTGCAGTTTTAAAGTTAGTTTTGCTAACTTTTAGAAGATGGTGGCGGCGGCGGCAGTGGTGACGGTGGATCATGTTATTGTGCACCTGAAGCTCCTCTCTCCTACGGTGTGTGTGTGTGTGTGTGTGTGTGTGTGTGTGTGTGTGTGTGTGTGTGTGTGTGTGTGTGTGTGTGTGTGTGTGTGCGCGCGTGTGTGTGTGTGTGTGTGTGTGTGTGTGTGTGTGTGTGTGTGTGTGTGTGTGTGTGTGTGTGTGTATATGTGTGTGTGTGTGTGTGTGTGTGTGTGTGTGTGTATATATGTGTGTGTGTGTGTGTGTGTGTGTATGTATGTGTGTGTGTGTGTGTGTGTGTGTGTGTGTGTGTGAGTCTACCCCACGGGTCACACCTCACTGAAATAATATGAGCAACATGAATCACAGCCGTCGTCAGCCATCTTTCACCTCGGCGCTTCCCTTCCTGGAGCAGCAGGAACACTATAGTTGCACACTTCTGAGTACAACCTTTATTATTCCACCCTAATGTCAAATGAGAAATGAGAAAAAAGGAAAAAAAAAACACAGCCATGTGCCTTTTTAGGTGAAGTAGTGGACAAAACACGATAGGAGGGAGCAGTGGAAGGGGAGGGGAAACGGTTGTGTTGTCTGTGTTGAGCTTTCATCTCTGACCACAGCCCCTGACAGAGAGAGAGAGAAAGGGAGAGAGAGAGAGAGAGAGAGAGAGAGAGAGTTATAGTCTGTTCTTCGTTTCAGGTAGATGAAAGCAGCACACTTGTATTCAGTTTCATCCCAGGAAGAAAGGAAAGCTGCAAACACAAACCAAAAAATAAATAAAAAAAAGACTTATATAACGATAACAATATCGGTTGATCGTTGATCGCTTTACACCAAACTATTTCCCAACTGGTTTATAAATTGCACTGCAGTTAGTGCAGTATTTTGTACAGTTCATATACGTATATATATCTATATATATCTATATATATCTATATATATCTATATATATACTGTATATATATATAGATATATGTATACCTTTTTTTAAATGTCACAATTATCTACAATTAAATGTTAAGATAAAAGGTTCTGAATTGTACGTGATATAGCTGTTTGGAAACAAGCTATTAAAAATTAAAAACAACAGGCACTACGCTTTTTTTTTGTCCTGTGACAAAAATAGTTTTTCACCTCCATTTAGCTATTGGGCATCACAGACAAGAAAGAAGAAAGACAAAACCAAATTAGGGTTAAAAATAAACAGGGGCTATAACATGTAGATAGTCATTTATCCTTACACTTACTGACAGTTGCCCTGTCTTGTGGACATTCGATTATTGAGCAGCCTATTAGGTTACCCTACGTTTGAGAATGTCAACAGCCAAATGAACAGCTTTCATCTTTTCAAGGCTTTCAATGAGACATTTTATTGATCAATTTAACAATGTTAGCGCCCCCCTGGTAGCAAAACGCAAAGATTCAATTTGCCATTAAAGGCAGGGCCACGCATCCTCCATCATTGTGTGTGTCATCAGTGTCCCCTTTTTGACGGATTGTGTTCATTAAGCGCTCGCCCGGCTCAATATCCTAGCCCTTCAAAACATTGACATAGCTTAAGTCATTGATTATTTTCTGAAAATGTTCTTGAATGCCATAGTAGCGCCTATGATGTTTCAAAGACTGTTACACTTCAAATGTATGGCCGTTCAATATGAGATGGGGAGGGGGGACGGAGGGGGACGGAGGGGGGACGGAGGGGGGACGGAGGGGGGGACGGAGGGGGGACGGATGTGACTGAGCCATTGGGTTTTATGCAGCTTGTCGAAAGGGCCAAGGGAGAAATACGTTTATACGCACACATGTTGTTTTAGGCTTGAAGTCTCCCTTTGAATGTTGACAACGTGTGTGAAGATGCGATTGTACCCTCTGTGGACCACAAGCCTTAACTCGACCTGGATAAGAAACCAGCGATCCTCGTGGAGTCAAAAACAGAGGCCTCTTGAAGCTCTTAGGAGCGCCGTGTAGACAGGGCGAGGACGTTGCGATGAATAGACCCTCAGGTCTATTCAGGTCTATATCAGGGCAACTTTCCCCGATGTACAGTACCAGGATGCCTTGAATTTTGTGGCTGTTTATTTTATTTTTTTAAAGGTGGTGTCACTGTGCGATGGTAAGAGTTGTGCAGTTGCAGCCACTAGGTCCCCAAAGGAGCGGAGATCGGAAATGGCCTTCTTGACAGATTGAGGCCGACGGCTTTCTGAAACCAATCCCAATGTACCTCCTGATTACTGGTGCGCATCTCTCGGAAAGAGATGTGCTTGCTGAAACGTGTAGAGGACCCGAGGGCGCATGCATAGCCAAGCTTGATGACCAGGCTCACTGAATGCATAATGTCATACTGTGGCTCAAAGTATACCTCAAAGCTTCCGGTTCTGTTGGCTCAGATTTACAAACCTTGGGTTGAATCTGAACAGATCTCTAACACATGAAGAACAGGGCGATGGGCTGAGTTAGCGTTTCTTTCTGTGTTTGCATTGGCCCTGTTCATGCTTGCCCTTACTTAGCATGTGGTGTTTGAGATCACGTTAATGCCAAGTGTTATAGGGGGCCAATGTGTTACAATGTTTTTCCTCATCCTCTTTTTCTTGTTGTTGTTCTTCTTCTTCTTGTGTTGGTGTCTGTCCTCACCCTCCTCCCAGTGGCCATGTACAGAGAGCCCTCCCTCCACGACCTCACCGAGTTCTCCCGCTCTGGCAGCGGCACGCCCACCAAGAGTCGGAGCGCATCCGCCATGCTCAACGGCGGCAAGGCGGTGAGCCAGAACGAGTCCACGTAGCCCGGCCCCCCCCGGGTTCCAGAGTCAGACTTCCATCCAACGAAACCAAACCACGAATACCTTACCTCCGGCAGGGCAGGAGCGCATCCAAGCCGAAGTTTCCATCTCTCCGATCAGCTGATTCAGGACTAGTGACACATTCACACACACACACCCATGCACAAAGAAACACACACACACACACACACGTACGTACGCACACACACACACACACACGTACGTACGCACACACACACACACACACACACACACACACACACACACACACACACACACACACACATACATACATACATACATACATACATACATACATACATACATACATACATACATACATACATACATACATACATACATACATACACACATACACACACACACACACACACATCCGCACCACCCCCCCCACACACATACACACACACAACCACACCCACACACGCACACCATCATCCGCAATTATATAGTATACCATCACGGTCAGTCTTCATTCCTTTTCTAAATAAATAAAATTACATGATTAGTAAACAACAGATGCCATATCTAAAACATTGTAGAGAAAAAAAATAGCATTTTGTGGGCTGGCAAATGCCTTACTTTTGTTGGTCTATCTCTATTTGGTGATGACTGGTAAGCGCATCTTAATACTTCCTCGCTATCCTTTCACCTTTTATTAAATTCTTCAGACAGCCTTTTATTTCTTCTTAGACTTTACTTCTTAGGTCATTGACAATGTCATTGACAATTTCTGGAGACGGAGCGTTAACACAAAGCGATGGAGGAAGGCAAGTCTAAATGCAGCCGGTAAACGGGTTTACAGTTAACCCGGGCAGGGGGTGCAGAAGTGGGGGAGGGTTGTGAAGCAGAAAGAGAGGCACGCAAACAAAGTAGTACCCATCGCCGTAGCCTCCTCCCCCCTCCCCTCTCTCCCCCCTCTCTCCCCCATGTCCCCAATCAAGCTCATGTGAGTACGGAACCTGTAGCCTCCCCGCACTCCCCTACTGCGGCACACAGTCTGGCGTTTAAAGGGCCAGCGGCTAGCCAAGACGGTAGCTCTCGTGCGTTTTCTCGCACACATGTTTCAGAGACTCGGCATTCTGGTGTGGGAATAGAAGAAGAAAAATTGGGGAAAGAAATGACGTGAAATTCCCGCATTGAGCCCGATCTGAAACCGTGAGGGGAAATCAGTTTGTTTATTGATTTTGAGTGATTTTATTTTGTTTCTTGGAGATGCCACAGCTGCACCTTGCTTTTGCTATTTTTTTTAATTTGTATTTGCCGAGAAGTATTTTTGTTGGGTTTATACCTCGGTTCTTTTTTTTTTTTTATCTCTCTCTCGCTCTCTCCTCCTGTACTCCTCGTCCCCTCACAGAATTTATGTTTTATTAATGTTGTTCCATTTGGGAGCCAGCACACCAAAGACCCTACTGAAAGAGTGTCCATTTAAAGCAGTTAAAACACAAAAAAACAACAAAGCCAGTACAAAGGCACAGCTGGAATCCTTTCCTTTTGCCATTTTTCTTCTTTTTTAATCTTCTTCTTCTTCTTCTTCTTCTTCTTCTTCTTCTTCTTCTTCTTCTTCTTCTTCTTCTTCTTCTTCTTCTTCTTCTTCTTCTTCTTCTCTCCTCCTCCTCCTCCTTGTATTGTATGGCGTCTGATTGGAAAGAAAGAGGAACAGATTCAAAATATCGATGAAGCGAGAGTATCCGGAAAAAAGGAGTCCTCGCTCAGTATGGAGCGGAGTTTGGTGTTCAGTGTTGTTCCCATGTCCCATTGTGTTTCTCTTGCGTCAAGTTGTCTGTCTGTCTGTCTGTCTGTCCTTCACGATGTCCCTGTGGTTTGTACCTCCCCCCCCCCCCCTCCCTCCCTCTCCCCCTCCCCCTTCCCGTACTTGTGTTATCCTACCCCCCCCCCCCCGCCCCCCCGCCCCAACCCCATACACCTTTAGTCAACTTTCTAGTAACTTTTTTTTTTCCGTCTCCGAGCATAAGGCCATGGATGGGGTGAGAGACAAACCTCCCAGGACTCTAGTTAGGTGTTTGAGTCACTTCAATGTAGTGACGGACTTTTCTATATTCCGAAAAATAAAAAATAAAAATACTGTGGAATTTTAGGTGGCTTGACATTTTATAGGGTATGTAATATTTGTTAAAGATCAATGAAAAAAAAAAAATTCATAAAATACAAAAAAAAAATGAATAAAGAGAGAAACTCTTCCCTTACTTGCACAGGGCATGTACAAAACACAACCATGTTCAACAAGGGCCTGTTTTTGTGGGCTATGTAACGTTTTACCCTTTCGACTACGTAACGTCTTTACGGTTACATGCTTCTGGGGGCGGGGGTTAGGGGAGGGATGGGGTGGGGCTTGGGGGGGGAGGGGAGGGCTCTTTTGGCTTCCTCTGGAGGTGTGTGTGTGTGCGTGTGTGTGTGTGTGTGTGTGTGTGGGAGGGGGGGGGGGGGTTATAATAGGTTGAATCTATCTGTTGCATGGGAGAGAGAGCGCGGGGCATTCTGGGGTCTTGAGCTGCATGACTTAGGCAATGTTGTATTAACCCCCATGTCGGAAGATGTGTTCCAAACTACCAGGCTAAAAGTACCCCCTTAACAACAACAATGTACAGGCAGGTGATACAGGTGGCTGTCTGACACCTTCCAGTTGTTTATTATTTGTTGTATACACAAAATGCACTGAATAAAATGTTTATATTAAGATATACTTTTAAAAAAGTATGTGTCCGCTCAATTTTTTTTGTATGTGTGTGTGTGTTTATGCGTGCATGTATGTATGATTGTGTGTATGTGATTATGTGTGTGTGTGTGTGTATGTATGTGTGTCCATGCGTGCATGTATGCATGAATGTGTGGAAGGCTGGTGCTGTATTGCTTTGTAGTTAACATTCTCGGCATTTAGTGCAATAATGCATCCATTATCACACATATCATTCATGTCATGACAATGAAGGTGAACGTATGGTGAGTACCAATTATTTTAGTCCTAATTAATTATTTAACATTTCATAATTTTTAAGGAGAGAATAGCCTATCTAATAACCCAGTGAGGCTGCCGAAGCCAAGGCAAGGGGCGATAGTGAGGTATAGTATGTATGGTAAAGACGGCACTAAAGGGCCGGCGCCGGCTAGCCAAGACGGTAGCTCTTGTGCGTTTTTGTTGCGCACACATGCTCAGAGACATGAGGCACTCTGGGGTGGGAATAGATGAAGTCATCTCTGTCTCTCTCTCGCTCTCTCTCTCTCTCTCTCTCTCTCTCTCTCTCTCTCTCTCTCTCTCTCTCTCTCTCTCTCTCTCTCTCTCTCTCTCTCTCTTTCACTGTCTCTGTGTGTGTGTGTGTGTGTGTGTGTGTGTGTGTGTGCGGTCTCAACCCTGTGTGTGACCTTCTCCTAATTACAGTTCTCGTGCTCCCTCTTCAGAGAGAGAGAGAGAGAGAGAGAGAGAGAGAGAGAGAGAGAGAGAGAGAGAGAGAGAGAGAGAGAGAGAGAGAGAGAGAGAGAGAGGGAGGGAGGGAGAGAGAGGAGAGAGAGAGAGAGAGAGAGAGAGGAGGGAGGGAGAGAGAGAGAGAGAGAGAGAGAGAGAGAGAGAGAGAGAGAGAGAGAGAGAGAGAGAGAGAGAGAGAGAGAGAGAGAGAGAGAGAGAGAGAGAGAGAGAGAGAGAGAGAGAGAGAGAGAGTGTGTCAGGGGCTATAAAGGGGAGAGATGTCAAGATGTGTCGGAACAATGAGAGGAACACCATAACAGACCTGGGGATCGAAAGAAAAATGGCAGCATCATCAATGTTTTTTTTTAGAAATTCATAAACCTTCCATCGCAGGAGGTTGGATCAACAGAATGAACAGAATGTAGAAGAATCATTCAACAAAGTGTTATTTATTTTTTATTTTTTAAACTTAACAATAAAGTAAACACAAACATAATAATACAGTTCTGCAGATGATTAAATGCGATCAGACTAAGCTGCCTGTAGAGTTGGCAGAAGAGACCGTTCAACCCTCTGTGGAAACTGGAAGACATTCCTTATGGATATAGTATCCAGGGCCATGTGACGCCCTGTAGGAGACATTTGCTCCAAAGAGATATGGACAATGCACCAGCTTTATATTTATATATACACCCCCGGGATAGGAGAGTACAGCACGGGACTGCTGTCCATTTGGATTGAAAGCTGTATATACGTACATGAATGATGTAAACCAAAACTAACATGGAAACACAAAATCTGCGTGACTCAAAGGCAAGTTATGGATCGATCCATCTTTTTATTGAACACCAATCTCCGCATCAACCTTTATGTGAGTCATGCAGGTGAGTCGGTCGGCATTCTAATAACTGCAGGGCTTCCGAGATATAGTAGTACAGCATCCGCTTGGGTCTGAGTCTGGCTCTCTACACGTATTGCCGCCAGAGACGGTATGGACTAATAGTCGTGGGTAATGTCGTCTCGGTTATGATCCTCTTCATCCCTCATGGTCCCTGACAGCGTCTTCCTCCCCTCATTGCCTCTATCCCATCTCCGGGCTCCATTCATTAGCATGGGGACCGTCCAATTCATTAAGGCAGACGAGCTGTCTTGTTCAGCCATTGGCCCTCTCCCTCTATACACTATGTAACTATCTCTTTCTGTCTCTCTTTCTCTCCCTCCCACTGTACTGCACCTTGAGAATAATGTATTAAAATCACATTGACATGAATACAACAAATTAACATAAAATAATAATAATAAATCAAATGAAAAATTAAGAAATAAATAATTGAATATACTAAATGTATGGTGGCCCAAACACAACCACAGTAAGAAAAGTCAGAAACACACCCACAAGTCAGAAACACACCCACAAGTCAGAAACACACCCACAAGTCAGATCACACCCAAAGTCAGAAACACACACAAGTCAGATCACACCCACAAGTCAGATCACACCCACAAGTCAGAAACACACACACAAGTCAGATCACACCCACAAGTCAGAAACACATACACAAGTCAAAAACACACACACAAGTCAAAAACACACACACAAGTCAGAAACACACCCACAAGTCAGAAACACACACACAAGTCAAAAACACACCCACAAGTCAGAAACACACCCACAAGTCAGAAACACACACACAAGTCAGAAACACACCCACAAGTCAGAAACACACACACACAAGTCAGAAACATACACACAAGTCAAAAACACACACACACGCACACACACACAAGTCAAAAACACACCAACAAGCTGGAGACTTGGGTTTTGTTTTATTTTGTGTGGGACTAATGAATAAGTGTGTTCCAGGTGTTTTCTGACTAAAAATATATATTTTAAAGAAAATCCTAACCAAAACCCTATACTATGTTTCACACTAAACCTGATCCCCATACAACCCACATTGTGATACTTTGTCTTAATTAACACATACTTACTACATTGTCATACAAACCACATCATCATTCACAATACCAACCTCAGCAGGAATCAAACACAGGTCCCCAGAACTGCTAACCTGCAGCTCTCACACGCTGGATGCTTGCTCTCAAGTTCATGACATTAAAAATGACGTGACATCGTTTCCAAAAAGTAGTTGGGTTTCCAAGGAGAGCGTTATTAGCAGGACTTGAACCGACATCTCCAAAGTTAGAGACCTACCTGTTGGGGTTTTTGACTTGGGGGGTGTGTTTCTGACTTGTGGGTGTGTTTCTGACTTGTGGGTGAGTTTCCGACTAGTGGGTGTGTTTTTGACTTGTGAGTGAGTTTCCGACTTGTGGGTGTGTTTCTGACTTGGGGGTGTGTTTTTGACTTGTGAGTG
>CM051001.1:21885059-21905134 GCA_027704905.1 Muraenolepis orangiensis
CCACCACCAGCCCAGACAAAGACAAAGAGTGCCCAGACAAAGAGTGCCTAGCACCTACCCTTATCAGCCCTTATCGTGTCCTGCTTTGCACATCACAGCACTGCCAGGGACCAGAGACGGGGAGTGGTGAGGGCAAAGTAGAGGGGGGAGGGGAGAGAGGGGAGGGGAGAAAGGGGGGAGAGGGGAAAGGATAGAGGAGAGAGTAGAGAGGGCAAAGTAGAGGGGGGAGGGGAGAGAGGGAAGGGGGGAGAGGGGAAAGTAGAGAGGAGAGAGGAGAGAGGAGGAGAGAGGGGAGAGGAGAGAGGATATAGAGGAAGGGAGAGAAGGGAGTAAGGAGAGAGGGGAGAGAGGGGAGAGGAGAGAGGAGAGAGGAGAGAGGAGAGAGGAGAGAGGAGAGAGGAGAGAGGAGAGAGGAGAGAGAGGGAAAAGGGGGCTGAGGGGAGAGGGGGTGGGAGGGGAAGATTGAAAGCACAGGCGGCCTTTGCTGATAACAGCCACCACTTATGGTCACGCACCACTGCACTCCTTTTTCCAGAGACGCCACCGCCACGGGGCTTGGCTGAGTCGTGACCTACACCTGTTATTGTGTTAGTGGTGGGGGAGGGAGCAGCACATATTGAGATTGCTTCAATGATCGCAATTGACTCATTGTGGATGAAATTTCTCCAAATGTGCTGCAAATTGTATGTCAATTAATCAGATTTGCATTGTTAAACGCATCGGTTTCACGTTGTTCAATTAATCAGAATGACATTGTTAATATAATCGGTATCAAGTTGTAAAATAAATCAGAATTGCATTGTTAAATTAATCTGACTCACAGTCCGATGAATGCAATAATACTGATATAACCGATGAGTTTGATGAGTCTGATGAGTCAGATGTTTGGTATTTGGTGATTCAAGATTCAATGGTACAATGGAATGCTTACTAAAACACTTTACTATAAAAATACTGTACACAATAAAAATAACATTAAAAAGAACAGTAAAGTCATTGATGGATGATATGTAAATGTGTTGAATTGTGCAAAAAGCATTTAAAAAGCATTTTAAAGTGCCAGTGGTCCTCAACACTGGAGCACCCCAAGGCTGCTGCCTCAGTCCCTGGCTGTACTCGCTGCACACACAGCAAGTACAGAGATGAGGTAGTCCAGCTGACACGATGTGAGGACTACAGCCTCGCACTGAATGTCAGCAAGACTAAGGAGATCATCGTGGACTTCAGGAGCCACCGCCGTCCTCACGACCCTCTGGAGGGCTTTCTTGTCCTGTGCAGTGGTGTTGCCGTACCACACAGTGACGCCACTCTACAGTGCCACGGTAAAAGTTCCCTAGCATGAGCACCGTGTTGTGGGTCCATGCCAGGTCGTCGGAGATCTGTAGTCCTAGGAAACGGAAGCAGCTGACTATTTCCACCTGTGTCCTGTCCAGGCTAATGGTGGAGAGGGTGCCCTTGTGGCTCCTGAAGTCAATGATAAGCTCCTTAGTCTTGCTGACATTCAGTGCAAGGCTGTTGTATTTGCACCATTGTGTCAGCGGGACTCCGTCATCTCTGTACTCCGTTTGGTCATCATCGCTTATCAGGCCGATGACTGCTTATCACCCGCTTATCAGGCCACAATGGTTGTCTCTTTGAAGCACACTGGGACGACAGACTATTGCAGTGATGTGTTGTAGATCTGTGTAAGTCTGTGAGCACAGGAGCCAGCTGGTCAGCGCAGGTCTTGAAGAAATGGAATGGAACTCTGTCTGCCTTCCCTGCTTTCACCCTCCTGAAGGTACTGCGGACCTCGAACTCGGACAGTTGTAGAACGTAGTCCTCTGGGTGAATGTAATATTTGTTGGTCGGCTCAGAGTTGCCCCTTTCAAAGTGAGCATAAAAGTGTTCAGCTCGTATGGTAGGTTGGGGTCATTGTTGGTGACTCCCCCTGAGCTCCCCTTGTAGTTTGAGAGGACCCTCAGACCTTGTTACATACCTCTGGTGTCAGAGCCCCAAACTGTAATTCCAGTGTCCCCTTCTTCTGTGAATCTGATGAGTCTGATGAGTCTGATGAATGCAATAAAACTGATGAAACCGATGAGCTTGGTGAAACCGATGAGTTTGGTGAAACCGATGAGTTTGGTGAAGCTGATGAGTTTGGTGAAACCAATGAGTTGTATTTAAAATGGCTAGCCAGTGTTTGCAAAATTGCAAACATTTTTTGTTGACTTACAGCCTGAACCCAATGTCATCGGAAGACGGAAATCGGAAAGAGTTGAAGCGGCTTTGAGTGGTTTTAAATGTGCTGTTCAACAGAGCAACCGGCATTGCATTTTGCAACCTGGTCATCCATCACACTCCACTCTCCTTAGTGTTTGTATTTCTTTATTCATGCCATGCTGTTCCCATGTCCCCATGCTCTGGCTATTTTCCTCCTGTCTCTTTTTTTTTATTTTCTCATGCATCTCCCCCTTTATCCTCTCTTTCGTCCACCATACTCTCCTCTCCTCCCCTCTCCCCTGCTTGTTTCTGTGTGCAGGAGGGAATCCCGCCTCCCCCCCTCCTCCCCATAGCAGAGGAGTGCTGCTGTTATGTAACTCAGGGAGAACGAGGCAGACAAACTGCACTCGATGCACTCGCAACTGAGGTTGCCAAGCGAAAGAGAGAGCGGGAGAGCGAAAGAGAGAGAGAGAGAGAGAGAGAGAGAGAGAGAGAGAGAGAGAGAGAGAGAGAGAGAGAGAGAGAGAGAGAGAGAGAGAGAGAGAGAGAGAGAGAGAGAGAGAGAGATGCAGGGCAACATCTAATATGTATGAGGCCTCTGCAGCCACATGAATGCATTATTCCTCGCCTGCTCTGGCCCCCCTCCTATGGATGAAAATATGTGTATCCTTTGCTTTAGTCCTAGCCCTCCAGCAAGAGGCTGACATAAAAGAAAGAAAAAAAGTACACTTTCAGCATCTCCTGGATGCAGGAGACAAACACGCAAGATAGTTACACCATGCATAACCCTGACCAACACCAGAGCACAGATCAACTGAACGAATGAGAGAGAGTCGATTATCCTCGGATCATGAGCACAGAATCCCGGTTTCTAATAGCCCAGTTGAACGATGTGCCATCACCATTTTCACCTCATTCATCGACGATGGGACAGCCCCTGTTTGTCTGTCTGTCTGTCTGTCTGTCTGTCTGTCTGTCTGTCTGTCTGTCTGTCTGTTTGTCTGTTAGCAAGATAACTCAAAATGTTATGTACGGAATTGATCAAATCTTGGTGGTTAGATTACTTATGGGCTAAGGAACAATTTTGGCACATATCCAGATCTGAATCAGTATCCAGGGGACCTTTTGGTGTGGCGGAGGTATGAACTCTACTGGGTGCCCTCTAGTTGATACAGTTTTGATGTCACGAAGATGAGGGAGTGGGTTGGACCCCGAACGCAGACAACGACAAAGTGGAGCGTGATACGAACGGCTTTATTTGCGCACAGGCACACACAAAGTACCAGGGTACACAAGGAGGACTACGTAACAATGGAAATAGGCAGGCGACCGGGGTGCGAACTATCTCTCCGATAGGCGCAGTCGGGCGATCGAAACAGACGGGAGAACGTGCAGTATACGTAACGACCTCACCCTGGGGTAAAGGATAGACAAAGTATATATACCCCAGGTGAGGTGATTAGCAATTGAACAAGGGTGAATATTGAGTCCAGGTGTGTGTGTGTGTATGTGTGTGGCCAGCGCACGTGGCTAGGCCACGCCCCCTGCCAACCAACGTGATTGTTGACAGGGGTGTGTGCGCCACCAGCGCACGTGGCTAGGCCACGCCCCCTGCCAACCACCGTAACCGTGACAGTACCCCCCCCTCAACGGGCGCCTCCTGGCGTCCAACCCGGCTTGAAGGGGTGTTCCCGGTGGCAGTTGAGGGAAAATAGCAGATCCCGACTGTAGCAGCGCGGGGGCCAACCCCGCCCCTCTGGACCGTCTGCGTCCCAGTCGATGATCCGGGGGGGTGGAGGAGATTTGGTGGGCGGGTGGGGCCCGGGAAGAGAGCCACGGGGGGCTGCGGGCTGCGTGACGTCAGCAGACGGGGGCTGCGTGACGTCAGCAGACGGGGGCTGCGTGACGTCGTCGGGCGGGTACGGCGTAGCGTCCGCAGACGGGGGCTGCGTGACGTCGTCGGGCGGGTACGGCGCGGCGTCAGCAGACGGGGGCTGCGTGACGTCGACGGGCGGATCCGGCGTGGCGTCAGCAGACGGGGGCTGCGTGACGTCGTCAGGCGGGAACGGCGCGGCGTCAGCAGAGGGGGGCTGCGTGACGTCGTCGGGCGGATACGGCGCGGCGTCAGCAGACGGGGGCTGCGTGACGTCGTCGGGCGGATCCGGCGCGGCGTCAGCAGACGGGGGCCGCTTGACGTCCTCAGACGGGTGCGGAGCGACGTCGTCAGCTGGGTGCGGAGCGACGTCCTCAGGCGGATGCGGAGCGACGTCCTCCGGCGAATGCGGAGCGACGTCCTCAGGCGGGTGCGGAGCGACGTCGTCAGCCGGGTGCGGAGCGACGTCGTCAGCCGGGTGCGGAGCGACGTCGTCAGCCGGGTGCGGAGCGACGTCGTCAGCCGGGTGCGGAGCGGCGTCGTCCGCCGGGTGCGGAGCGGCGTCGTCCGCCGGGTGCGGAGCGGCGTCGTCAGCCGGGTGCGGAGCGACGTCGTCAGCCGGGTGCGGAGCGGCGCTGTCCGCCGGGTGCGGAGCGGCGTCGTCAGCCGGGTGCGGAGCGGCGTCGTCAGCCGGGTGCGGAGCGGCGTCGTCCGCCGGGTGCGGAGCGACGTCGTCCGCCGGGTGCGGAGCGGCGTCGTCAGCCGGGTGCGGAGCGGTCGGTGGAGGAAAACCGAAAGTCCTTTCGGTCGCGGCCAACCACGCCCGAATATGCGCAGTGTTCGCCTTTTCCTGGGCGATCAGGGTGATCCTCCACAAGTCGCAGTTGCCGGGGTCCATGGTGGTGAGGTCGTTCTGTCACGACTGAGGGGAGTGTGGTTGGACCCCGAACGCAGACAACGACAAAGTGGAGCGTGATACGAACGGCTTTATTTGCGCACAGGCACACACAAAGTACCAGGGTACACAAGGAGGACTACGTAACAATGGAAATAGGCAGGCGACCGGGGTGCGAACTATCTCTCCGATAGGCGCAGTCGGGCGATCGAAACAGACGGGAGAACGTGCAGTATACGTAACGACCTCACCCTGGGGTAAAGGATAGACAAAGTATATATACCCCAGGTGAGGTGATTAGCAATTGAACAAGGGTGAATATTGAGTCCAGGTGTGTGTGTGTGTATGTGTGTGGCCAGCGCACGTGGCTAGGCCACGCCCCCTGCCAACCAACGTGATTGTTGACAGGGGTGTGTGCGCCACCAGCGCACGTGGCTAGGCCACGCCCCCTGCCAACCACCGTAACCGTGACATTTGATACACATACACAATAAGGGAACACAACACATGATGAGTGAAAGGGGATAGGACGCATGCTCGCTGTCTCCCAGAGAGTGTCCCTGTGAAAAGGGATAGCGTCTGCTCTCATATCCTCCAGGTGTCCATCAATCGAGGTGCGGGATACGCATCAATATTGTTTGTTGATACTATTGTGTTGTCGGTGAAGACGAGATGTACTGCTTTGATATTTAAGAAGGCAAATGTGCCGTACTGAAGAACAGGGTAAAAGGGTAGGGCTGTTTGTTCCTCCTCCTCATCATCATCATCATCATCATCATCATCATCATCATCATCATCATCATCATCAGCAGCAGCAGCAGCAGTGTCTGTCTAGATTAGATTAGATTAGATTCAAATGTATTGTCATTGTACAGCACAAGTACAGTACAGCGAAAATAATTTAGCATCTAACCAGAGTGCAAATGTTGCAGTAAAGTGCATGGTAATATAATATAATTTACAGTTTAAATTTACAGGTTAAAAAGACAGTCTAGGTATTAAATGAATATATAAATAAATATGAGCAGCATAATAATAGGTATGTGTATATACAGGTAAGTGGGTATTTAACAGGTAGTGATCAGGGGTATGCAATTATTGAAAGCAGGATAAAAATATATAAATGTAAATGTATATACAAGTGAGTGTTAGGGGTTACCCCAGTATCAGTAATGATAACCTGTGAAAGGCAGGAGCAGTGAGGACACGGTGTAGTACATTTCCCTCCAGGTTGCTTCTGAAGAGCCGTCGGAAACAGCCGTCACTCCAACCTCACACCCCCGAACCAGTGAAGCAGACACTACCGCCTCACTACTCACTGTGCCATCAAAACCCCCGGATTGAAACAAACAATGTACAAATAAATACCTTTCTCTCATCATCTCACAATAATTATTATGGTCACACATCCCAGGGGTGCCACATGAGCATATATAAATGTATGGCATATATAAATGTATATGTATATACAGGAGTAGGAGCAGTTCTATCAACAGATTGAAATATACATGGCAGGTACAGTAAACAGGTATCTTAGTAATAAATATGTAAAGTATAGAGAGGGAGGTAGTTGTGATACAGTTGTTTTTACAGTTGTTGTTTTTTCCTTTTTCTTTTTTTGGTGGTGATTATTGTAGGTGTTGAGCAGAGGTGTGGGGCGGGGGGGCGGCAGCAGAGGGGGTGCAGCAGCAGGGTGGGGGGGGCAGCAGGGGCGGGGGGCGGCAGCAGAGGGGGTGCAGCAGCAGGGTGGGGGGGGCAGCAGGGAGGGGGTGGGGGCAGCCGGGGCAGCAGACGTGCAGCAGCAGGGGGGGGACAGCAGAGGCGTGGCAGCAGGGGGGGGGGGGGGGCTGTCTTCGTGGTACAGAGTTCAGGGAGATGACAGCCGAGGGGAAGAAGCTGTTCCTAAGCCTGCTTGACCTGGAACAGAGGTTGCTATAGCGCCTCCCGGAGGGGAGGAGGGCAAACAGTCCATGGTTGTGGTGAGAGGGGTCATCCACTATTTTTTGTGCCTTCCTCAGACACCGTTTGTGGTGGGTAGTGTTTATTGCAGGGAGGGGTAGTCCAACGATGTGTTGGGCGGATTGAAACAGTTTCTGGTCGGAAACAGTGCAGTTGCCATACCACACTGTGATGCAGTTGGTGAGGATGCTTTCAATAACACACCGGTAAACAAAAAAAGTCATAAGAAGAAATGTCAGATGCTGTTCTCGCAACAACCAAATAAGTGACCAATTGAATTAGAGTAGGAATGAGTGTCTTTTTAACACAGAGAGGCTTTGTTGTTGGCTTATCCCAACATAACTGTGCGTATCCCTGGGGGCGTGTGTCATTTTGAAAAAATGTAATTTTGTCATTGTTTTCAATGTCAACAAAACTTTTGACTTGCTTCTTGTGCGTCACTGAGTGCCCAACGTCATGGTAGGTTTAGGCGTGGATATTTGATGGTTACTTAGCAAACAGTGAAATGACACAGTGCGCTGCTCTGCTTTTTCTAGCCTTCAACAAAAAGGCAGTGGCATTTTGCAGCCTGCTGAAGTTTTGGGTGTGACCTCACACTTTCCTAACACGGACACATTGTTACTATCATCATCATTAGCATCCTCACACATTCCCTGCCATTGCTGTTATAGAGTCCATGCTGATTATCACATGCATTTTATATTTCCCCTCCAAAATCTGATGATGATATTAATAACAATTATTATATTATAACAATTTTTATAATATAATCTAATAATTATAATTATTATAACAAAATAACAAAATATGAACAAATAAAATAACAAAAATAATAATAATTCAAGCAAAAATGAAAAATGAAAATGAAAACATCAGCAACGATGATTATATTGATGATGATGACAAGCTGTCAGCTGTGTGTGAATGTAAGCCAGACTTCAGAGCTCATCGTAGACTTCAGGAGCCACCGAGGCACCCACTCCACCATCAGCCTGTACAGGACACCGGTGGAAACCCTCAGTTGAATCCGTTTCCTGGGACTACAGATCTCTGACCACCTGGCATGGACCCACAACACGGAGGTCATGCTGAAGAAGGCACACCAGCGCCTCTATGCTCTGCGGTGCCTCAGGAGAAGCGTCATATACAAACAGTGGCTGGTAAACTTCTACTGTGGCACTGTAGAGAGCGTCCTGACGAGTGGTATCACTCTGTGGTATGGTAACACCACTGCACAGGACAAGAAACCATAACATCCAGAGGGTGGTAAGGATGGCTGAAAATATCATTGGGTGTGCTCTTCCATGCATTGAATAGATCTTTAGGACCAGATGTCGGAATAAGGCCATCTCCATCACAAAGTACCGCAACCACCCTGGGCTCCATCTCTTCTCCCCAGTGTGGAGTTCGGAAACCTACTAAACTGCTAGGAATGCTGCCCCTATCATAACATTGTCACCCAAATGACATTACACTATCATACACAATCTTACTTTTGTCTGATTTTCTGGACTCATTACAGTTACTGCACTGTTCTGCACTGTACTGCACTGTATTCATGATGCTGCTGCACTACTTTCAAAAATATTTTTGTGCATATTGTTTTGCCTTGTATTGTTTTTGTCTTGTTCTGTTTTGTCTAGACCCCCCTACTGGACCCAGCCCTCATACACCCACACATACATTCATACAGACCTATATTTATATTTATATTTATATTTATATTTATATTTATATTTTAAAATGCTAAATTTGCACTGGACTTATTGTTTTGCCTTGTCTGTACTGTTTTGTTTTGCACGTTACTGTGTTGCCCCGGTCCCGTGTCAAATTCCTATGCGTGTTTTTACAACGGTATTTGGCAATAAACCACTTTCTGATTCTAATTCTGATTCTGATTCTGATACTGATATAGTGTTGTTTATAGTATATTAGGATTTGGGAGTAACGGAATACATGTAACAGTGTTACGTAATTTGGATATATAAAAAGGTAAGTGGATTGCACTTCTATACTTGGAAATGTATAGATTCCTCCTCTACAACATCAGGAGGATTCGGCCTTTTCTCACTGAAAAGGCTGCTCATCCAGGCTCTTGTCATCTCCCGGCTGGACTACTGCAACTCCCTCCTTGCTGGCGCCCCGGCATTTGCCATCAGGCCCCTGGAGCTCATTCAGAAAGCTGCAGCTCGTCTGGTGTTCAACCGCCCCAAGTTCTCCCACACATCTACCCTCCTTCGGTCTCTTACACTGGCTACCTGTAGCTGCTTGCGTCCAGTTCAAGACCTTGGTGCTAGCCTACAAGGCAGTAAAAGCAACTGCTCCATCCTACCCCCAGGCAATGGTCAAGCCCTACATCCCAACCCTTCCACTTCGCTCTGCTTCTTCATGCCGTCTGCTTTCCCCCTCGCTTAGGGGCCCTTGTGGCCAATCTACGCGGTCACGGCTCTTCTCTGTCCTTGCCCCAATTTGGTGGAACAAACTCCCCACGGAGGTCACGACTGCCCAGTCATTGCCCATTTTCCGCTGCAGGCTGAAAACCCATCTCTTCAGGACACACTACCCGAAGCGCTCCTCGTAGCGATTATCTAAGTAGATTATTAGGTAGATATTGTTCTAGATATTGTTATATATTGTTTGCCAACTTATTGTACTTTTCCCTAACTGTACTTTTACCTGAACTTATTGTATTTCGACCTGAGCACTGGTTCAGTTCTTGGAGACTTGTTAGAAATGAAATGCACTTTTGACTTCTGGTGACGAGTTGTTCTCTTACCTTCCTTTGTTGAAACACACTATTATAAGTCACTTTGGATAAAAGCGTCTGCTAAATGACTGTGATGTAATGTAATGTAGAAAGTTTGACTTTAGCGTTCCATTGCACTTTTTCTAGTCATAGGTCGTTAATTCTCGATTTACGAGTTGTCTGGAATGCCACTCTGGTCATCATGGCAAGTAGTAAGATTGCCTTCACTGGGTGGAAATTTTGCAAATAATTTGGTTTTCAAACAAGAAAGGGGGAACAATATTACAGTCCAGTGCAAGCCGAACCATTTACAGGTAAGACCAACCGCTAAGGTTAGCTACACAGAAATCCAGTTAGCTAAAGTTAACATTAGTTATCTAAAATGAGCTAATCTATCCACTACTACTTACGTTACTGGCTACTGAAAAGTAATTTGGGACGAAAGGTGGTGATGCCTGTGACCGGGAGGGTGTGTGGTAACAACATTAGCCCCAGACCGGAATGGCAGTTAATCGCAGTTCAATTGAAGTTTGAGTTTCATTCTTCTTCTTTTTTTTAAATGAAGTACAACCTGATTTGTGTATGCTCTTAATTAATTGATTAAACTAAAACAGCACATGTTAACTATATTATTCTGTAGGCCTAAGCATTAATTTAATTTGAAGTCATTAGGCCTGTATTTGCTATGGTGTTCTTCTTTTTGACAGTTCAGTTGGTGGACAATTGATTTGTTAAAAATACTGTGGGTGCTCTTAATCCATGTAGTAAGCAAAAAAGCATATACTGTTTCTTTTAAAATAAGCAGATTTTATATCTGTTTTGTAAGCTGTAATGTTATGTAATCTTACATTATTCGGTTGTCTTACAGAATACACATCATATTGATAATTATTTTCTCTTATCTTTATTCACATATTTGGTATTGAGGTAATCCAAAAGAAACAGAAAGTAATCAGGTAACATTATTTTAATATTGTGATACTTTGATTCGGTTATTGACTACATTATAACAATAGGTTATAAAGTAATTGTAACGGAATACATTTTTAAAGTCACACTCCCCACCCTGTATAGAGTAAAGCATATCATAGGTAGTATATAGTGTTGTTTACAGCATAGTATTGTTTAGTATTGTATTGCATTGTTGTAGGAATAAACATTCCGTTGTACTTAAACATACGTAAACGTCTTAAATATTGTATCTTGAATTCGGGAGAGTGTATTGAAGCTGCAGGCTGTAACTGATAACACTGATGATGATGAGGATGATGATTAGGATTATGATGACGATGGTCAGGATGGTGATGGTGATGAGGGTGATGACGATGACGATGATGATGATGATGATGAGGAGGAGGAGGAGGAGGATGAGGATGAGGATGATGACAATGATGATGACGATGATGATGATGGGGGGGTATAATGTCTGTAGTATTCTGTCAATTCATGTGTACAGCATTTTGAGTTTATATTCCAGCTGGATATTGTTTGCAGCTGTGGGCATGCTGTATAGCTTTAATCAGGCCTTGCTGATTTGAACTGATGATGGAATTTGGACTGTGCTCAACCCCCCGAGGAATATCCATGGGAAAGACAGAGAGAGAGAGAGAGAGAGAGAGGAGAGAGAGAGAGAGAGAGAGAGAGAGAGAGAGAGAGAGAGAGAGAGAGAGAGAGAGAGAGAGAGAGAGAGAGAGAGAGAGAGAGAGAGATGAGTTAGAACGGGTCTCTGTGGGCTGTGCGTCTCTGTGGGCTGTGCTGGGTGACTCTTGACACATCAAGCACCGCTGGTCCATCTCCTCCCAGCCGATGATGAGACCACACCGATGCGTTGTTCCCAGCTGGAGAAAACAGGCTTCGCTCAGTTCACCTCAGGACAGCAGAGAGAGGAGGTGGCCCGCTGTGTGTGTGTGTGTGTGTGTGTGTGTGTGTGTGTGTGTGTGTGTGTGTGTGTGTGTGTGTGTGTGTGTGTGTGTGTGTGGTGTGTGTGTGTGTGTGTGTGTGTGTGTGTGTGTGTGTGCAGTGTGTGTGTCTATATATACGTCAGAGGTATCTCTGTGAGTGGATCACACTGCCCGTGGACCACCATTTGTGGGTTTTAGAGTATGTGTGAACTGTAGAGAGGCATGTCCATTGCCAGTCGGCCACATTCTCTTCATTAATTAATATCCATGTGGGATGGAAGCACATTTTTGACACTTGGCCGAACCAGCGAAACATATTGTGCGCCGATTTCTCTTTATAAAGATAACGAAACAGAACAGAGATATGCAAGATATGCAATAATAAGATAAGATATGCAATAATACAAGTAGTTAGTGTACATAGGCCTACGTGTCAATGAGAACATTCTTTCACCAAAGACGGGAGGAAAACCAGTGTGTGTGTGGGGCCAGGGGGGGGGGGGGGAGGGGTCATTATGGAAAGCCTACTGGAGAGCCAGAGAGCGAGGGAAGGGGGAGTGGGCTGGTTGTGGTGGTGGTTGTGGTGGTGGTTGGTTGCCATGGCTGCAGAGTGTGTTAGCTGGGGCTGGTGTTGCTAGGCCTGTGGAAAGGCAGGCAGCTGGCTGCCCGGCAGCAGCAGATGGAGTGTTGCAGATCTGTTGATGTACACACAGCCACTGTCCACACGCCGTCACTAACACACACACACACACACACACACACACACACACACACACACACACACACACACACACACACACACACACACACCACACACACACACACACACACACACACACACACACACGCACACACACACACATACACACACACATATGCACACATGCAAGCACGCACACACACACTAGAGATGTGCAGATTGAAAAATGTGGCTGTACAACCCAACTATATCTGTATTCATAATATGCGGGTGATATGCGCACGGGTTCATTAAAATCAGCTTCTTGCTATTCTTGTATGCCATCCTAATTATTTCCTTTAATGCCATCATGCCTGCCCGACAAAACACTATGTTTGCAGATGATCTTGCGTGCAGTTTCAGCAATATGCGGATTTCGGTGAAAAAAAACATTAACCACGCATCACTAACATAGGCAGGCACACACATACACCCACCCACACACACATGATATATATATATATATATATATTTAAATATATATAAAACACACAACTCAACTATTAACAACTTGTCATCGAGTGTCCAAAACATAAACGTAAAGTGTAACTGCATTGCACTATATTTGTGATAAAGCAATTACGCTGTGTGTATGTGTGTGTGTGTGTGTGTGTGTGCGTGCGTGCGTGCGTGCGTGCGTGCGTGCGTGCGTGCGTGCGTATGCATGCACGTGTGAAAATGTTATTTCAAGTTAAGTGCGCAAGATAGGGACAGAGGAGTTACGTAAGAGATAATGACCACCGCCTGCAAATCCACAACTCTGAACTATATCGCCAACAACAGACTTAATCTAAATACAGCCAGGTGTTGCTGGAAGAAAGTAGTGTGATTCATGTCACTAATGTGATTTAAATGATAACAGTCCCTATCTAAGAAAAACATCCTCAGTAGAGGCGGTTAAAGCACATCTTCAAAGCATGCGCTGAGCGCTGTGCCCTTTAAACCAATCGGAGGTGTTTAAAAAAAAATAACTGTTGAAAATGAGTTCATTGCTCACACTAATTATTATTTTCAAAAAAAAGAAGAAAAAAACCCATTTCCTGGAACATATCCCTGGACCAAAAAAATGTGCGACATTTTTTTTTGTTGGATTGGTGGTGGTGTTACCATGGAAACAGTTATTATAGCGTGTTGGCTTGCGTGTGTCTGGGTGGGGTCATGCCAGCTTAGCTGTTATTTTGCTTTAACACATCACAGGCACCGGAAACCAAGCCTCTGGGTTTAAAACATGGTCTACACTGGCTACTACTGTCACTTTAAAATGCTTTCGGGACTTTAAAATGCTTTTTCGCACCATATGTCATATGTATGGCGGCCGGTGGTTGTAAAAGTAGAGGAGGAAGGAAGGTGCGCTTAGTGAAGCTTGGTGAGGTTTGGTGGTGGGTGGGCTGGTGGACGGGGATGTTAGTGAGGGCGTATGCGGGCATGTAAAACCCAGACACATTTGAAGCAGCATAAGGAGATTAGTTGAACTAGTGAGCTATACCCAGAGGGAAATTATGCTGCTTACAATCGTCTCTTCTTTGTCTTATCAGAAATAAATCAGCTCTCATTAAGTCTGACCTGGTCTGCTAAAACTAAGGAGAGCTAAGGAGCAAAATAATAGATCAATCTATGGTGAGAACATCAGAAGTCTATTACTTAGAAGCTTTAGAAGCTGAATTTAAGAATGCATTTTGAATTCTGATCTTAAATTAAGCTCAGTTTTGTCTAGGACAAATAAACAAGACAAAGATAAGATCTTTGTCAAGATCGTATTTCTATTTTCTCTGGAAATAAGCACTGACACACTCGTGTTAAAAGCAAGGACTCACCAGCGGCTGGGGTCTTCAATGGGGAGCTTGGGGAACAATGACCTACGTACAGTAATTTTAAATAGTGGTAGGGGATGCTGTTGCTATTTACAAGATACAATACAAGATACAAGGTATTTATTGCCCGTTTGCAACAAGTACATTGGAATGCTTACTCCCCATTCCCTCCCGCAGTATGAATCTCCAAAACAATACCATAACAATAATATATACAATAAAAATGAACAAAAGAAATAACAGCAAAGTGACTGATAGATGATATGTACATGTGTTGAATTGTGCAACAATATTTAAAAGCATTCAAAGTGCCAGTAGTGCAGCAGCATCATGAATACAGTGCAGTAATCATGATTTTGACATGGGGACATCATTTGTGTGTTAAAATAGTGTTCAAATACTTATATTATCAGTATTTTTACAGATGAATCTCTTACATTTATGTGTATATTTTTTTCTCTTGCAAGTTTATTTTCCTCTGAAATTTAGGGAGGAGGGTCCTCCCTTTCCTCGATGGACGAGCCTCCTCTGATATGTATATGCTGTATAATCCATCCACTTTATATAGTCACTTTATTGTTCTTTATTGTATTGTTGTAGTATAATGTTGTATTGAGTATAGTACAAAGTAGGTAGTATATAGAATGTTGTTTATAGTATAGTACTGTATGGTATAGTTTAGTATAAGATAGTTTTGTTGCATTTTAATTCATACAGCGGGAGAGAATGGGGAGTAAGCAATGTTCCCTCTAATTTTTCATGTGTCTGGGCATACACACAAGCTCCCTGAGCACACTGAGGACCACTGTGAGCAACATCAGATGTGCATGCTGTGGCCACACACCAGTTCAAAACTTGGATCATAGCAAGTTACATGGCTTATTAAAATAATCAAATTACAGCAGCAATTTTCACTAGTTTACTTTTAATATAAGTGATTTGACAAACTTTAAAGGAAAAAGACAAAAATCTTGTTGTTCATGAGATGTGTAGTATGTTTTATGTGAGAGTCCTGCTTGGCCATGGGAAGAGTCTTGCTTTGGCCTGTGTGAGGTCCTGTTGTGGCCTGTGTGAGGGTCCTGTTCTGGAGGAAATGATACATATACACCTTTCAGACATAACATTTTGTTCACATTAAAACATTCACATTTTGCACAATGACGTGTGCTGTAGCTTGTGATACAGTGTAAATTCCTGTAACTCTTTCTGTAAAATATGTAATTACTCAGTTTTTTATTATCATTTCTACTACCCATAAATTATCTAGTAGTAACATAATTTAATGATTAATATCCATAAACAAAAAATATTAATAAATGTCACTAGAATATGCACAAATCTGACTTAAATTTTACCTTATTTTTCACGTCTGTCCTTCTCACTTCTCCAATGGTTGTACACTTTGTCCAGGTTGATGGCTTCGTCTGCTTCTTGCTTTGACTTTATGCGCATCAGCTGGTCCAAATGTGCCACTTCAAGACGATTTCTGGATGCTGTTTTGATACGATTCATTAAACTGAATCCTCTTTCACAATCTGCACTGGAAGCTTGAAATGTAGCACAAATATCCACAAGCTGTGAGATCTCCTTTAGCTCCTCACATCTAAGTGCTGTGCGGTGAGTGGATGTGTCGCTGCCCGTTCATTTCGCCATGATAAGGGGTTAGCATTTGCGTCTCGTAACTCCGCCGCACTGTTGTTAGCTAGCTTACCTGCACGGCGCGAATGGGCAGGGCAATAGTGTCAATGCTATGATTGGCTGCGTAGCGTAAGTGAACCGAATCGTATCATTGGCTGGACACCTGTCACTCACTGAGTTACGTTGCAAAATAGTACAGAAAACAAAATTATTATTATTATTATTGGTTTAATTGATTAGATAAGATTAGGACTAATATTAGATATTAATTAATACGTTTATGTTGAATTTTATTTTATGCGCTGCATAGATTTTCTTGTGCGCTGAGAATGTGCGAGCAGTGCACGATTGCCCAAGCGCGCAGCTTAGAGGGAACATTGGGAGTAAGCATTCCATTGTATTTGTTGCACATGGAAAATTAAAACATCTTGATTCTTGAACACTATGTCATGCATGTGGACATTTAACTATTAAAAAAAGCTAAATCACCTAACCTTGTTCTGATGCGCTTTACAGCACTCAGTAGTGTTTTTATTCCCATAGACACATGGGGGTAACATAACACTTGTTGGAGTTACTCCCATTTTCAACGTAATGTTTGCTTTTGGTTTGCTTTGATGCTCAGCGTTAAGTGAATTAGGATAAATAAAAAGTGCCCTGATAAAAGACTAAACAAGCATAGATACGAATACTGTAGTGGGGGCAGATAGAGTCACACAGTCAAGCTTACAGAACCGCCCAACATCTATTTTTTATTAGCCAGAAACAAGTCCCTTGACAAACCTCTAACTATTTATATAAAGACCAGCTATCTTTCTTCATCGCTGGACACCAGGCTCGCCCTGAGACTCTCTCTCACAAACACACACACACACACACACACACACACACACACACACACACACACACACACACACACACACACACACACACACACACACACACACACACACACACACACACACACACACACACACACACACACACACACACAATCCTATAATGTATATGCTATTAAGATGACTGAATGTTTTCCTGGTCAAAACTCCGACTCCTGATTGATCGCTGATCCGGCTTCAAAGCTCGCTCCTCTCAGACCCATAAGTCTTCCACCGCATGTTAAAGGAGCAGTGAGGAATCGGAGAGCAGACAATAGTATCATCACCATTAGAATAATTCATGTCCCCCCGGTGAAGCCAAATGAGAATAGAGTGAGGTTATTAATAATGGTGGTGGCCAGGTCCAAAAACAGCCCGTCAGTGACAGAGATGGACGAGGCCGGTTACACTGAGCTAAGAAACACTGGGGAGTTCATGGGAGGGGGGGGGCGCGGTTTGTACACTCACACATGCACATGCATACATGTGCACCCACACACTCACACATTGTGTGTGATGCACGCAAGCACACACATTGGACACATAAACGCACATACAAACACACAGACACACATATGCACGTGAGTACTCACATGCACACACACTCTCAACACACACACACACACACACACACACAGACACACATATGCACGTGAGTACTCACATGCACACACACTCTCAACACACACACACACACACACACACACACACACACACACACACACACACACACACACACACACACACACACACACACACACACACATGCATGTGAGCACACACATGGACACATACATACACAAGCAACTTCACGCTCACACACACACATACACACACACACACACACACACACACACACACATATGCACTGAGTATTGATTCCCTATGTTGCTATTGGCTCCACAGAACAAAGAGGAACATTGGTTTGAATGAGACTTATGTACCGAGGCTCATTGCCTTTCTTAGAGGCTTAACATCCATAACAAAGCAACACATGGAATGAAGAGTTCATCGTTCTGTGTCTTTTTCTTTTCCTGATGAAAGGTACAGCCACCAGACCTCATACTTATTTAATGGATAAAACCTTGGCTAGCTAGTGTATGCTTTTATGTCAGACAAATCATGCTCTATTGACTAACTCTTCACTAATAATTAAAAAGCTCTTGTGTTGTATGATTTAATTATGAGGTCATATATATAACTGTAACTAAACTAAAACTAGAATGACCCCCCCCCCCCTAACCCTAACTGTAACAGACCAAACACGGTAAGGTTCAGGGTTCAAGCCTGACAGTGACATAGTAGTATAATTCCATATTAGTAGTATAATTCCATAGAAAAGTATCATGTTAATTTGTAAATGTACAAAAGTTACTATACAGTTACTATTTCAAGATTCAAGAGACTTTATTTATCCCGAGGGAAATAAAGGTGCAACAGTTGAAACAGGGGGAATAAATGCACACAAAATATACTAATACCTAAAAACTAAATAACAACAAACTAAACTAAACTAAACTAGTATAAACAAAATATAACTAAATTAAATCTCAATTAAATCTAAATTGACTTTTACTATAGGTGCTCTTATATATACTATATATATATATATATATATTATAACAGTTGTGTCTATTGTATAGTGGCTAGTGTGTTCCACTCTAGCATAAATTGGGCTATGAGATTGGGTTGTAAGACTGGACTATAACACTGGACTACAAGACTGGGCTATATAACAATACACGCTATTTAGCTCTGAACACACATCAGCACCATGTCAGGGAGACACTAATCCACTTAGAAAGAGAGCGGATGTCTGACCGCAACCATGGTCCCAGCCCATCTTCCCTGTCTGTTATATCATATTAAAGTACTTTCAGCTGCGTTGTTAGGCTACTCGTTGTCTGACCTCGGTAAATAAAATCTCTCCCCGTTAGAAACAGCATAGACAGCCTACACATAGACAGCCAGGCAGTGCCAAGAGATACGGATAGATCGTTACTTGTTTACTGGATATAATTAAAGACTAATACATTATAATTGGACTGAAAGTTAAATGAACTCTGTGAATTTACTTGATGCGATTTGTTTTCCATGGGGGTTTCTATAAACTTGGACACACACTTTTTGAGAATGGCCTTTCAAAATATTTTTGGACGGGAATCACCAATTGGCAGTTGTTGGTTTTAGAGCCTTCAACCAGCACCTAAGACCACTCAGCCACACTACAACAATGATATTTTTGTCATTATTATTGCAAAACAAAGTTATCCTTCAATATGTCCAAATGAAGAAAGTATATGTCATGTTTGTGGCAATGTTGGCACTACGAAAAGCTGTGCAATTTTAGATTAATGGCACTGTGATTTACCAAATGGCCCATGCCAAATTGTGGTGCCTTGGTCTAGGGATATGCTAAAGTGTGGCTTGTTAGTCTAGGGGTATGATTCTTGCTTAGGGTGTGAGAGGTCCCGGGCCCTTCACCTTGATGATTTAATATCTAAACACTTGGCACTTGTTTTTTTTGGACTGGATTAAGAATTGACTCTGTGAATTTACTTGATGCAATTCTTTGTTTTCCATGAGGGTTTCTGTGTATTTGGACACAACATTTGTGGGGTTGTTTTTGCGAATGTCCTTTCAAAATATTGGTTTAGCAGGAATCACAAAATGGCAGTGGTGGAATTTGAACCTATGCCTCTCAAAGAGACTGGAGCTTTAGTCCAGTGACTTTGTGGCAACACTACCACAAAGGGCTTTAGTCATCATTGTTGCAACACAAAGTGAACCTTCAATGCATCTAAATGCGGCAATGTTGGCACTACGAGAAGCTGTTTAAATACATTTTAGATAAATGCCAAATTGTACCTCCTTTGTCTAGGGAATATTATGTCTGGCTTCTCACTTAGGTATGATTCTCACTTAGGGTGCGAGAGATATTTGGACAAAACATTTGTGGGGTTGATAAATACTTTTTGAGAATTGCCTTTCAAAATATTGGTTAAACAGAAATCACCAAAAGCCAGTGGTGGGATTCGAACCCACACCATCATAGATCGGAGCCTAAATCCAGCAGCTTAGACCACTGGGCCACATGACCAAAATGGGCTATTTTCATCATTGTTACAACACAAAGTTTGCCTTCAATGTGTCTAAATGAAAAATGTAAATGTCAAGTTTGTAGCAATGTTGGCACTACGAGAAGCTGTAAAAAGGACTGGGCTATTCTATATTAATGGCACTGAGATTTACCAAATAGCGTATGCAAAATTGGTCTTGTCTACTATTTAGTCTGTCTCGTTGGTCTAGGGGTATGATTCTCGCTTAGCGTGCGAGAGCGCCCGGGTTCAAATCCCGGACGAGCCCAATGTATTAGTTTGCTGTTTATAATCCAATGTTTCTTGCACTTGTTGTTTAAATATCCAAACCATGT
>CM051001.1:21906134-21921134 GCA_027704905.1 Muraenolepis orangiensis
TTAGGTCAAGGCTGTCCCATTTCGTAGGCTCCTTCAAATGCAGCCCTCAAATGCAGCCTTCTTTCTCCGAAAGTGAAGTGTGCATCGATGCAGACTTCTGCACATTTCTG
This sequence comes from Muraenolepis orangiensis, assembly GCA_027704905.1. Taxonomy (NCBI): domain Eukaryota; kingdom Metazoa; phylum Chordata; class Actinopteri; order Gadiformes; family Muraenolepididae; genus Muraenolepis; species Muraenolepis orangiensis. The sequence continues at coordinate 21,906,245 of CM051001.1, forward strand.
GCCCAGCATATCCCAGAATGCATTTCACACCAACCAGTACAGAATTTGAGCCCGGCTAAAAGCCGTTTTTGATTTCGCTGTAGGACTGTAATTAAGTCACTTTATTCTTTTATTATGCGACAATGTACCTATGTAGATTATACATATGTTGTCAGTTTATCCAAATAAAGCCTGTTTAGAAATATGCTACGGCGATTTCGGAGATGTCGGGAGCCGCATATGGGAAGCGCTGGCACGGGCCAGCTGGTCACCCAGTCCGCCACAAACCTTCCTTAAGTTCATCAATTAAAATGACTAATAAACTAACCTAAATACTGGGTCTATTTTTAATAAGCAATCGATTTCCCTCGTATCAACCTCGCAAAACAAAAGCTTCTGGGACTATTTCCGCGGCTCTGGTCAGAGCGCGGCGACGGTGGGCGTGGCGCTTCGTGACGCAGCTGGAGACGCATACAGGAAGTACTCCGTAGACTAGACCGTCCCATTTAACATGTAGTCCCCTGAAATGGAACACAGCCAATGCAATGAAATGTGTGTACCTGTCCCGGCCGGGTGTCGGTGGGACCCAAGAGCAGGGAGAACAGACGTCAGATGGAACAGACGCTTTAATGTGGGATCCAAGGCAGAGGTACAGACAGGGCAAATCCAAAACGTGGTCAAGGCAAGCAGAGGTCGGTAACAGGTAGTCGAGGGTTGAGGCAGAGGTACAAAGACGCAAGGCAAAAACAAGATCGTTATCCAGGCGAGGGTCAGAACACGGCGGATCAATAGGCAGAACAACAATGAGCAACGTGAGACTTTCTGAAAATCTGGGTGATGATCCAGCAACGAGTTAGACAACAGACACGGCTTACAGCCGTGGTAATGAGGAGTGATTGAAAACAGGTGAGTTGAGTAGGAAACGGCTGACAGGGAAAACACGGAGTGGCATCTTGGAACAGAATCGCAGATCCAGGACTAGGAGCGTGAAGAGCTGGGTTGGATCGTGACAGTACCTTAATCACTCCACCACCTCCACCAACGCCTGAGACCTACCGACACACTCCCAACTGGAGCATCACAATGAGACTGTGAGCCAATGAATTCGGAGACAGAGAGAGTGAGAGGAGCAAGTGATCTAGTAGCTAATGATGCTTATTGTAAATGAGCAGATGCAAACATGTAAATAGCATGCCGTTTAAAAGGTCAATGCTCACCGCCGCTGATGGTGTGATGGATTCCTGCCATTAAACTGACGTTTACAGTATGTCAGCCTAAGACAGCCGGTGAAAAGTGTGTGTGTGTGTGTGTGTGTGTGTGTGTGTGTGTGTGTGTGCGTGCGTGTGTGTGTGTGTTCTGTGTGCATCAATCCTGTCAGGGCGACCCCTCCACTATTAATGGTTTAATGAATCCCCCCCCCGGTGGTCTGTCAGACTCCCTTGTGAGACACACTCAGAGGAGTGCTGGGGAGCACAAAAGAGCACCCATGTCCCTGAAGAGGGGAGCCTTTGTGGCACTGCTGAGCTGACTGGATGGCTCACGGTGGTTAACCTCCCCAGGGGGTCCATGCATTGTTGGGCCCTCAGACCCCAGTGCCTCACCTTTACATCCCCTCTACTCCAGCCTCCCGCTGGGGCCGCGGCGGGGGAGGGAGGGTTCCGGGGGGGGGGGGGGGTGGGTGTCGGTCATTGATCACACCAACACTCAACTAAGAGGGGTTGGGAGGAAGGGCGGGGGGGGGGGGGGCCCACGCGCTCAGACCTGCTCTTGCTATCCTATCGCTGTGTTTCGGCTTTAGCAGCACACAGCTTACACTCGTGCATGCTTCATTCAAGTGAAGGCTGCATAGAAACGTGGACATACACACTCACGTGCAAATACGCATGCGCACACACAGACAGACAGGATAACTTTATTCAGGTGAGTGTTTTCTGCTGCATAGATACAAACACACACACACGCACACACACACACACACACACACACACACACACACACACACACACACACACTGGGGGGAGGGAACGCATGAAAATATCTGCTGCAAAGAACCAAAAACAAATGCACACACATACACACACACACACACACACACACACACACAAACTATATACAGTATATATTCCTTCCTACACTTCTGCAATGACCTACTTATAGAGAATGAGGAAATTTTTATTTTATGTAGAGCAATTTGAATGGCGTCAAGCTCACATAGAATATAACATTCTTCGCCCACACACACACCCACCATATTGATTATACAACACACCATGCAGACAAGCAAACTAGGTTGAAGGTTGAGTCATTTAATATAAATAACCTGAGACTTAAGTTGTCTTTGTCGATGACGTCAGGAACATCAACGTAGCCCTCTCAGAATTTGCACTTTCCTGGAGTATGAACATTGGTCCTGGTAAATTACGGATGACAATCCCTTGTGTGTGTTGCTATGATCTGTTCACCTTTGCACACACACACACACACGCAGCTTCACACGTGAACTGCAAAGAACAAACGTGCGCCAAAGCCCCGCCTTCTCGTAATTTCCGACCTTTGCTTGAGGATCACAAAAACGGTGTGACTGCCTTCCCAGCCGCGACCGTTAGCCTTGCCGAGAGGTGTCTGGGAATAGCGTCAGTGTTATGGTCTGGCTAATGTGACGATCAATGTCCACGGAGAGCTTCAGGGAAAAACACTTAAGTGAAGCAATAGAACAAAAGAAAATTTAAACAATTCCTTTTGTTTATCTGTTGCATGTTGTTGTTGTTGTGTCCGCTATCTGCAGGGATCATTGAGCGTCATGGACCGAGCAGAATTCATCTAAAGAAGCGGAGGGTTCGGGTTGTAGGGGTTGCAGCCAAAGCCTTTCAGGAGAAGGTGAGTGGCTCTTGGCCCCACTTTACCAGGGCTCCATATCAATTTAAAAGGGAACTTCACCCCCAAGGTCAGCGCTCTGACGTAGAGGCATCCTATAGAGCAGGATGCCTCACCCCTTCCCCTACTGGGCATTATGGTAAATGGTCATTTATATAGCGCTTTTCTAACCAATGGTTACTCAAAGCGCTTTACATATTAAGTCTCACATTCAACCACCAACGGCGGAGTCAGCCATGCAAGGAGACAGCAAGCACGTCAGGAGCAGTTAGGGTGTCTTGCTCAAGGACACCTCGACAGCTTTTGCTAGGAGGAGCCTGGGGATCGAACCAGCAACCTTCCGGTTGTGAGGCAACCGCGCTACCTCCTGAGCTAAACTGTCACCCGATATTATATACTCGGTACTCTCTCGCTGCCTACTTCTGAGATGGTCTGGACTGATGAACTATTTATTACACTTCCATTACAAAGTTCTTCCTGGAGGTTCCTTACCTTGTTGAGGGACATGCATGCTCGCCATCGTGCCAGGGTCAGAAGTTTTAGATTAGATTAGATTCAAGTGTACAGCACAAGTACAGTACAGCGAAAATAATTTAGCATCTAACCACCAGGTTAAAAGACAGTCTAGGTATTAAATGTGATATGAGCATAATAAGTATATGTATATACAGGTAAGTGATAATTTAACGTAGTGATCATGTATGCTATTATTGAAGAAGGATACAAATATATAGATCTAAATGTATATACAAGTGAGCATATATAAATGTATGGCATATATAAATGTATATGTATATACAGGAGTAGGAGCAGTTCTATCAACAGATTTAAATATATATTGCAGGTACAGTAAACAGGTATCTTAGTAATAAATATGTAAACTATAGAGAGTAGGGATGGGACGATCACGTTTTTTGCCACCGATCACCGATCACCGATCACAATGAGAAATATCTGCCCCACCGATCACCGATTTTTTATTTTTTTTGCAGCTATAGCGGTCTACAGTGTATTGCAGCTATAGCTGTCTATTATAGCAGGGGTTCCCAAACGCCGGGCCGCGGACCGGTACCGGGCCGTGGAGGTGTTACTGCCGGGCCGCGAAACAGCTGTGTGTTTATCATCATATTTGACTCAAATAATTTGAGTATAGGTGAACGGCGGGCGGTATAATCCATATATAGAGATGATATATATATTATAATCGATATATATAGATTATATAGCGGTATAATCTATATATATAGATTAAATATATATCGGCGGCATAACGAGAGACTTTCAGTTGCACGCGCTACTAAAGAGACTACGCGCTAGTGACGTGTCGGTCGCGAACGAGCCGGGGTTTGTGTTACGGGCGCTGCGCGTACATGCGCGTTTATACTGAAATCGAGCCCTGCCGTTTTGTTAGGGGTGTGTGTTGACACACACTTTGACAACCGGTCCGCGAAAATTGACAACTGGTCGGCGAGATTTTTTTTTCATGTATCTGCCGGTCTGTGGCACAAAAAAGGGTGGGAACCCCTGTATTATAGAACAGTTTCATCCATCATGCACTCCTGGGGTTCTGTTCTCCACGGTCAGTTTAACAAACTCGCCATGCTGCGCTGGGTGATGGGTTTTCAGGTGTCTTATTAAATGTGTCTTGTTGGTAAAGAAATGAGCTCACGTGTTTCTCACGTGCAGGATCGGCTATGAAATCGGCAACATTAAAGAAAGATCGGCATTCTCCGATTGCGCATTTTTCTTCAAAATCGGCCGATAATGATCGGAAGCCGATCGATCGTCCCACCTCTAATAGAGAGGTAGGTTGTTGTGATACAGTTAGTTTTTACAGTTTGTTTTTCTTTTTTCTTTTTTTACAGTTAGTCAGAGACATTGGTGGTGATTGTTATAGGTGTTGAGCAGAGATGTGGGGCAGGGGCGTGAGCAGGGGGGGGTGCAGCAGCAGGGGGGGGGGGGGGTGCAGCAGCAGGGGGGGGGGGGTGCAGCAGCAGGGGGGGGCAGCCGGGGGGGGGCAGCCGGGGGGGGGGGGCAGCAGAGGTGCAGCAGCAGGGGGGGGGGACAGCAGAGGCTTGGCAGCAGGGGGGGGAGAGGCAGCAGTGGGGGTGCAGCGGGGGGGGGGGGGGGTTTGATGCCCTATTTTATCACAATATGATTCATGTAATGTTAAGATCACATTCATGCTCTATTCTCACTTCAAATATTTGCCCTGGCCCTTCTTTGAATGACGTGCACATCGAATTGTCTTGTTCAATAACTACTAATGTATAATAACTGCTCCCCAGTCGTGCATATTTTAAAGTGTTTAAAACAATAAGTAAGTAATAAGTACAGCGTAATAAAATACATGTGTTGTCCCGAGACAATGAATCCAGTGGCGTGTAATTAGGGCTCCTTTGTAACTATACATGTGGAGGATGGTGGAGGGGGGAGGGGGAGGGGGGAGGGGGGCAGAGCAGTGCACAGTGGGAGCTAATCCGTCCTTAATGGCCTATCAGGACATGTTCTTTGTTTTAATGGTGCTACATTACCATTAGAGCCAATAAGAGATACTAAACTACAGTCATGAACAGCAAACAGCAGAGCACACAGTGGTAAACAAAGAGGCCAACGAGAGAGAGAGAGAGAGAGAGAGAGAGAGAGAGGAGAGAGAGAGAGAGAGAGAGAGAGAGAGAGAGAGAGAGAGAGGAGAGAGAGAGAGAGAGAGAGAGAGAGGGGGGGATATTGTCTGCTACTGAGAAAGAAAGCCTTCCCATTAAACTGACAGCATAGATGAAAGATTGGACCCTGAAAGCGAGTTAAAATAAAACAATACTAATAATACAATATTATTATTTTGCATCGTAAGTTCTTATCATATTTTACTTTATGTGCTTTGGGAATGTAAATGTAAGTTTTCCATTTCAATAAAGCCCTTTGAATCTTGAAATATTGAACCATGCAGCTATTTGCATCAGCCGAAGTAAGGCCATATGTATAGACGGAGCAGAGGAATCTATATTATTCAGGAGAGGTTTATGCTGAACAAGCCAATACGTGGATGAGCACACGTTCAGAGTTAGTAGAGTATGGTTCTCTCTGATGTAATTCATGCTCACCTCCCATAGTTAGCATGGCATATCTTTCTGATTTAAAAAAGGAAATGTGAGTCTCAAGCTTCTCAAAACATGTGATGATGATCGTTGACATTGCCCACCAAACATCCTGGCTCAGAATGCTTTCTTCCTCATCAAAACAGAGGAGCTCACGGCGTTAACTCACCAACACACGGCGCCCCTGACTCCTGTTTGGATGGCTCCAAAATAACAGCGCTGTATCCTAGCATGACTGGAGGAACCATGGTGTTATGCCCTCCTCTGAGACTGGAGGCCTACCAATCTCTATTAATTATCACCGGCACCCTAATGACACTTGAGAGATGACTTGCACATCATCCAAACTCTCTAATTACCAATAAAGTTCCCCCCACCCCCTTGTTTTTTTCCCACTCTCTCTTCAGGCGCTGCGGATCACAGCTGGATTCCTGGAGCCTTTTGCCTCCTGTCAGGTCATCATTGTAAATAAGAATTTTTTCTTATTTGACTTTCCGACTGACCGTGCTGTTAATACCGCAGTGCCCTCTTGGCCCAATTATATCACTCTATTTTGACCCCTTCCTCTATTTTCATCTTTATTGTACCCCCTCCAAAAATGATCTTCTGTGTAACGGCACATTTATTAATTATGAACACCTGTGACATATATGCCATATGGCCACTCCTGCACAGAAGCAAAAGAGTTGAGTAAGGGGTCACCCACAGAGGCAAGTGTGTGTGTGTGTGTGTGTGTGTGTGTGTGTGTGTGTGTGTGTGTGTGTGTGTGTGTGTGTGTGTGTGTGTGTGTGTGTGTGTGTGTGTGTGTGTGTGTGTGTGTGTGTGTGTGTGTGTGTGTGTGTGTGTGTGTGTGTGTGTGTGTGTGTGTGTGTGTGTGTGTGTGTGTGTGCGTGCGTGTGTGTGTGTGTGCGCTGGCACACCCTTGTCTGGGGTTACGTAATGGCTGAGCTAGGGGGCCATATGGAGCCTCCACTGTTCATCATTAATTCATGTCACCCAGGATAACGTCTGCGGGAGGCCGCAGTGTCACCACCACCAGAGAGACACTAAGAAGGAAGCAACATCCTGGAGGAGGAATCGAGAGAGAGAGAGAGAGAGAGAGAGAGAGAGAGAGAGAGAGAGAGAGAGAGAGAGAGAGAGAGAGAGAGAGAGAGAGAGAGAGAGAGAGAGAGAGAGAGAGAGAGAGAGGGGGAGAGGGAGAGAGAGAGAGAGAGAGAGAGAGAGAGAGAGAGAGAGAGAGAGAGAGAGAGAGAGAGAGAGAGAGAGAGAGAGAGAGATGGAAAGGTGAGCACAGACAATGATAAGAGTAAAGTGAGAGTTTGATGGCCTGGGTTTGTATCATATAACCAGCCCCAGACAGACAGACAGACAGACAGACAGACAGACAGACAGACAGATAGACAGAGGCAGGATTTATTGATTTATTGTTGGGTTAGGGTTAGGGGGGGGGGGTAGGGTTGGGAATAGAGAAGCCCTTTCAAACTGGGGGTAAGCGTAGTTGTATTCTATAGAGGGTGAACTGCATCACATGCTGTAACACCTTTTCCCCCATCACACCACATCTAACTGCAAACTTTACTTCCTGTGGGGTTAGAACGGAAACACGAACACCACCCCCCCCCCCACACACACACACACACACACACACACACACACAGACTCGCAGTAGCTGTTCAGATCACACTTAAAACAGCGTTTACAGTGTCCACTTTGGTGCTGAAGCTAATGCTGAAGCTAATGCCTTGAGATTAGATTAGATAAGTACTTTATTCATCCCGAGGGGAAATCAAATTCCTCCTTGTAGCTTTGCAATGCAATCCAGTGTTCTTTAATACACAAGCACTTTGCTTTGCTACTGCTGCTGCTATTGCTGCTGCTACTGTCAGACTGGTTGGCTACAGCCCCCCCCCACACACACACACACACACACACACACACGCACACCCCCGCACCCCCACCCAGCAATGACCAATTGTGGCGTTGATATACGAGACACGGCTGGACTCTGCCTGGCGACCCCGTCCAAGTACACCAAACACACACGACTGGCAGAAGATTTATAGGGGGAGGGGGAAACATGGAGACCCTCTGGCTCCAGAGAAGTTAGTGAAGGGCGGTGGTGGGGGTGGTGGCGATGGTGGGAGGTAAAGCCTCCAAGCACTATCTGTTCCTCAAACATGTCTGGCACGTACAAACACACACACACACACACACACACACACACACACACACACACACACACACACACACACACACACATACAGTACATACAAAAACACACACACACACATACACAAACACACATGCATGCAAGCAAACACACACAAATACACATATGCTTACACACACACACACACAAACACACACACACACATGCACACACACACACACTCACAAACAACCCATTTGGCTGACAAAGCGCTTGGGCTTGTGATAAGCTTTGTTCACACTGTGAGCCCTTAGCAGAGGAGAGAAAAAATGTCTCTGTTTCCTCCTCTCTAAGGATTGATGTTAGCTTTTTTTTCCTTTTCTTTACTGTCACCATCTCTGCCGCCACCATGTGATTTACAAGCTGTGGTCACATTATCCATGGCATTAAACTTACTCTGGTGGCTACTGGCACCCCATCCTCACCTCCTGCTCCTGGGCCCTCCCGGGCCCCAGCCCAACTGCACAACCACCACCGCCTCCTAGTCCTCCTTCTCCTCCTCCAGGAGGTGGTCCTTGTCTTAGCCTGACCCGGTTTGCGGCTTGCAGCGTTAGTGCAGCAGCGACTAGAGGCAGGACAATGAGGAGATACGCTGGTGGCTGCCTTTTGGAACGCCACTTCTTCAGAATTTGTATAGGCAGCTCACTACTACACAAAGCAAAGTATTGTCAATACTTCCTCTTGTGGTTCTCCTTGACTGACAAATAAGAAATAAGAAAAAGAGAGGACGTGTGTGTGTGTGTGTGTGTGTGTGTGTGTGTGTGTGTGTGTGTGTGTGTGTGTGTGTGTGTGTGTGTGTGTGTGTGTGTGTGTGTGTGTGTGTGTGTGTGTGTGTGTGTGTGTGTGTGTGTGTGTGTGTGTGTGTGTGTGTGTGTGTGTGTGTGTGTGTGTGTGTGTGTGTGTGTGTGAGAGAGAAAGCGAGAGAGAGAGAGAGTCATTTTGACCACATAATATATTTTGGAATGTATCAGCTACATTCAAATCCATTTGAGGTATTTTGTTTAGAATACGGTGTCTGTGTTTACAGTAATGAGCGAGGACAAACTTCTCCTTTACCAATACCTAGAATCATTAGAACTAATTGTGTGTCATGTCATCAAGAGAAAATATGTGAAATTAATATTCTGTCTGGATGAATAAAAAAGGGTTACTCTAAAGCAGGGATGGGCAAATAGTGGCCCGCGGGCCGCATGCGGCCCTCAGATCAATTTCGTACAACAACGTAATTAATTAATTATATATTTATATACCGTCCACTAGACTCCTAGTTACGTCGCGAGCTGCGTACAAGATTTCGTTCGGCAGCGAACGTGAAACGGAATGAGAGGGGAGTGTCGTTTTGGAGACTGTTGCCCGAAACCCTCGAGATTTTGCGCTTAAACAGGCCAGCATGTTGGGGAGCACATACATATGTGAGAGCAACTTCTCCACCATGAAGCACATCAAATCAAAAGAGAGAAACAGACTGTCAGACCAAACATTGTTTCATCTGATGCAGCTTGGATGCACTGACATCGATGTTGACATTCCCTTTAGTGTGCGTCAGAAGAGACAGGCAACAAGTGTCAGTTCAAGTGAGAGAACTAATGTGTGTTTATGACTTCATGTTTATGTCATCTTAATGTATAATCTTAATGCACACGCATTTTCCCGTGCTTTCAAATTGTTTAAAATTGTTTTATTCCACTGTGAAATAACCTGTTCAATACAAACATGCCACATGGCACAAATTAAATAACATTTCTGTGAAGTTTTTTGTTGTGTGAGCTTATTAGAGGATGTTCCCTGAGAGATTGATAAATGTCAATGAAGATGTCAGACTTACTATATTTGTTAATAATTACATACAACACATGGAATTAGTGTGTTCCAAGTGAATCTGCAGTCCCCTGGTGGCCAGTACCTAAATGATGTGGCCCCCACCACCATCCAAGTTGCCCATCCCTGCTCGAAAGTCATGTTTTGATGAAATACACTGATTGATGGAGTGTATTTTTGCTCTGGTACAAACCTCCATTTCTGATAGTGGTTATGTAACGCCAGTGAGTGAGTGAGTGAGTGAGTGAGTGAGTGAGTGAGTGAGTGCTGTAACCGCTTCAGAGTGACAGCGTCGGATCTCCGGCGGCAGCCAGACATCCATTTGTATTAGCCAGGCTGTTAGAGTGGCTCTGTTATATCATTTAAGAGCTAGTCACCCTTCCTGAGGAAGATTGTCCACCCAGACCTTTTCAGACACACGTCTGATAACACGGGTGTTGTCACGTAAGCCCATGACAACGTCCACCGTCACGTCCGAGACGGCTAAATCCTCATCAAAAACAACAAATCGAATTCCGTACATCACATTACATTACAGTCATTTAGCAGACGCTTTTATCCAAAGCGACTTACAATCGTGTGTTTCAACAAAGGAAGGTAAGAGAACAACTCGTCACCAGAAGTCAAAAGTGCATTTCATTCTCAGAAGTCTCCAAGAACTGAACCAGTGCTCAGGTAGAAGTACAATAATTCAGGCAAAAGTGTAAGGGAAAAGGAACAATAAGTTGGCAAACAATATGCAACAATATCTAGACCAATATCTACATATCTAACAATATCTATCTATAATTAAGTTAACATGAACAGAAAAACAACAACGACAAACACAGAGTGTTTAAGTGTTTGAGAAGCGTGGTCATCTCCTCCGGGGCCTGTAGTGACGGGCAGGAATTGAAAGAAGAGGACAGGAGGAAAGGCCACTGTTGTCGACTAATTGACGATCGATTCGTTTGATTCCGAAGGGCTCAGGGAGTAATCCTCTGGTCGGCAGTTAGACGGGCAGGGGGTCTGGTCCACTCAGGGACAATGAAATGTGACGCCGGCGGAATGAAAACGTGGGAGCCAACGTCGGGAGCCCATGTCCTCCACACTTAACCTTTACCTGCCGGATCTATTATGGTGATAAATACACAAGCTTACGGATATGTGCACGCACACACGCGCACGCACACTCACACACATGTGTATGCACCGCAATGCACCTGACTACAATATGCACTGTGTGTATGTGAGCACACAGACACTCACATACACACACACACATACACACTTATATGCACCGATATACCTGAATACTATATGCACTGATGCACATGGCCACACACTCACACGTGCGCGACACACACACACAAACACACACGTACTTGCACACACACTGAAATACAAGCACACACACACACAGACGTGTTTATGTTTGAATTGAAATCCTTCCAAGGGGAGAGGCCACTTGAGACATTAGAAAGCTTCTGGGTGATCAATAAATACCGTTAGAGTAGCAGCCTCTTCACCACAATGAAGCGTTCCGAAGCAAGCTCGCTGTCCTCCCCGCGTCACCGATGAATTCATGCAAATGAATGCTAAAAATATTCAAGTCACTTTCTAAAAGAAGCGGAAATGTGCCCCGTTTTTTATTTTGAGGCCAGAGACACTAAACACACACTACGGTCTTTTTATGTTTGTTATTGATGTGCGCGGAGGCAGGCAGCAGGGGAGCTTGGGGAGCCTGCGGGCGCTTTGCCTCTGCTTCACTCAAAGCTTGTTCCTTCCTGCCTTCAGTCCTTCCTTCCTTCCTTCCTTCCCTGTGAAGCAATAACCTCAGTTCTAGTATTAGCAGCTCTTACTGCCCCCCCAGGTAACTCAACTCCCAAGGCCAGAGAGCTTCTAGCAGCGAAATACCACCCGTGGTTCCCGCTAATCTCCGTCAGCGGAGGGTCTTTCCGAGAGGATATAGGCCCTTGGAGGGTGAGGGGGGGGGGGTGTCTCTTCTTCTTCCACCCCCTTTTGCATCGGCCTCACCACACTCACAGTCTTCATCATCATCATCATCATCATCATCATTAGCATACATAAACAAACACACGCTCTCACATGCACACACACACACACACACACACACACACACACACACACACACATACATACATACATACATACACACGTGCGTACACAGATGCATTCGCGATCGTGGAGTCCAACGGGGGGGGGGTGGGGTGTCTACTAACTGAGGTAGTAGATTCCTATTCCTATTCCTATTGCTATTGCTGGAGAGGGGGGGGGGCCAGAAATCAGTGTTTTTGATTTGTTATATGATCACTGGCACGTAATGTGTGAGAGTTATAAAAAATATTGGTTTAGCGAAGCCGGAGGCCCTACGCATGCCGGAGGCCCTAGGCATTTGCCTACTCCGCCTATAGGAGGCGCCGGGCCTGCTCATCCATGCTTTCCCCTCCCACCTCTATATACCCAAGTCAAGTCCTCCCGTCCTACTGGGTGATGTGCATTAGCCTGCTGCAGAAGCGGCGTCCGCAGACCGCCGGGCCCTGCCGCAGCACACCTCACACATCTCGTGGCTCCCGAGATGAGTCTCCCATAAGTGGTGAGGCATGATCTCTGTGGACTGCGGGCTGATCCACTAGACCCAGGGTGGATCCATTTCACACACGAGGGGGGTCAATAAGTGGAGAGCTGTGGGCAATGCCGGATGCAGGAGTCTTTAAAGATCGTTTAGGACCACTGGAGGCTGGAGGTCTCCAAGGGGCTTTGCGTTTTTGCCGGAGAATTTCCAAAAGTGTGATAATAATGATGAGGATAATATTACTTTGACTACTACTACTACCACTGCTACTCCAACTCCTACTACTACTACTACTACTACTACTTCTACTACTACTAATAATAATAATAATAATAATAATAATTATAAGAATAATTATAAGAATAATAATGATAATGATAATAATACAATATATAATAACAAGAACAAAAACAAGAATAATATTTTTGTATTATAATTGTATATCTTTTTTAATGATTTGGATGATTTGTATAGGCCTACTTATATTTTTTTATATTTCTTTATGATATAAACACTTTGAATGTGACCATTTGATATATAATTCATAGATGCTTTTTTGTAGTTTTGTAGTCTTATTCTACCCAGCAGTCTAGCAGCACGTAGAGAGCTATTAATACAGTGAGGTGATGAAGGGACAGAGATACTCCGTTTCCCATGGGACACCTGTCAAAACATGTTCACTGCTGTTCTAAGGGCATTATGGATGATGCACGGCAACCGCACTGGTTCGTTTGCCCTTTGAAGACACAACACAAGTATTTTGGTTATAAATACATGGGGGAAGATAAATCGATTTAATTATGAATTTGTGACTTGTTATCAATTAAACTTTTTATTCGTCTTGCAGGGATTGTGGTTTTTTTGCATGCAATGCTGCCACCTCCTGGGAAGAGGACGTAACAGACAAATATTGATTATCACATCGAAAGATTCACTGATAATGAATTGTCATCAATTCAATTCAATCACACATTGGCTAGGTAAGTCTGTGTTGTGACAACTGTAACGTTGATAGGACAGGCATGTAGGCTATAGATAATATTGCGTACTATAAGTATATAAAATATCTATTTTATAGGTATAATTTATAAAAAAATATATATATATATTTATTTTTTTTTTATTTTTTTATACAGTCTACATTTTTACATGTATGTAACAGTGAAATGTGCTCTCAGAACCACAAACCAAATGTCTCATAAATGTCAAACTGAAGAATTGTCATCCAGGGTCATCCAAAAGCAGCATCCAAACAAGCAAAATCCTGACAGAATTCCATTTGAACTTTTGTTGGAAGTGGAACAGCTTTCATGTTGCTGCATGTTTCTTTTCAAAGTACGATGAGTGGAAAGTAATGTTCAAACGTTGTTTAATTACAGAACCTCTCAGTCAGAAGCTAAAAATATAATTCTGGAGTGTTACTTAACCTGCTTAACCTGTCTCCTCCCCTCATATCTCCTCTCCTCTCCTCTCCTCTCCTCTCCTCTCCTCTCCTCTCCTCTCCTCTCCTCTCCTCTCCTCTCCTCTCTACTCCCCTCCTATCTTATCCCTTACTCTCTTCTCCCCTCCCCATCTCTCCTCTCTTCTGCTCTCCTCTCCTTTCCTCTCCCCTCCTCTCCTCTGCTCCCCTCTCCTCTCTAAGTGCTCCACCAAACTAACCTCATTTCCCAACGCTCCCCAGAGAGAACTCCACTCCACACAGAATATCCTGGCTTTGGTGTAAGAACACAGACCTCTTTGGCAATAAATGAGATCCAGCAAAAAAGGGTGGGGATGTGGTGCCACCTACTGACCACAAAGAGGCTCACATTTAAAACCCTGCCATCACTCAAACCTCTGGGCTCCGGCAGGCCATAAATATGCAGTCGCAAAGCAGGCATTTGTTTTTGTGTTTACGAGAAAATAGAGCGAGATCGATAGTCACATAAATACAATTATTTGTAGACATTGAATTTTTCCCGCGTCAAAAGAGAGTAATTGAGTTTAGACTCAGATTAGTCATGCAAGGATCCGATTTAGTGGCGGGTTTGGCTATTTAAGGAGCAGGCCACCAGCAAGGCGGTGCCGTGTGTGCGTGTGTGCGTGTGTGCGTGTGTGCGTGTGTGCGTGTGTGCGTGTGTGCGTGTGTGTGCGTGTGTATAGTTGTGGGTGCATGTGAATGTTTGTGTAAGGGGCAGGGGGCAGGGGGCAGGGGCAGGAGGCCAATAGTTGTGGGTTGTGTGTCTCTGTTTGTGTGTGAGTCTCTGTTTGTGTGTGTGTGTGGTGTGTATGTGTGGTGTGTATGTGTGTGTTGTGTGTGTGTGTGTGTGTGTGTGTGTGTGTGTGTGTGTGTGTGTGTGT
>CM051001.1:21931134-21938634 GCA_027704905.1 Muraenolepis orangiensis
GGGGAGAGAGGCGGGGTGGGTGGTGGGGGACGAGAGAGAGAGAGAGAGAGAGAGAGAGAGAGAGAGAGAGAGAGAGAGAGAGAGAGAGAGAGAGAGAGAGAGAGAGAGAGAGAGAGAGAGAGAGAGAGAGAGAGAGAGAGAAAAGACCACTCCATTGGGTATAGGAAGGTTTGAGAAAAAAACTGGCTTTCATTAAAAGGTGCTGCGATTTCATTAGCCGCCGCAGCCCTCAAACAAGTCAATAAATAATAACTTTTTGACCTCTGATCCACCGGGAAGACTGTAAACTAAGGGGGGGGGGGGAGATGGAGGAGTGGTACTTATCTCTGGCCAAGTCTGTTTAGCTGGAAGAAGATGGACTGTGTGTTAAGGCTGTGGAAATCGTCTGCCCGGGCGGCCGGGCTGCTGTTGTCAATGTTGTTTGCTGTATCTCACCGCAGATAGAAAAACACAATTTTAGGCAATCACCAGCAGAAGAAGAAGAAGAAGAAGAAGAAGAAGAAGAAGAAGAAAGGAAAGAAAAAAACCCCAGCCATGACATGGACAAGGCAGTGTTCAGTCCAGTGTTCACCACCTTACAACAGTGTAAAGGGGGGGAAACGTTCATTATAAAGTGTGTGGGGGAGTCGGTGTGTCTTCATGCTCCAGTACACACATGTTTGCTAAGACATGATTAACTGCTCTCCAAAGAGGAAACGCTGTATTACTTTAGCTACTGTGTTTCCGTAGGGGAAGTGTGTGTGTGTGTGTGTGTGTGTGTGTGTGTCTGTGTGCCTGTGTATGTGTGCCTGTGTGTGTGTGTGTGTGTGGTGTGTGTGTCTGTGTGGCTGTGTGCCTGTGTGCCTGTGTGCCTGTGTGCCTGTGTCTGTGTGACTGTGTGTGTGTGTGTGTGTGTGTGTGTGTGTGTGTGTGTGTGTGTGTGTGTGTGTGTGTGTGTGTGTGTGTGTGTGTGTGTGTGTGTCTCGGTGGTGGAGTGTGTGTGTGTGTGTGTGTGTGTGTGTGTGTGTGTGTGTGTGTGTGTGTGTGTGTGTGTGTGTGTGTGTGTGTGTGTGGTGTGTGTGTGTGTGTGTGTGGTGTGTGTGTGTGTGTGTGTGTGTGTGTGTGTGTGTGCCTGTGTCTGTGTTATGTGTGTGTGCATGTGTGTGTGTGTGTGTGCGTAGGTGTGTGTGCGTGGTGTGTGTGTGTGTGTGTGTGTGTGTGTGTGTGTGTGTGTGTGTGGTGTGGTGTGTGTGTGTGTGTGTGTGTGTGTGTGCCTGTGTCTGTTTATTTGTGTGCATGTGTGTGTGTTTGCGTAGGTGTGTGTGCGTAGGTGTGTGTGTATTTGTGTGTGTGTGTGTGTGTGTGTGTGTGTGTGTGTGTGTGTGTGTGTGTGTGTGTGTGTGTGTGTGTGTGTGTGTGTGTGTGCAGAGGGCTGTTCTAAAACAAATAAACTAAACTAAAATACTCTGAGTTTAAGTTAAGTTTAGTTGGTTTTTTTTGTACTACTAGTAATGGTGTGAATGACTTGGGTTAATGAGAGACGTGTATTTAAAAAAAAAGGGGGAAAATCCTTTCTCAAGACAATTGTGGGTCTGTCTTACAGGTGCCAGAACAATGCGTCCAGGGGGGTGCTCTTTAATTAAACATTAAGAGGGAGCCACCCCCCGCCTACTTAGATTTCATTGGGCCCTAAACATGCGCGACCTGGCCAAAATGGGGTGGGCTTTCGCTGAGCCAAGGACCAGCGGCCCCCACAGAGCTGTCAGGCACAATGGCCCCTGGGAATGCGCTGCCGTCGGTCCCCAATACCCACCCCCTTCCCTTCAACAATCCACGGGGTCCCCCAGCCCACTCTGCACTCCGCTTCCTGCAATCATCCCCACATGTGGCGGCCCTAAGACCCCCCCCCCCCCCCCCCCCCCCCCCCCCCCCCAGCACCACCCCCACCACGACACACACACTTTATTAGGCCTCCTCTTTTTATTTTCACGCAGTCTACCGTTGCTCGGGGCTGAATACTTTGCTTTCTTGAAGGGGTGGAGAGGGTGGAGGGGGAGGAGGAGAGGGTGTAGTAAGAAGAGAGAAGATAAGGGATGAGGGGGTGGAGAGGATGGGCGGTGTAGAAGCCACCGAGAGTGGTGGCTGTGCGTTGCTGAGGTAGCACTAGTCACTGCTACCCCGCGAGCTCCTCTGCGGCGTGAAGGGAGTGTCTGTTGGGTGTTGCGGGGGTCAAAGGGCAAGCCAGTGAAAGCTGTAAATCCGAGAAAGGGGCTGGCCCGGAGGTCAGCCGGTAGTGGCGATTAGAAGAGTTGTCTACAACAAGTGAGAGAATTGCGGGGGTGTGGCACAGATACAGCCCCCTCCAGAAAGGAAAGGGAAGACACCTTTGTTTTGGAGAAAAGCCACTCTACGAGTACAAGTGTGATTTGTATTTGAAGAGAATAGAGGAGGCTTCCTCGACAAACCTTAATGGAGTGCTTAAGCAAACATATGAATAACTTTGCAGAGCACCTGATTCATCACTGTTGACTTGAGGTGTGTGTGTGTGTGTGTGCGTGCGTGCGTGCGTGCGTGCGTGCGTGCGTGCGTGCGTGTGTGTGTGTGTGCGTGTGTGTGTGTGTGTGTGCGTGCGTGCGTGTGCGTGCGTGGGTGTGTGAGTGTTAGGGTTAGAGGCAATGTCTTTGTGCGTATGTGTCTTAAAATGATTTGTCTGTCTAGAAAAAAGTAAAGCCTCAAATATAGTTATACAACGCCGAGTCTTGTAGAACAACCGGCTTTTGTGATGACGAAATGCTGTTCATTTTGTTTATAAAATGTCCCAACAACCATATTTCCATGTGGTCATTCACATGTCCATATGGGTATGCCAAAGTGTCAATATCCGCTGAAGGATGAACTGGATGCACTGTGTGGTTTGGGTGGCTAATCCCTGTCAGGAAAATGTTCATTGAACACAGAAAATATATTGTGGAAAACAACTTAAAAACAATAATAATAATAATAAGTTAACGCAAAGGCATGTTACATACTACATAGACAGGGAGAATTTGGTTAAATTGTGCAATGAAAAATGCACTGTTAGTGTAGTAGTAGCACATTTTAAACTGTCTACAAACTACCCATATTTAAAATGTCATCATTCTATCAAGTCACCGATTCTAATGACTGCTTTCTCCCCCCCCCACACAGTTTTTTCCCCCAAAAAAAATAATATTTGAAATCAAATGCAATTTGGATGAAAGCCAAAAGCCAGAACTTGTTGTTCCGTTGGAAGACCACAGCGGTTCTGTCCGTTTGTGTACTACTTTCCTAAGGCAGTTGGCCAACTCAAATCTCAATGTTGCAATTGTTAAGAGATTCACACTGAAGATGACTTGCATGAAATAATGAATTAAAACTAATATCACAAGAAACCATTTCATCTTGAATGTTTGGTCTTACATTGGACGAGGGGGGGGGCCCCATCTTTCCTGCTGCTGGTTAAAATAAGAAAATGAACAGATTTGTACAAAGGATCGAAAGGCCTGCTTCTGCTTGGTAATCTTTCTCTCTCTATCTTTTCATATGACCAACCCCCCCCCCCCCCCCCCCTTTCTTCAATCTCTTTCACCTCGAAAGAAATAGAAAAAAGTTTGTCAGTACCCTGTTCCTTTTGTTGTGCTCTTTCTTCTCCACACTCTTTCTACTTTTATCCTAATCCCAGCCATGCATGAGCGATCAGTTGTGTCCTGTTGTTTCACTGTTCTGCTAGTTTTCAATCAGTAGGGTTCAGCCTTTGTTGCTTTTCTCTGCCGAACACAGAAAAGGTAGGGAGAGAGACGAGTAGTGAAATCTCCTCTGTAAACTTGGGCCTTTGTATTCCCCCCGTCAGATTTCTTCTTTTTAGAACATATAGTTCTGCCCGTGATTAAGTGGGATTGTTGCTGTGATGCTGTGCTCTGCTATACCGCCTCCCAGTTCAGAAAACATAGCATCAAAGCCCACAAAATATGGTCTCCAGTGGTCAAGGAAACAGCACCAGTTTTGATATGAATACAATACAAAGATCAGCTAACTATAGGCCCTCTCAACAACAACAACAAAAAACAACACATGCCATACCATGAATGATCTGATCCCATCTCAAAGGAAAAGACAGTGAACTGACTCTATCTTTTGTGTTGCAGAACAGGGCCTTCTATCCTTTGGGTGAAAAACCAGTAAAGGAAAAAACAAAACATTGCCTTTAAAATCTGAACGCACCATCATCGTTGTCGACGTTGGGTTGCTTTGCGCCCCAACATCTCACTCTTTCTGTACCCCGGTGGAAGGTGTTCACAGTGTTTCCCCCCCCCCTCCCCCCTTCAAGAATAGTGTTGAAGTGGTGCTGCTTTGGACAGTTGCTGAGATGATTAGTGTGATCACGGCACTGCACACTCCATCTGGACCCAGTGGGGACAGGGGCGGAGAAGCGTTCAAACGGGACAGTCATTGTCATGGGCTGATCTCTAATCTCTGTGGTTGTCGTCCCTAATTAAAAGTCTTGTTGGTTGTGCGCGGGGCGCCCGGGCTTCTGCTCTGCTGGAAATTATGATCGCAAACGTCTTCCTGTCGAGTCCCGCACTTGGCACTACAAAGTGACGCAGCCCGCTGTTACCTGAATGGGCTGGAATCGGAGCAGACAGCCGCATCATCCCGGCTCTTAGTCTATCAGGGCCGCGCACAAGTGGCCATTGTTGACGCCAAAGACGGGATTAAGGAGGGTCTTCAAGGGAATTGATTTTCACGTCAGAACAATGGCGGGGCACAAAAGAGCTGAGGCCGGGGACTGGATCACACGGCCAGAGAGCTTCATGAAAAGAGTGCGCTGTGAACACTGAGATTAAAGCAATCAGGTTCTTTACCCCGGCTCTCTTTGGATAACCCTCCTCCTCCCTGCCCCGCCGCCCTCTCAATTTTACCCCAAATAGTCGTTTTACCTTAAAAAAAAACAATGACAGCAGAGGAAAGAGCGATGAAGAGATGTCAAGATGGAGGAGAAGAAGAAGAAGGAGAAGAAGAAGGATAAAATGAGCAGGTTGTTTGTGTTTCTGTGCGTTTCCTCTTCCACTTCGGCCCAACAAAGGTTCAAGGGCCATTGAGGGGATTTTTTGCGAGTCAGCATGCAGGACCTCGGCCCTGGGGTTTCGGGTACATTCTGTCCACCAGCCTCTGGAGCCCGGGCCAACGGCTCATCTGTGTGTATAGAGAAAAAGCTCTTTGGTGGGGGCCAGTGTTGGGGGAGCGAACATGACGTATCGCTGAGCGAGGATCAGGGGTTACAGATGAAAGGGACGGCCGCCTTGTCCTCTGTCTTTGGCCGACTGTGTGCAGCTGTGGGCGCCATTGTGGACGGGCTCATTTGCATACGTTTGGCAGGGACCCCGGGCCGGCGTCGCAGGCCAAGGGGAGTGCCCCCAGTTTAAAAATGGAGGCAAAAGGGCGGGCAAGTAAACACCCCGTGTGTGCAGATACATACCCATACATTATCGGCCCCACAGCCCAAACAATGGCGGTGGCCAAAGGAGGGGAAAAAGGGGGCCTGTTATCCCGGCCTCGTCGTGTAAATACAAACAGCCAGTCCTATTTCAGCGGGTGATAAGGCCACCTCAACCTGATGTCATAATGAGCGCGAGCGCGGGGCTGGGAGGGAGTGTGCGGTCGGCGGCGGCGGCGGCGGTGGCTGCTCTTGGCTGGTGGCGGTGAGGGGTGTGTCCAGGCCTGACTAGAGACAGGTTTATTGGGACTGATGAGGGCTAAGCTCCTGTGCCTAGCCACAATGGAGCCTGTGATCTCCCTTTGTGGCTCATTGGGAAGCGCTGGTGCGCTCCGCGGCCCCGGCTCTGTCATTAGACAGATTGTGAACAGGCTGCACAAGGCCCAGCCAGAGCTGATGGAGCCACCAGACACTTCATTAAGGGCATTATGGGGAGGACCGGCCTTTCTTCTCTCCTCCTGTGTCCAGAATTCACAGGTCTGTTTAATCACATAATTCTCCTCAAGTGCCCCCGAGGAGGCTGCAGCACAGCAAGAGCTCTTTACACCCATGAAAACTTTGTGAGATTAATTATATTCATCTTTTCCGAGAATATCTGCAGAATAACAGAAGATTTCGTATCGGCTTGCCTTTTACTTGTCTTTTTTCCAACTGGCTCTTTGATGTCTGCCTGTGTTTGTTGGGGGGGGACGTCTGTGCAACCCTCTGCTGTCGGTGCTTTGATATGCTCCCTCGGGGGTTAAGGGTTACTGTCCAGAGGTCCATGGGCTGGGACGTCCTAACTTCTTTTCTTAGTGAGAGCTGACCTCCGAACCTGAGGGGTGGTCATGGAGACCCAGAATTCCGCCCTCCTTTTGATGCGGAGCTCTTTCACAGCACTTAATTAGCCAGGGTGGCTAAACGTTTAGCTTGGCCATGAAAGAGTCTGAGAGAGCATGTCTATCCAGGGACATCGGTGGCTTTGGAGGTGTGCAGTGCAAGGTCTTATGAAACAATGTGATGCCTTTGGACACAAACATGTTTGGATAGGATGGCGGCCCATTCAAAGGAGTTCAAACGGCATCTACGGTAAAGGGAGCCACTGAAACGCTTGACATTTCCCCTGGTTTCCTCTTCATCATCAATGTGATTTACTTATTTTTCTTGGCCTTTGTTTGCCACGCTACACATATCCACCACAAGCACTTCAGAAGAATAACAGGAGAGGAAGAAAAAAAAACAGGGGGAGGGGAAAAAAAGAACTCTTATCTGGTACGTGGCAGTGGCCGCCCATGAATCACTTAAAGCAACTACACATCCATCTCTGATGTCCACTTTCCTTTTAAGGGGAGTTAATATCAATTTCTGCAAATATGTCTTTTATGGGAAATTCAATGAGTAGGCCCTGGTTTCACGCAGGATCCAATTTCCCCCTGTCCTTCTCTCCTGCAAGAAGCTGTGAGTCAAACCGGTAGCCTCAGCTGTAACACACTGAATTCATCACCCGGCCAATATCACCTTTTTATTGGTGCACTTTGTGGATAATAATGTTCCTGTGTCTCAGTGGGGAAAGGGCAAATAAAGCCTGTTTGTTTCATTTCGGATTGCCTGTAAAAACGTGTGCTGCTGGCCAGACGTGGGCTTCCCAGTGCAGGCCCACAACAAAAAATAAAGAATATAGGTGTTAGACGGTAAAAAAACAAAACCCCGGAAACAACAGGCTGGAATTAACACAGAAACCCTTTGCAATAAACACATCTCAGCTCTTTCCTTTCAATACGGTAATTGGAGGCCTGCAAATACAGTGGATTAGGACCTTTTGAGAGTGTTCATTCACTGAATTCAACACGTTCAAGGGTAAAAAAAATCTTAGACAGCATTACAGCAAATAAAGAGATGAAATGAATGAAGTTTAGTGGTGTTGTTCGTGTGGATGCAGGTGGGGCCTGGATGATAGTGTAGTGATAATGATCTGTTACAGAGTGAACACCCTGTCCACACAGTTGCTGTCCCAGGGGAAAAACCAA
>CM051001.1:21941134-21963634 GCA_027704905.1 Muraenolepis orangiensis
GCCCTGTGTGCGGATATATCCATACAAATGACACACATAAAACTCTAGCCTAGAAAATATTTTTAAGAGTTCCCGCACCACCTGATCCCGCCCCCCCCACCCCCACCCCACCGCATCCCACACACCCACCGACCCCCCCAACCCACCCACCCACCGACCCCCCCAACCCACCCGCCCACCCACACACCCACCCCCCCCCCCCCCGCCCCCCCCCCACCCCCCCCCCACCCACACACACAAGCCACAACGAGCCACTGGTTTTCAGCCCCCCACTAATATTATAGAGCCCAAAAATGGCTGTAAACAAGGAAAATGACACTTGACAACTTGTAATTTATGGACGTCGTTTGAAAGGCAGTCCCAGCATTTCCACACCGGCTGAGAGGGAAGGAGGGATGGGGCACAGAGATCCAGGCATTAGAGAGAACTATTCACAGAATGTTAGTGCATCAAAGCAACACAGACAACCAAAAAAAAAAAGAATAATAAAAAAAAAAAAAACAGGAAAAAGAGGGAAAGCTGTGACTTCAAAGTCCACGCATGATGAGCAATGCACAGAGAGAGAGAGGGGGAGAGAGAGAGAGAGAGAGAGAGAGAGAGAGAGTGAGGGGGAGAGAGAGAGAGAGGGGGAGAGCGAGTGAGGAGGGAGAGGGGGAGAGCGGAGTGAGAGGAGGGAGAGGGGGAGGGGGAGAGAGAGAGAGAGAGAGAGAGAGAGAGAGAGAGAGAGAGAGAGAGAGAGAGAGAGAGAGAGAGAGAGAGAGAGAGAGAGAGAGAGAGAGAGAGAGAGAGAGAGAGAGAGAGAGGAGGAGAGAGAGAGAGCAGGAGGAAGAGAGAGAGGGAATGTGGTATAAAGAGCAAGAGCTCTGCAGGATGATAGAACCCAAAGCACAGAGGAAGAAAAAAAAGATGGGGTGAGGGTGGTGGCAGGGGGGGAGGGAGGGAGGGAGGGAGGGGGAGGACCCTGGATACAGGCATACTCTCCTCCTCATCTCAAAGAATGCTAAATCACACACACACACACACACACACACACACAGGCTGGAAGAGACGCCATTAAACAGAATAGAATAGGACTTGAGCTCTCTCTCTCTCTCTCTCTCTCTCTCTCTCTCTCTCTCTCTCTCTCTCCCTCTCGTCCCATCTTCAGTGGAAGGAGGGCGGCATCGTTTTCTTGTTTACTCCCTTTCCAAAAAATGAGGACAAAACTGAGCTAAAAACAGTGGCTGTGAGTAAACTAGCACCCGAGTTTACCTCCATGGCAGCACCATGGCAACCTACAAACACCTGCTGCCTCACGCTTCAACCCACCAAACCCCCTTGATCGTGTGTCTTACTTAAGAACGTATATCTGTGTTGTACTGAGATTGTCTCATTAATCTTAAAAAAAAAAAAGATGTCTTAAAATTTAGCCAAATCTGAAAGCTAGGTGTTTTATGAATTGTGATGAACTGAAAAGAGGTTCAGTGGTTCAGTGGCATGAATATATTCTCCCAAATAGGGAACAACAACAACAACAAGTTGCCACGCGTCCATCCAGAGTGCGTTTCTATTTTAGGTTTACTGTTAGTTCTCAGAAGAGATCTCATCTGGCCACACCGAATCACACGGTGGACCTAAGTGAGTGCTGAGGATTAGCGTTAACGTTTCCCTGATAATAATAATAAAGTGCAGATGGGATAGCCTTTGCCCCTCGGTTAAATGAGTCATTTGTAGATATCCTGTAATTCACAAAATGACAAGACGCTCGTCTCATCCAAACCCGTGCCTCCGATTGCAACTCATTTACTCAGTCAGGGGGGATGCATGCCGCTATCAAGGGAGAGGAGCCATTAAAATAGTTCCATTAACTGCAAGAATAAATATCCGAGTTGCAGCCCAAAGTGTCTTCATTTGGGCACAAATGTGAGATATGTCGTTGCTATGGTGATATGGCAATGGCTGCAACCCTCCTCCCAGCTGTTGGGAGGTTTTTGAATGTGTGGCGGCGGCGGCAGTGTGTGTGTTTGCGCGCGTGTGTGTGCGTGTGTGTGTGTGTGTGTGTGTGTGTGTGTGTGTGTGTGTGTGTGTGTGTGTGTGTGTGTGTGAGTGTGTGCATCCATGTTGTGTGTGTGTGTGGGTGTGTGTGCCTGACTGTGCACGAGTGCATTGATGCCGCCTCCGTGCTGTGTCCCCCCTTTCAGTCTTCAGAATAGTGTCTCTGCTAATCCGTGAAAGTTGCGGCGCTCTGAACCGGCGGCCAAGCCTCTTTCCCACTGAACCCCGGCCCGCGGTCTCTGCTCCACATTTACACTTGATTGGTCCCTCCCCATGGCAGGACTGCCCTCCCTGCTGGGCCCGGGCCCGTCCCCCTCGCTGGGCCGCTCAGCGCTGCCTAATCGGCCTCTCCCCTTCATAATTACCAGCACTGAGCCCCCGGACTCAGCCACCGTCGCGGCCACCGGGGCCTGGCCCGGGCCAGCCGGACCTCGCCAGAACTCACAGCGCACACCGCAACACTCCCAACGCCGAGGCCCAGAAACGCAGCGTCCTGAATCCGTCCATGGGTGCACCTGCTCACGCGTAGCCTGACACCCTGAGCTCTGAGGACTTCGCGGGTTCTGCTCTGGGGGTAGACAGAGGGGATTGGCAGCAGCGTCTATAGTTTCAGCTCCTCCCCCTGCAGTTGAGGTGATGTGTTTATTTGGGGCCGGGGACGCTGCACTGTGAAGAGCGTGAGGGGTGGCTATCTCTCCGCGTAACCGCCATAGAGCAGCGCTCTACAATCCACCCTGCCGAGTCTCAGCCCTTTGATATGTGACCACTCCAAAGCCACGCATTCAATAGGAGCGGTCAATTGTGGAGCCGGTCCAAGTTGACGCTGTGTGGGGCTAGGTGGGACACAATTGCTTTGTTCGCCGAGATCCTCGCCTGGATCCTTGCTTTTCTGTTTCTCCACCTATTTGCGCTTCAGGAAAAGCAGACAGAAATATATCTAAAAAGAATAAAACATATTGCAGATGAACATTGATAGTCTCGTGGTTTGAAAAAAAAAATTGTAAGATGTGTCAAAATCAGAGAGCGGAGAAATGCTTCTCTTCAACTCTTTTTCATTTATTTATTTTCTTTGCTCCACGCTGCGCCGCGCTTCTCAAAAATTTCAGCCGATTGCACCATGGGTGGGAGCATATGGGACAGGCCAGGTGAAACCCAGTGGCCTGGCATGGAGTCCAAAGACTGTTGAGAAGCAGAGGAATACACGTCAAAAAAGCACTGAGAGTGCTGGCACACACAAACAGCACCGCAGAATGTGGATCAGACAGACACCCAGCACTGCTTATCTTATTACTCTCTTATTAGGAAAATGTTTTTTTTTTTTCTTTTTGCCTCGCATGGCTTGGCAGAGTCCCGCTAGCCACTCTCTTCACATGGCCCTGGCTGTGTCGGAGCTGATCAAAAGACGTTTCCTCACATCTCCAGATGCCCAGAGAGAAAAGAAGAAAAGCAGAGAGAGAAGAAAAGCACCAGAAGGGGGCACACTGCTCTCTCTCTCTCTCTCTCTCTCTCTCTCTCTCTCTCTCTCTCTCTCTCTCTCTCTCTCTCTCTCTCTCTCTCTCTCTCTCTCTCTCTCTTTACTGTTTGGGTTGAATGAGGACTTCTCACAGTGCCCTCTCCCTTTCTTTTCTCACTCATTTTCCTTTTTTATATTTGGAAAGAAACGCAAACACACATATTTATATTTCACCAATGTTAGTTGTATGTTTTTTTTTGCCACATCCACAGCAGTCATCCCCAGGTGAAATATGTGCAACCAGATGTAGGATTATTCCTGAAGGCGGGGGGGGGGAGCGAATAAAGGGGTCTTCTTAAATCTGCCTGGCCTCCAAGCTGCTGGGACCCCCTAGAAGTGGTCATGAAAAGTGTAACTTTAGCCTCCCAGCTGTACGTCTCAATCCATAATCCTTCCCCCGAAACCTCACCATAGAGCCGCACACCCATGGCGTGCCCAGCCTGCATCGCGCTGGGCCTTCACGATTTATGTAGCACTGCGGATTCACACTCTCAACTCTTTAAAAAAAAAAGAAAAAAAGGGGGGAAAAAAAGGATTTGCTCTCTCTTATATGACCTGGGGTGGTCAGGGTAGCACCGTGGAAACACAAAAAAGCAGCCCAGTGTCGGGGCCTCGCTCACCAGATATGATCCCCCCTCCACACCGAGCCATACCTTGAGAGATTTTAGGATCCCAGGCCAGCGTCGGACCAGAGAGGTTGGGTGCTTGCAGAGCAGCGTGCAGAAGCCATTCAGAGGTGAGTAATTGTGGGGTTGTGTGCCCAAGAAGCTCCCCCGGAACACAATGTGCGTTGGATGTTGGATGTGGAAGAGGGGGAGACAGGATATATCTTCCCCCAAGTGCCACACAGCATTCAGGTGTGATTGTGGGGCTGAATGGCACATGGTGGAGTGTGAGGCGGACTGAATAGGGGCCTCCGTTTTGTGGCCGTAAATGTCGAGTTGCCGCTGGGTTTTGAGTTTTGTCTTGACATAATTATGACGTGCTGATTCATTTGTGGGAGTTTTATCATATTTGCCGGTGGTCAAGTGGTTTACAGTTTAACCACTTTTACGTTTCTCCCCAAAAAAAGGAAGTAGTATTGAATGCGGAGTGGTGGAATATACACAGTGTCCGTAAAGTTATAAAATAATGGTTTATATTTTTGTTTATAATGCGCTCTGAAATGGTTTTAAAGTGTGTCTTTTGTAGCCAAACCCCAAGTGCACCACAACGGATTAAAAATGCATTGAATTCCAGTTAAGTATTCTGAGGTTGTAAGAAAAAAAAAAAAAGAAAAAACAATGCTAATTAGAGGACCAATAAATGAATTGATAATGTATATGTAAATTACATATTTTCAAAGAGTTCAAATTGACTTATGAGAGAGTTCTTGTGTCCATCACAGCCTCTCTTAGGTGCAGCACACAAAAAACGGTAAAAAAAAGAAAAAGATTATTAATTGATTTATTTAATTTTTTTCCAATGCACTAGTTAAGGGGTCTTGTTGAGGCGTGATGTTTGGAGACTTGGGCTCCCACTGCTATGCTCTGGTCTGGTCTGGTCCATCATGGACTATGACGCTTGTCAGTGTGGCGGCACGGCGGAGAGTGGAACTAATAAAGGTGACCTCTGGGTGACGATGAAGACGGTTATCTACGACGCGTAGTGGAGTAGTGGGAGGCTCCCTAAGATGCAGAGCAGAGGATCAGCTCCTTGTTGTCTTGTGTGTGTGTGTGTGTGTGGTGTGTGTGTGTGTGTGTGTGTGTGTGTGTGTGTGTGTGTGGTGTGTGTGTGTGTGTGTGTGGTGTGTGTGTGTGTGTGTGTGTGTGGTGTGTGTGTGTGTGGGTGTGTGTGTGTGTGTGTGTGTGTGTGTGTGTGTGACAGTGTGGTACAGTACAGTACAGTACAGTTGAGTACACATGTGTGTACTTGTCCACGTAGACAGGGTATAGCACCCACGCCGCCGATACCAGATAACGTAGCTACGTAGCGAGGGCGGTATGTACGTTACACATACGTATAATGCTATAATGCGCTTTCAGAGTTTGAGCGTTTAAAACAAAAATGATGAACGACACTTTTTGGTGGGGATGTAGAAATGATTTGACTTTCGAGCGAAAGTGGCATGGCAAGGGAGGAACGTGGTGAAGTCAATGTCAACACTGACAAAATGGCCGCTGTTGCTAAGCTAACAGGGAAGGAAGAAGATGGAGCTCGGACTGACTCAGTGCTCCATGCTAACCCTACTAATTCGTTAGGGGTCATTTTACGTAAATGACTGTGTGAATTTGATCGTTTTACCTGATTGTGTTCAAGCGATAACAAGAACCTAATTATCATTTTAAAAGGAATATTTTAGTTTACCGTCTCCTTCATTTGCGTGGTGCAACAATTTGTCACCATCAATTACAGTTCTCTTTTGTCTATGTTCTTCTTTTTTTATGATTTCTTTAAAAGGAATTTTGTACTTTTGGATACATGGCATGATATCGTTTGGATACACTTTTACACTAATACATTTTAAATGACTGCAACATAAATTATTTCGAGTTTGAATTGTGAGATATAGGATGGGTTCAATGTGACATCTTCATATGAAAGTCTCTTCCACAATTTGTAGTTGAGAGGTTTCAAAGTACGGACAGTGGGAAAATCCCAACATTCGTTTGCCTTTTATTCTCCTCCGCATTAAGTTAACTTTGGGAAACATGTGGGAGATAGTTGGCTTCGTAGAAGAGAATAAAGGGAAAAGGTTTAACTTTCTCTTACAGTAGTTTTCAGTGTTAGATTATGAGGTGCATAGAGCCAGGGGGGGGGGGAAATACAGTTTAACATATGTTTTAGTTGTAATAAAAAAAACAAATAAAGGTTGGTTATGAGATGATTTTCATACCCTATATACTGAGATTTTTTTAAACATTTTTTAATAAGCATAATTTAACATTAAACCATGCATTCATAACAGCGCTGTCAGCCATGTAAGCAAAAACAATCAGCTACAACTGTGGTCACTAGAAAACTAGAAACTAGAACAAATTTGAAAAAAATAATCAACCAATTAATGAATAATAATAACGATGATACGGTAAGGGCGGGACACACTGCTGCTGTCAGCTCTTTGCAGATAAACATGAGGGACAGATGGTGAGTTCTGGTTCTGCTAACTGTAGGATGTTTCACATTTCAATCACAGAGAAACATCTGATTTTTCCTTAAAGTTTTTGATCAGAACTCATTGATTTCAGTATATATTTGATTATAATGACGGTAAATCGTTCAAGACAATAGCCCTTGAAGTAACAAAGCGTCTCTAGAAGGAGAAGTATTTTCTGCCAATTAGATGCCAAGATGTAATAGGGAATTGATAGCATTCTCTGTCCTTTGATGCTGTGGAAGTTCTACAAATATAAAAAAGCAATTGAAAATAATGTACACTTTTAAACAGATGGTATCTTTCACCAACAGTACAATCTAAACAAAATAGGAATAATTGCTTGATAATTGTTGCCTCACATAAGCTTTAAAACTTTGCAACTATGCTGAGCAACACACATTTTTCATTTGCGTCAAAGGAGTGTTTTGTTCACTTGAAAATATGTATTTTTCGTGTCACAGGTCAACATCAAGTTCCTTATTACCTTTTTCTGTGAGGATAAAATAAATGTGTACTTTTTTTATTATCAAACATTTATATTAAATGTTTATTTAGCCTTACGTTCCACTGGCATTCAGTTTTATATTTGCATACAAAATGCCATATTCATATTCTATCACAAAATGATCAACTGAATGACGCCTAGGCTTTACATTTAAGGGACTTCTAGAGTCCCGCTCAAGACTTCTTGAGCGCCAGTCAAGTTAAGTTTGAAAACCAATTACTATTCTAATAACATTTTATAATTTTTTTCACAATTCATACTTATGTAGGCACATGTATCAGATGCATCTCAGAACAACAATAGGACATAACAGAGCTCTAGTTTTTTGAGAAAATACTTAAAACCTGAACAAAAGTTGACTCAGCAACTCAAATTGCATTTGCCTGAATTTCTCACCAATTACCAAAAAAGAAATCATCATCAGTCATTTTAGAATTAATCATTTTAGGAAAAATGTGAAAGTTACAATAGAGAATGATTAGATATTTCGTATGCACAGGTTGTAAATGTGCCCAGTTTGTTGACTGAAACACACAGCTGAACTATGTTTCTATTGCTTTGTATAAACCAAAATGTATGTTAAAAAATATATAGAAATATATATATATATATATATATATAAACATATATATATATATATATATAGAGAGAGAGAGTTTGAGAGAAAAAATAAATCGATTATTACTATAATTAAATACAAAAGGAAATACTGAGATGAAGAGGAGAGAATGCAAATCATTTTTCACAATAGCAGTAACAATAGCAACGGTACTCATCTTGAAAATAATGTTGACCTAAGCATTTTGTGGCCAGCATTATTCATCATGTGCAAGGTAATATGTCGGCAGCCTGGACATACACGTACAAAGGACGCACTTGAAACTATTCTCTCTCTCTCTCTCTCTCAGGTTTTTACTGTGGTCATTCAAACGGAAGCAAGCTGATGGTCTCTTGATTCTGCAAATATTTCACCAGTTCTCTGAATTTCTCAACTGAAACTAATCCGGTGGACATGAAATAAATAAATTAGGTGGATTAATGAAAGGGACCAGGTCCCGCATCTGATGTCACACTGCCAGAATAGACACCCTCATCCTTTTGCATCATGATGAGTAATATGTTCGAGATAATTTTATCTTCTTCTCTGTCACAGTGGCAGCCGCAAATACAACACAGATAATTATATTATTTCTAATTGCTTTTTAAATAATACATTTAATTTGTAATTATGTATCCAATTCCCATAGATTCGTAACTAAAAGGCGTGTGTTTCAGAGGGGAAATGCGTGATAATAATTCTAACCCTTGTTAATTGGTGGTCGCCGGTTTCCAATTATACTTTTACAGAGCATTGCTAAGGGATTTACAGTTAAGTAACACCGGATACATTGATTTGATAGACTCAATAGATTAAGGTAGCATTCAAATAATAGTTGTCTGTATTATTACAAAATGCTTTATGTTCAAACATAATATATAACCCTTCTATTCATATACAGTATTTGTGTTGAATATTTGTTGTCCATATACCTTTCTAAGGTGACTTGACGAAAGAGTCATCTATATTTATTACTATATGGGTTTATGCAGCTTAAAATACCAAGATAATCGTATAAATGTGCAATTGTCATAGTGAGGTAATTTATTAACCTTGAGCTTGGGTTATGTTTTTGCTTAAACAAAATTGCTGCTATCATCAAGGAAGGAAAGAGCGCTAACATGTGAACTGAAATTTGATTGCTAATTATATGACTAATTATGCAAATCATTGTGGCAGAAAAAAAATTCATCACTTAAACCGGGGGATGCAATCAAATAGCTAATATCAACAGTGATGATAACATTTAAAGACACGCGAAACCTGTGCTCGTTTCCGAATACTGCCGTACCCATGGAGTTGTCATTTCTGAGTGGCTTGTACAAGGGTTTTCCTTTGAAGAAAATTGGGTCACTGTTATATAAGCAAGGAAACGGACTGCCAATGTCCTGCAGCTTGTTTACGGTGATATCTCATTGGTGGAGCGGCAGGGTCCCGCCACTATGCGTCTTTATTAGTTTTTCATGCACTGTCTGGCATGGGCACACCCAGCAGCAGCAGCAGTGACAGCCCCCTCGCCACTCCCAGCTCATGCTAAGCCTTGGATTTGAAGGACGACCGGCTTCTTTGGGTAGGGAACAAGTGGCCCCAAAAACCAAAGCACCACCAAGTCATTCATTCAAATGCACCCCCCCTCCCCCCCCTCCCACCCCCCCTGCTCCAGTCTGCCCTTATAGGACAAAGAAGACCTCAAACTTTTCCGCTCCTCCGAGGGTCACACAAGTCAGAGCTGTTGGGAGTACCTGCAGTTATGATAGACTTGTTTCACCCGGGCCGAAAAGTTACGGAATAATATCATACGAGTGTGACAACTCCATTTAAAGTTGTTTTTTGTTCAAATATTTTCAAAGACTTACACTGAAAAGAGTGGAGAGAGACTAAATAATTTCAGCCAAGTCATCAGGGGGATGTGAGGGGAGGGTGGGGGTAGATACCATAGAATATTGTACTGAATAATGAACACACTCGTCATCTCGTCATAAAATACTGAGAAACACTGAAAAATATGTTCACCCTGGGAGCCACAGGAGGCGCTGTAAAGCAGTCAGCCTTTTCGATGGAGACCAAATGAGAGAAACAAACATGGCCGCCAGTGGGGTCGAGGCTCCCTAGTAACATCTAGCGCCGCCTTAGCTAGTTAATGCAACATTAACATTGAATGGGCGTTTGGGGAGCCTGAATCAACCCCCTTTCTAGCCGAGGACTCAAAAAAAATCAAGGCTGAACGCTTCAACCTCATCTCGCCTTCCGAAATCATGTGAAATACATCAATGGCATGGTTATCTCTAATGCCAATGAGAATTTCAGCAATTTGATGTGCGCAGTGCAGCATATGGCAACATCAACAAGGCGCGGTCATTTTATATTGGACCCTGGGATGCATGGGTACATATTTTGGTACACTGTCCCAACCCACGGCCGCTCATTCATTTCGGTCTATGTTTAGAAATTCCCTCAGTTAGCATGCTGTCCCTTCCAGTCTCCAGAGCCAGATGCAGCAAAGCATTTCAAAGGCGTTTTCAATGCCGAGGATTGTTTATCCACCCGAATGTGTGGTAGACATTCTAGACATACCAAAGAGTCTGGGAATTGATTGACAGCGGGGAAAAAAACACATGGTTTCAAAGATTGTTTGGTTTCATGGAATCCCAGGTTATAGGCATAGAAGGATGTGATAAGTTAAAGTGAAGCCAAGAGACCTGCACAGGCTCGTTCCTCCTCATCTGAAGTGCTATATCGCACCCTTCGTCTTCACAACGCTGAGACCTGTGAATCACAACTGTGAAGATATCATTTTATTAAATCCCAATCTGTCACCGAACTGGGAGCGAAAATGCTTGCAGGAGTGAAGAAGTCAAACATCACCAAGTACGCAATACATGCACGCACTCACCCACGCACACGCACGCACACACACACACACACACACACACTCTCTCACACACACGCACGCACACACGCACGCACACACACACACACACACACACACCACACACACACACACACACACACAGCGCACGCACACACACACACACACACACACACACACACACACACACACACCTACACCAAAACTAAACACACACACCAAACACATACATACTCACATATACGTACACAAGCACACATTAATATATAATGAAATACACATAAAACACACACACAATCGGACAGGCACACACACACACACACACTCACACACACACACACACACACACACACACACACTCACACACACACACACACACACACATGCACACATGCACACACACAAATACAGTACATACACAAACACACATACTGCTGTTATGATATCACCATAAAAAGGGACATTACATGTAATGGCATGTACATTAATGCACTTAGCAATTGCATAAAAAAAGCAATATTTATTATCTATTATCAAATCAAATATGATAACAGAATATTTTCTGAATTATACTACAGTCCAAAACGAATTTCTGCAATGAATACCGCAGTGTTAATTAATCAGTTGTCTTTGTTTATTTGGTCCGTTGAATGTATTTACATGTAATGTGTGGAAAGTATGGTTGGTATCTCAGATGGATAGAAGTTAAACAGACAATAACTGTGTCAATAACTAGAATAGCGTCTGGTGTAAAATTTACATTATTTGTATGGTTTTGTATTATAACTGCAACAAAGTGGAAGATGATACTTTAACTTAAAACAATCAAAGCATGTTCGATTGTTCCGATTAGATATTGACAGGATGGATCGATATATTAATTACTGAATTTTCTCATAGCTTTGTATGATCATTGTGAAACTAGGCTTTTTATGACAGTTTAAGATTTGCTTCATTGGATTGGATTTGAGTATACTTTCTTTTTGCCATTTGAAGTTGGCTTTCTTTCTGTTGGATTTCTGTAAAATATTTAGACTTCACAAACTCATTTTTGGGGAAAATTATATTTGTACATTTAATTTCCATTAAATAAAAAAAGGCCTGGCAATTGTTTAGTATAGGTTACTATGACCTTCCACTGGCCTGTCTTCACCTTCACACAGTTCGAAAAAGACTGTTCATTTAAATCAGCATAGTATGATAGGGTGTATGTCCTACGGTACAAGGACTTGAGCCTTCGTTTAGGGCATATTAATGCACATTCGCTGAGCGAAGCACAATTCACAACCTGGGGGCACATTAAGAGCCAAATCCACATGGCTGCTTGGCTTGAAAGAATAATCATGCAACCAAAAAAAAGGAAGAAAAAACAGCAAAACGGACCTGGCGATGGTGGAGAGGCAGGGTGCCCACACGTGTGCCCTAACCCCACGAAGACATCTGCTGATTACACAGTTTGTAGGAGCCTGCTAGAGAGAGAGAGAGAGAGAGAGAGAGAGAGAGAGAGAGAGAGAGAGAGAGAGAGAGAGAGAGAGAGAGAGAGAGAGAGAGAGAGAGAGAGAGAGAGAGAGAGAGAGAGAGAGAGAGAGAGAGAGGAGTGACAAGCGAGTGAGTTGTGTGTGTAAAGAGATTGAGACGCCACAATCACTGTGAGCATGAAGCTGTATAGAAGGGAAGTGTCCTTTACTGTATTGCACACAACAAGAGAGAGAAAGAGAGACCCAGGCGGCCCGGGGGCAGCAGCACCAGCACCCGGGGGTTAGCGCCTCTGTAGGCCAACTGTTCAACCGGTTAGCATCCAATAAACAAAACCTAAATCTGCAGCCAGGACTACCTCGGTTAGAAACCCACCCCTGGAGACGACGGACACAATGTTGTTTTCCCTGGCGCCTGTCAGCGTCGTCGCGGTAGATAAGTGGGTTACACGTATGTCCCTGCGTGACGTTGTGTCAGGCCTGCGTGAGGCAGGTGGAGACTGACGGGAGGCCCCACCCCTCCGGGAGTCCCCCCCCCCCCCCGTCACGCTGTCAAGCCGACGGCGCCGGCGTCGTCTGTCCCGGCGCACGCGGCAACGGGGACAGGCGGCGTTTGCCGTGACTGCAGCGACACCCCGGTGCCTGACTTGTACCTAATGAGGGCCAGATCGTCATCTCGCAGCAGATGATTACTAGCGGGATTCCAACAGAAATTCACACCCCCTTCTGTGTTGAATCATGACAAGATCTTCCCTTTTGACCGGATAAAAGGTTCAGATCGCATCACGCAAATGAACAAGTCTGAGGAAAGGGAAACGTACACCTCGAGGATGAGGAGTACAAATTTACCACGATTAGAGCATACTGGGGGTGAAGATAACATGCAGAGGAAAAGGGGATTATTCTCGGGGTCGTCTTATCTTTCTTTTCTCCATCATGTCCACAGGATTGATGAGGTTGATGAGTCATATCAACGCCCTGAGTCATAATAGCGGGCTTTAGGAATCTGAATCAGAAGCCATTCCATCAAACAAGACTGTTGAAAAGACGCAAGGAAAGTGCAACAGATGAGACGGATGGAGAAAAGATTAAGGCGAAAGAGTGAGAAGTGAGCTTTATACCGTGTCTTTGATTTGTTTTGCATTCATCAATGATGCTTCCGAACATATGCAAACCGAAGTTCCTTGACGACTTTGATTCTGTGCATGGCTCCCTGGATAGTTACCTACATACATATTGTACCGTGGCAGTCAACTTCAAAGCAAAGAGGAATGCCTTAGAGGGTCAAAGATCTGCTCTTTTATCTCATAGGCACAACAAGTCATACGAGGGAGCCTTCGTCCCTGGGCTTCGGGTTTGTTTTGTGAGAGACAGATCCTTATTATTTGGCATATTATTTTATGTTTGGTGCTTTTAGGGTAAATCAGCCATCATCTTTGCTTCCATCTTATGGATCAGGGAAGGTGTCCTCATCATTCTTCTATAGTAGGAACTATATATATATATAGTTGGTTTCAAAATAGCCTGATAGCCCAGAGTCGTCTTGCACCTATTTTATCCATATTATCCTGTAATATTACCCTATCTTATAATCAACCCCCAACCAGTGTAAAGAAATACTCAACACAGTTTAAACTTTGAGATTACGAGGCTTCTGTCTGAACATTTGTGTCTCTCCATGGCTGGATTGGATCTGTCCTTGTGTAGTCAGTGCATGTGTGTTTCTACTAAGGATCCATATGCCCCCAGAACCCCTCCTCCCCGCCCACCTACTGGCATCCTCCCGACCTTTGACACATGCCCTCTTTTTCTTCTTTTTTTTTGTTGCTTTGTTGTGCAGGTCAGAGACCATACGCCAAAACCACCACCACCGCCACATGGCCCAGGTTTTGGTATGCAGATACTCAGCCCAGGTAAGTCTGGCCCATGTACCCCCACCCTCTCACCCCCCCCCACACACACAGCTTGCCTGACCCTCTGTGCTTCACCCCTCAGTTCTGGGGTCAGGCCCAGGGCCCAGCATGCTTCCAGCACGGGTCACAGAGGGCCTCGGCATCCCAGAGATGAGACTCCAGACTGGCACGTAGTAGAGCGTTTGATGTGGGGGTTCCTCAACTAGGCTGTGTGTTGCTATGCCCTTAATTAGCTCCAGCAACTGATATTTCTTGGTTAAGGGTCACGTGACCACCTGCACTGTCTTCACATCCTCTTCATATAATGTCCTCCAGGTGATTGCCAGACGGGCCTATGTTACTTGTTGCATTGTGTGCGTAGAATGCCACATTTGCCTTTCCCAAGGCCTGGCCATGCTGCAGACGCAACTCAACAATGCTTGTGTTGCTACCCCAGTGTGAGACCAATTGTGTTGGGCAAATAAGCCTACAGGCTCCCATGTATGGCCCATTATATCCGACTAGTTCTGATTCTATTTTCCTTGCAACCAATCGCAGCCAAGATGATCCTCCTGATGGCAGTAAACGTTCCACTCTTCATTCCTCATCTGTGCTTTTCAGCCCGGGCCAAGATCTTAACTGTTGGAAATTGCCCTCTGAAGACCGACAGCTGGAAATTGATCTCAGATTAGACACGTGTATCTCTCTCCCCGCTCTCCTTTGTCGCTCCCAAGTTGGTGGATCTCCCCTTAAAACTCCACTAGATAAATACACGCAGACTTCACAGTTTGCTTCGGCACACAAACACTCTTGGACTCCAAAAATGCACGGGGGCCATATGCCCCATGCTTACCATGTGTGCACTGATACCCTTTGAGTTGGCCGGGGCCTAGAGGGCATGCGGCACTTTGAAAGCCCTGACCGGCATATTGAACGTGTTTTGATGGCACCCTTTTGAGACTCCTGGTAGGATGCATGCCTTTAAGTTGAGGCACCTCTCTCTCTCTCTCTCTCTCTCTCTCTCTCTCTCTCTCTCTCTCTCTCTCTCTCTCTCTCTCTCTCTCTCTCTCTCTCTCTCTCTCTCTCTATCTTGTGTGATCTCGCTCCAGATAACCACCACAACCGTACCTGGCGGACGTGCGGCCCTGGGAAAATAAAAAAGGGACGGGACAGAGCTAAATGAGACCAGAGGTGTCCACGTCTCGGCAGATTGCCATTCTTTCCCGAAGATGTGAATCTTTCGGCTGAAGCGCCGGAGCCAGCTTTGATGTGGAAAGGTGTTCGCCGTGCGACTGTGAAGCAGCGAGGCTCGTGAGAGCAGCTAATGTTCCTTTTTTACCCTCTTTTCTTTTTTTCCCCCCTACCCGGGAACACAGTGTGCGCATCAGGCACGCTGTTTCATTGGTCAGCCATGGGCTTTGTGGTGCTTTTAATTGCGTGGTCTTCCTTTCTGATCCACTGCTGCCTGGTCACAGAGACTTCACTGTATCACCAATGGGACATGGTGTGTCAAGAGTGCAGTAGGGACTAATAAGCAGAAATATATTATTCGGTACCTCTTGTAAAACTCAATGGAAACCAGTTCTTTGTGACAATATGTGGCTATGAAATACATGAATCATCGTTTAATACAATGGGAATTTGAATATTAATCCATTAATTGTGCGTATTTCGCCCACAGCGAAAAAGATAAATTGATATGAATAGAGGCTAGAAGCTGGCAAGCACTCATTTGCATGACAAAAAGTTCTGCTGGAATACTAATATATCACCCTTAAGGTTATCACATCTAACAGAGGAAGAT
The DNA here is from genome assembly GCA_027704905.1 of Muraenolepis orangiensis. Taxonomy (NCBI): domain Eukaryota; kingdom Metazoa; phylum Chordata; class Actinopteri; order Gadiformes; family Muraenolepididae; genus Muraenolepis; species Muraenolepis orangiensis. The sequence continues at coordinate 21,956,961 of CM051001.1, forward strand.
GTGAAGATAGTAGATCATCATGTTAGATAACACTCTTCAATAAAAATTAAAATATCAAACCCAAATTTTCCTAAGTGATAATTTGTTTATATCGGCATATGGGTAAATGGTTCATCTTCCATTCACAACACAGTGCTGCCTTCTAATCGACCTTCTCCTCCTGATGGGTATGAAGAACAGGTGGAACAGTGGTTAGCGCTGCTGCCTGACAGCAAACAGGGTTTCCTGGGTTCGAACCCAGGGGTGGGGGGCGCTCCTATTATGCTAGCGGTGGCTTAAATGCAGACATCACAATGTGTTCAATAGTGCTTGTACACAATGAGAAACAAAAGTCTTCATAAATGTTGAATGTTGAATTTCCCGGATAGCAGGGATGAGGCAGAATAAATCTACCTGGTGTGTTGCATTGTCCCTTTAAAAGGAAAGAGCAAAAAGAGCATCGCACATGAACGGCAGTGCAGTGTCTACAGTACTGGATACCAACAAGAATCTAGAGCTTTATCGCCTGCCACTGATCTCTGTTGAGATCACGGTTGAATACAGACAACAAACAGTCCTGCACAGGAAATGGTACATCTTACAAGCACAACTCTCAACTGGCTCTTTCTATCTCAATCTATTCATATTTCTGTCCGCTTTCAGTCTTTTGGAATTGAAAAAACAGTGGGATGCATATCACTCAGTGATTGGATTTTTGCTATTTAATTTTATACAAAGCTTTTCATTTTGGGTTCTCCATCACTGGATTCAGCTTCTGATTTGGGATTCTGTGAACCGAGCTGTGTGAACACTCTGCATTGAGCTGGTAACTGTATTCTCTCCATGGCCACTGTGTGGTTTTTGGATGTGACTCCCAGTACCTGGCAACAGAGTAGGGAAGGTTGAGCTGAGGACAGACTTAGTGGGTTGTTTTTATTTATGAATGCTGGAAAAATAATGGACAACAAAGAAGGATCCAGCCCTGACTTGTGTTCACACAGCGAATCAGTGAAATATTCCCAATGGCCTCAAACTGGGAACACCTGATAATGTGTTTGAATGACTTTAGATTCGGCCCAGTATTAAACAAGGCCTTTGCACAACCATTCTTTCAAATGTATTTTCACAGTATTGCATTCACACTTACCCAGCCCTTCCAGTGACAGACAGACTATGTATCATTTGGCAGCTTGTGTTGTCCAGCCTCAGAAAACCTCCAGCAACCACAGACACTCTGTGGGGTTGTTTTTAGCTTAATAAAAGAGGGATTCCGCCTTGGGCTTAGCTCCCCGCCCCCCCCCTCCCCACACACACACACACACACACACACACACCCTTATTCCCATCCAACGATGGCGTCTTTTTCATCTCATAGTAGTCCTGGTGCATTGGTGTGGCAACTATGTGCTTCACAGGTGGGAGTCTGTCTCTGTCGAATAAGCCAGTTCACTAAGGACGGGATTTGCCGCTGTTATTTTTCTATTAGGGAAGAATTATGCTAAGCCTTAGGAGGCCATCTTTGTGTTGCCATGGCAGCCCATATTTCCTACCGGGTTGTGACCTGGGATGACTACAGTGCAAAGCCAAGTAGCTCACAAAGCCCTTTGAGGATTAAAATGGCCGATTTATAGTTATGCAAAAGACCGCCAATATCATTGAAACTTGAATAGTAGAATGACAACGGGGTTTTTTTTAGGTCGCCTTGATCCCTTGATCAGATTATTGGTGTTTGGAATATTCCCGATCACGTATGTCCTCCCGTGGGACCTTTGCTTTTGAAAATGGCCTTTGTTTTGGATTTCAAAATAAGAGTTGATATATATATATATATACATTTATTTAATTATATATCATCACATTGTAGCATTTTACTTTTATTGATTGTATAGACACCATTATCCGACTGATCACATATCCAACGGCGAATCCAACGAGGGGGTAGGCCTAATATGTTCTTATTTATGTTCTTTTCCATCGTCCTCCCAGTTGTTTTCAGGCTGTAGCCATCAAAGCCTCAACTCCATTTGGTGAAATGTATAGACACTGAGATGAGGCTTTGAACGTATGAGATTGACACTCGTGGCCACAAAACACAACAGGAGACGACTTTGAAGAGGGAAGTGGTGCTTTGGGTATCAGGTTTCACTTAAGAAGTAGTGGCCAAAGACAAACATAAAACAAGAGAACCAGACAGGAGTTTCTCTGCTACTTCCTTGGTTTACTCCCCAATCCCTATAGATCTGAGGAGGTCAAAAACAAAGTTTTAATCTTTCAAACACACTGGAATATATGTCCAACCTGTTGTTGTTGTTGTTGTTGTTATTGTGTGTGTGTCTTAAATTTGGAGTTGTCTTTGCTTTGTGCGCTTGTGTCTCTGGATGGAGAAAGTCACTTTGAATATAAAAGATTGACATATATCCCAGCAAACAAATCTGTGAAAAACCCACAAAAGTTTGTGTTTTTCTGACTAAACTGCAGCTATCACAACTATGTCTGTTTGGCAGTTTGGGAAATTGATCAATCTCGATCCCAAGGCACGTCACTGTCAAGTGACAGGCTTGTAACAAATGACACATTCGGTGACAGTGCCTTGTCTTCTCGAGTGAAATCCCAAATCACGTTTACTCTCCGTTCCAACTCGATTCGTCGTCTTTATTTATTGATTTAATCATATCTATCGTCACTCTCCTCTCGATCAATCCAACCTGTGTGTATGCGTAATGTCCTTGCGAGGCAAATGACTGCTGATCTGACGCTGATTTTTTTTAGCGGTTGGGTTTTATGTTCGTATTTAGTGGTGTTTCTTTAAATATCTCTCAATTGCAAAAACATGACAGTCACTTTTCAGGTGTTCTGAAGTCGCACTATCTCTTGCCAGTGCGCTCCATATGATCTTTCGGTTCGCTTTGATGTCACCAGGGTCTCCGGTGATGGGGTTTTAGGCACGCGCTCTTCCTCAACTGTTGCTGTCACCTTTCTCCTGCAGAAAGTTGACACAAGAGCTGCCAGATCACAGATTGAGGGCTTATTCCCCCCCTCCCCCCCCCAGTGACTGCAAATCGAAAAGTGGTGAAATCTAGGGAGTTCTACAAACGCATTGCAGACAGAATGCTGCAATGCTTTTAAAAACAGAAGACATTTTTTTTAATATGGCGATGAATATGTTTTAGGTGGATATTCAATGAACATCAATGTAAAGAGGTTTCGGTACACCATAACTCTTTGTTTATAGGAGTGTATAACACAACAAGTATAGGCTGTGCCTTTTTATATGGCAGAAAAAAGTGTTTCTGACATTTCTGACGCATAATAATAATAATAATAATAATAATAATAATAATAATAATAATAATAATGATAATAATAATAATAATAATAATAATAATAATAATTGGCCTAGTTGAAAAATGCATATTCACTTGGATATGTAACACATCTCGGGTGTGTGTCTGAAGCTGAACTCCTTAGCATGATGTCACGGTTCTCCTCTCGCTTTAAGGAGCGCGCCGCTCACCTGAGAAACCACCTGCGCGTCTCCCTGTGACGTCAGCCGTCACCTGACGTCGTCCACGTCACGAAGGGCTGGGATTTAAGCAGAGGATTAAAGGACCAGAGGATGTTTCAATGGACCGTTGGAATCTATCCTCTCGCTCTGCCACAATCATTATAAAGACATTTTGGAAAATTGGCCTTGCATAAAGGGCCTATAACCAGAGTTGTATAAATGGGGGGGGGGGGAAAGGCCACAAATAAATTAATAACACACACACACACATATATATATATATATATATATGTTAATATACTATGCCTATAGCCAACTGTTTAGCGTCTCGTGACTGATTTAACGCCGATCATTCGAACTAAACCCGTTAAAAGTCTACTTCATTATAGTCAATATTGGTAGAAACGGTGAGATGATAATAATAATTATTATTATAAAGTATAAGACTGCACTGTATTGTGCAGCCCGTAGAGCAGCGCGAGCGGAACGCTCCCAGACGCGCGCGGCCTAATGAGAGAACAATCAGCCGCAGAAGAGCGTTATTCTACACCCTGAACACACACACACACACATGCACACACACACACATACACGCACACACACACGCACACGCGCACACACACACACACACACACACACACACACACACACACACACACACACACCTCTATAAACACACATTCACACGCACACACACACACACACATGCACACACGCCTATAAACACACATACACACACACGCCTATAAACACACATACACACACACACACACACACACACACACACACACACGCGCACAATGCACACACCTACACATACACACACACACACACACACACACACACACACACACACACACACACACAGACGCGCGGAGCGGCACAATAGACTGCACAGGTTTCTTAAAGAATGAGATGTATGCATTTTACTAGCAGATAGTTAACAGCAATTTAGACTAAAAGCTTTTCGCAATTATTTGAATTTTATAATCAAGTGAGGTAACCAAAAATCGGAGTCTTATTTTTTAATTAGAATTCGACCTAATTATAATCAACATTTAATAGGTGTATTATTTACAGAAACGAATGCATAATAATTGGAATAATTGAATATTTGATATGAACTTTAGTTCTACATATATAGGCCTATTTTCTGTTAGGCTTTTGTTAGGGAAAAAAAAAATGGTGTATTAAAATATTAGCCTATACACAATTGTACCGAATTGTAATGGTTTCTAAAGAGTTACGGTGCCAAGACACAACAGTGTCTATTGTCTATTGTTTATTCATGATTGGGTTTTGATTAGGGGTTAAAACATCTAATTTTAGTTCTGCTTTAATATTGAATTCGTTTCGAAGTTGTTATTGTATTGTATGTTATTCTAGGCCTAAAATGTGTTTATGTGGCTTTGCTGCGTTGATTCATGTGTTCATTTGCGATGTAAATAAATGACACAGATACCTTATGATCAGCAGCCGGGCTTTTACAGCACATTTTAATCGATTTTGGAAAAAAACTTCGAAACTACAAATCGAAAAAGTAATTAAGAATTAAAGGCATTAATGAATTAAACCAGAGTAGAGTCGGCCTATGAGGGATGATGAGGCCACGGGGCCTTGATTCTCGATAGGCCCCTGGACCACATCCCTGTGTGTTGTGTCAACGAGGTGGATTAGTCCTGTCTTTGTTTCTAGAACATTGGACTTTGTGTGTATGTACACGGACTGATTCAGTCCTTCCTCTCAAAACCTTCCCCCCCCCCCCCCCCCGAACATGTTTAGGCCTGTTTACAATCCACACACTACTTGAATAGTGCAAGTCAGTATTTCGACTTTTGTCTATGTTTTGATGTCAGATATTTGATCAATTGTTCATCAATCATTGACGAAAAAACCTCTCTTGAGGCACCAGGTAAGCAGACATGTTAGCGTGAGGATATAAACCAAACTCATCATCGCATTCATCGAATGACATTTTTGATCTATGATCTATTATTTTTTCTCCATTTTCATGTTTTTTTTCTGAATTAAACAGTGACAGCAGTTTGATGTCGCCGCCCCCTCCGCATGCTCTCTCTCTCTCTCCCTCTCTCTCTCCCTCTCCCTCTCTCTCTCTCTCTCTCTCTCTCTCTCTCCGCTCTCTCTCTCCCTCTCTCTCTCTCTCTCTCTCTCTCTCTCTCTCTCTCTCTCTCTCTCTCTCTCTCTCTCTCTCTCTCTCTCCCTCTCTCTCTCTCTCTCTCTCTCTCTCTCTCTCTCTCTCTCTCTCTCTCTCTCTCTCTCTCTCTCTCTCTCTCTCTCTCTCTCTCTCTCTCTCTCTCTCCCTCTCCCTCTCCCTCTCTCTCGCTCTCTCTAACCGTGCACGTGTCTTCGAATTGAAAGCGTTAGATTAGATTATCGACTAAACTGACTTGAATAACATTAACAGCAAATATTGGCTAATTACAAAACTATAGCCTAAAATAAAGAGTTGATGACGCATTTGAATATTCTATATACACGTTACACATTTGAAATTGTATTTTTATTTAGTTTGGGGGTTCCCCATAATTTAATGGTTAAGAATTAATTCAGGACCCGAATCTGTGTTCTCACTTGTGGCACAATGCCACAAGATACAACCCATACCCTATTGTTAACCATAACGTCGGCAGTGGCCTATGGGTTTTAAATAATTCTGTTTAGTCCAATTAATAGAGTCTCTGGTGGTTATTATATAGTCCTATATGTAAGTATAGGCCAACTAGCGAATGCTTTGTAAGCTACTTTTATCGTTTAAGGTTTATGATGTTGAGAAAATGCATAGGCCAAGAAAATGCACAGGTGTACACATTTATCAAGAGATCCCCTTAACAGCCTTGTGCTCTGACCTGCTTAAGTTTAACGGATTAATAGGCCTGCTATTTTTTGTATGCCAAAAAAGCCTGTATCATACTGGCCTAATGAAGATCTAACAGTATGTTTATTCATTCACATATGAATATTAGGAAAGCTGTACAGTAGGGAGGAAGGAAACTAAACAAATATAATTTCGCTAATTGTTATGAATATGGATTATGCTATAATTAGACCCTTTGATACCCTTGATATTTTTTTTTATCACATCTCTGTGTGTTTGTGTGTTTTTATGTTAGTGTATATACTATAGGGGTCTAAACGACTCAAATACTTAAATACTTTTAAATACTTTTAC
>CM051001.1:21988634-21996134 GCA_027704905.1 Muraenolepis orangiensis
TGTGTGTGTGTGTGTGTGTGTGTGTGTGTGTGTGTGTGTGTGTGTGTGTGTGTGTGTGTGTGTGTGTGTGTGTGTGTGTGTGTGTGTGTGTGTGTGTGTGTGTGTGTGTGTGTGTGTGTGTGTGTGTGTGTGTAGTGTAGTGTGTGTGTGTGTCGGTGGGGGGGACGGGTGTGCGTGTTTGTATTGGGGTTCGGGGAGGGGGGGGGGGCTTGCATCTGTGCATGACATGGGAGTTTGTGTATATGTGTGTGTGTGTGTGTGTGTGTGTGTGTGTGTGTGTGTGTGTGTGTGTGTGTGTGTGTGTGTGTGTATGTGTGTCTGTGAGTGTGTCTGAAAGTGTAGGCTGGTATGTATATGTGTGTGTGTGTGTGTGTGTGTGTGTGTGTGTGGTGTGTGTGTGTGTGTGTGTGTGTGTGTGTGTGTGTGTGTGTGTGTGTGTGTGTGTGTGTGGTGTGTGTGTGTGTGTGTGTGTGTGTGTGGTGTGTGTGTGTGTGTGTGTGTGTGTGTGTGTGTTGAGATGGGGGGATCTCTCCAGAGAAAGACAAAGACATTTGCCTTTCTCTGTCACTACACAGGATGTTGTGCAGGATGTTGGCGTGACACGTCAACACCGCAACACACACACACACACACACACACACACACACACAAACACACTATCAAAACGTACAGATCGCACATCAGCAGTCGGCACACACCTCCAGCACTGTGTATCACTCGTCGCACTTCCATCTGCTGGGTAGCGTCTTTCCTGTCTGAGGCTCACGGTGACGGCGATGGCGATGATGATGATGATGACGATGAAGATGATGATGATGATGTTGTTGTTGTTGTTGTTTTAGCTGTCAACCGTTTTTCTTTTTCCTCCGTCAACATCCTTCTCAAGGTGTAGGGAGACGATTAGACTTGATTAGGGAACACACCGTCGCCATGACGCCTGGTTGATCTCCTTGATGGTGTGAACGCGCACACACACCTACGCAATATTTACAACGTGTTGAGGAGAATTCTAATGTTGCAAATTAAAATGACATCTTTTGGTGTAAATTGTGATTAGTCAATCGTGCGGCTGACGCTTCATGGCGTATTTTAAATGAATGGGAGGAACAGCAACGTTGGATTTGGATTAATACAAAAAATACATTATGGCAGATAAAAAGTATTATACAATATGCACTTATTCTCTGTTTATACCACACCCACATACATATGCGTGCGCACACACATAGACACGGAAATGTACCCACACACACACACACCCACAGGGAAAAACACACAAACACACACACAGCCCCCCCCTCCAACATGTGCATACATGTACACACACACACACACACACACACACACACACACACACACACACACACACACACATGCACACAAAAAGGGAAATATGCACAGTTACAAACATACACTCTCTCTCTCACAGACACCCACACACACACACACACACACACACACACACACACACATAGACACACACACACACACACACACACACAAAGGGAAACATGCACCGTTACAAACAAACACACACTTTCTCTCTCTCTCTCTCACACATACACATACACACACACACACACAAAGGGAAATATGCAGTTACAAACATACACTCTCTCTCTCTCTCTCTCTCTCTCTCTCTCTCTCTATCTCACACAGACACCCAGACACACACACACGTGCACGTGCACGCACACACACACACACACACACACACACACACACACACACACACACACAAAGGGAAACATGCACAGTTACAAACATACACACTCTCTCACACACACATACACACACACACACACACACACACACAAAGGGAAACATGCACAGTCACAAACATACACACACTCTCTCTCACACACACACATACACACACACACACACGGTGACCTACGCTTGTAACAGTTCACCCCGTCCGTTGGTTGTGGCGAACGACTGTTGCGTGAACTCTGTACCCCCACACCGAGACAATAAAACGCCTGGATGAGTACAACTGGCCAAAGAAAAAAACACACCGGACCCCAGAAGTAGACAGTTTATAACTCTTTGAGGACACAGGCACAGCCACGGTGAGGATAAAGATTTAGTAACGCTAAGAGAATGGCATGTTTGGGGGGAGCTTGGGGCTTGGGGTCAGGAGGGCAGCCTTACCTTTCCCAACTCCCTCAGGGTATGCGCGGAAAGGCCCGAGGGGACGGAGCAGACACTCACCACCTCTTTAAGTGTCCCACAAAAGGAAGGCTGGCCGTTCGTCAGCCGGCCGCATCGTTCCACCCACCAATTATTAACCTCAGCCCTGGCTTTATTGTTGTCCATGTGTGTGACCTGTCGGAGACACCCGGAGGTAGAAAAGGAGAAACATTTAAAAAAACGCTTGAAACATCAGGAGCCTTCTGGTCTAACTCCTGTTATATCCGAATATATATATATATATATATATAAAAGAATATATCAATGATTGCAAGAATATGCATGTACAAATGAGGAGAGACGTCTTGGTTGTCTCTTGCTTCACTTTTGCCATACGGGAAACTGTCTTATTTGAGATGATAACGTTAGCCTGCAACAACAACAAAAGGTCTTATTTGACTTTACTGACTTTACTGAAATGACTATATCATCATCTTTGTGTTTCTCGTGGCATCTTGTAATGTTGAACAGTAATGTTTTGTGGAGGCATCCACAGAATATACAGTACTATTCAGCGTAGGATGAGAAACGCTATTCTCCTCAGAGAATAGATTAGAACAGAATGTGGGGGGGGGGGGGCAGTCAGAGAGAGAGAGAGAGAGAGAGAGAGAGAGAGAGAGAGAGAGAGAGAGAGAGAGAGAGAGGAGAGAGAGGTGGGGGGGGGGGGGGGGGGTGGGGGATAGAGACCTAGGGGGAGAGAGAGACAAATAGATAGTTCATAAACCTTTGAGTCTTAATAAAATGTTATGTTAATAACGTGAATGTTGTCTTCATTATTTTTATGGCTGTAATATTGTAAAAGATAATCACCACTTGGCCCGCTATTTTGTCTTGGCATCATTTTTTGAAGACAGCCAAATAAAAATGCTAATTTGTGGAATAAGGCCAGCATATTATATTGTGCGCTGTGTGTATTGTATAGTAGCCCTGCCCATTTGAAGACAGTTGAGGGGGTTTTTTTTCGTGTGAAAATAAATTAAAAAATGTAAATAATGAATGCAAATAGACATGTATGGATAAAGAGTGACTGGTGCGTAATGATATACTGGGGCCAGTTTAAAGGATTTTTTTTTTTTCACACTCAAAGCAAAGCAAAGCCACTCTGTGATTTGGAAAAGGATTTGCTCAGAGATACCCCCCCCCCCCCACACACACACACACACACACACACACACACACACACACACACACACACACACCTCCCCCCCCCCCCCCCCTCCCGGACTAACGCTATTAAAACAAGCGTAAAGACTAGAAGACAGAGAGGAGCCGCACGCTGACGTCACTGTCCACAAGTCACCCCGCGGTGTGTTCCGCCGTCTCCTCCAAGTGAAGACTTATCCGCGCACAGCATCAACAGAACTAAAAATGGAAATAAAAAACCCACGTCTCGGGGTGGGGGGGGGGGGGGGGGGGGTTGACAATGAGGGGAGGGACAGGGTGTAACACCGCTATCATCATCAGTTTTAGCCGGGGCACACACACACACACACACACACACACACACACACACACACACACACACAAAAAAGAAAACATATCTCCAACAAAAAAAAAGGGAGACTCCTTCCAATTCAGCAGCGTTGTTAGGACAACGAGAACCATGCCTCAGATGATTAGTTCCACTTCAAAAGAATTCACTTTCCATTGTGGAAAACGTCCCCCTTTTCACTTCTAACACAGGGCTTTTCCCCTTGCCCCGAAAAGAAAATAGTATGTTTAGTCAGACTTGTTTATTATTCCTTCTGTCCACACTACAATTGTATTAAATAAATAGACTAGGGTGCACAAAGGCAGTATTAGCTCATAAACATGTCCCCGGTACATGCAATACGACTATTACAACCACAGCAGCCCCTTTCTCGTTTTTCCTTTTTTTCCTGAACGAAAAGCTTTAGGACAGATGGCCTCCACGGCATGAAAGCAAAGACATGAACAGGATCTGCATGGAAGAAGAAGAAGAAGAAGAAGAAGAAGAAGAAGAAAAAGAAAAACAACCAACCAGGGGGGACATCGCAAAATGTTCATCGTAAAAAAAAAACTAAGCGTTTAACTGCTACTTTTAAACGCTGTGATAAATCTGAAGGGAAGCGCACTGGGGGACAAACAGTAATGCCTAGTCGTCAAACCCCATAAGTAACATCCCCGGACACCTTTAAATCAATCTTATACTACTTATTGTAAACTTGATTTTCTGGTACCTCACTGTTGTATACCCTTAACCAGCCGTAATAAGGTGTTTAGTATTTGTATTTCATTTTGCATTAATTGATAGGGGTGAATGTTATATGGAACCGTTATAGGTATAGGAGAATTGATATTGTTTCAACTTCCATTCCATCCAGAAGGATTTCCATCCAGAAAATTATCGTGATCCCATTTTGACTCCTTTGTACACTACAACTATTTCATATATATTTGTAATTCCATTAGAATATAGCAACTAATGAAAAATCTAAAATCTCTTTTTTTACTTTAACATGCATACAGGGAATATATTATTTTCCTCCTTTAGAATAAAATCTCTAAGAGAAAGTTTTTAATACTTGAATCATGAATAATTCTCCATACAGTCGAGCTACTGAAGCGCCTAATAGTTTTTCACTTGTGTGTTTTCACACTGTGGAACACATCTAACTTGGGTCGTGTGTGTTGCTAAATAAACTTCATATGAATAACACACACATTTGAAATTTCTCACACACCCGTACATCTTGAATGTACATCTTGATGTACATTCAAGTTAGAATCCTGTGTAGCTCAGATTCAAATGTTCAGTGTTACCCACTCCTCCACGCACACACACACACACGCACGCACGCACGCACGCACGCACGCACACGCACACACACACACACACACACACAGGGAAACACACCTACAGAGACACATCACGCACACACACACACACATCACACACACACACACACACACACACACACACACACACACACACACACACACACACACACACACACACACACACACACACACACACACACACACACACATACACACACACATACACACACACACTCACACTCACACACACACACCCACACACACAGGAAAACTAAGGAGTTTTATTTCACTCTAAAGTATTGTAAGAGTAGTCAGATTGTGTGTTACTTGTAACTCAAGAACTTCCAAGTTCATAAATCTTAAGTACATCTTACTTAAGATTTGTGAACTTGTAAGTTGGTATTTATAGTCACAGAACAGATGTGTAAATCTGTGAATGGGTTTGTAAATTCTCACATCTGTAAATGAATTTAAGAATAAATGCTACAATCCATGTTTCTACTCATGCAATATTTGTGATCATTTCATTTTTATTAGAAAACATTAACTTCTAAACTCACCTTTTTATTTTAAACTATTTGCATGTAAGTCATTGACTACTACTTTATGAGTCCGCTCCTGTGAGTGTTGAATCTGCCATTACCTACTTTGGCACAATTGTAGAGCAGTCGTCAAAAAAATCTGCAAATCCACAGAATAATCTGCTATATAGTATATATGCATAATATGTTCCACCTGTCGGCGAGCTAACTATGGAGTCATGCACATCCTCACCAGGCGCTATAGGTAACACAAAATACCAATGCAGGCAATGATCACACCGATAGTTTATAGAGGGGAACTGTTGAACAAACACCAGAAGTAGTAAACATAAGCTTTGCTCGGCTGAAATCCTTCACAACTCATTCTAAATCCGTCCACATCTTTCCACAGGCGTTAAAAGGGGGGCAGATCGTGGAGAGTTCAGCAAGCCAAATAATGCCAACCTCTTGATCTCGATTACTTAGTGGTTCGTCTTCAACCACAAAATAATTTGACTCCGCTCCTTGTCCAATTAGTGAGAGATGCCTCAAGAAGTGGTTCACTTTACTCTCAAACGTGTGCTGATCAGCTCCCATGAGGAAGAAAGACCACGGACCGTCTACTGCAGTTTGTATGTTGGATGGATGGATGGATGGATATATCCATCCAACAATTAGACTCCTTAGATAACCATCTTAAACTGTGGGCAACTATGTACAACAAGGGAAAGCACTATATATATATATATACTAGTACAGTATAACTAGTACAGGAGGCCAATATATAAAACTAGCAGCTTTTGCAATTGCTCAATTAGGATCATGGGAAGACACACTGAAAGCATCTACCAAGCATCCTCAGAGGTAACAATGTGTGTGCATGACTCTGATGGCAATTCTTGTGGCGATTCTTAAGGAAACTTTCACATTGTGGGCGGTAACATCCCAGGATTAAGGTGTTATATCCACAAAGTGTACATGATACAAGACACATCAAGTTATCGACGCAATAAAGAACGGATTGACAGGGCCACAGCCCCTTCCTAATTAAAGATATAGCCCTTTCTGTATCAAAGAGGTTCGGAGCTTTACTCTTAACCTCTTGGCAAAACCAGCGCTGACACCAGCTGGCTAACCAACATTTACCAACATTTTGAAATGACATTGGTACAAAGAAAGCTGGACAATTCAAGAATGGACTACTTAATGTATGGTTGCATGCTTGGTTGTCAACAACGTTTGAATTGTGCCATGAATTATACATATGATGTTTGTCAATTCAATAGATCATTTTGCATGTCAAGAAAGTCGCAGTTTGTCATGAAACTGTTACGTAATTAGAAAGACTACACACACCAAAAAAGTTGCGTGAGTGACATCATAAATGTCTCTCCATAAGCTACCCAGAGCTTCTGACGCTAACCTTAACGCGATGCCGCGCCTGTGTGTTTTACAGCGGGATGTAGTCAGAGCAACAGGTCTTGCACGTTCTTTCACTTCCCGGCTGATAAAAGGACCAGGAGTCGCTGGATAAAAGACGAATAAAAGAGAAGAGAAGAAGTTCACGCAAGATACCTGTTATTTTACTGTTGTTTACAACATGCTGGGCCTTTCTTGACATGCAACATTATGCTTTTGAATTGACATACATCATATGTGTAATTCATGACACAATTTAAATGTGATAAAAGAAAATATATTTGTCTCTTTCCATCTTTTCAGAATTCAGAATTTTGGAATTGATTCATGTGTTCCAAAGTAGTAGTATATGAATATGTTTTATCAGTTAAAAAAAATCGGAATCCTCTTAATAATTTAGTATAATGTTTACTCTACTTAAGTAAAATGCACTATACTTTAGGATAGTCAATTCAACTCCACAGGAAACACGCATGTATAGACACACACACACACACACACACACACACACACACACACACACACACACACACTCCTCCCTCTCCCAAATGACCTAAATTAATAT
>CM051001.1:22003634-22021134 GCA_027704905.1 Muraenolepis orangiensis
GTTGGGACCCGGTGAATGGGAGCAGGGTTTAATCAGGTCTGGTGTGGGCTGAGCTACACAGGGGGCTCGCATCACTGACATCAGACACACAAAAAAACTGCAGTGCGCATGAAGATGAGAGGGAAAGGCAAGGGGATCCGTTTGGGTTAAGTCTTACGATCACAGCGTTCGGGGGGTTACTTAGGCGCCTATTCAACCACCATTTTGTAGGTCCGGTCGAAAATGCATATGTAAACACTCAAGACTTTACGTGCCGAGAACAGAAAAAAAAACATTAATCTTTGCTATATATTTTGCGCTACCTAAATAAAGGGTAGGCTGCGACGCCATTGAAAAAAAAGGGGACCCGGCTAATGTTGTTCACGGAAGAGAACGTGGCACTTTGGCGTCGAAATACAAATCCGCCGTGAGCCTCGAAAGTAGTCTGATCGGATATTACAATCTAACCCTTTGGTGAATCAGTGTTCCGCTCATTGTGTGCAGCCTCAGCGATGTACATGATGCCATTGGCAGCTCAGGTGCTCCACCCGCGACAAGAGAGAGAGAGCGTGAAGGGAACTAAACCAGCACACCGACCGGTCATCCCACTCTGCGGCCAAACCAGAATGTTCAGCCGCATCCACTCTTACCACGTGGGGGTTTGCAATTTTCCATGCAGAGAACAGAGCAAGAAATATGGGGCCAGAAAGAAAAAAATCTGCGAATTTACAGAGATTGGTGGTGGGAGGGGGGACACCTAACCTACACCCCAAGAACCCCACTGGTAAGAAGGCTGAGATTAGGGGGCCATCTTGGAGAAGCCATAGGGGGGGGAAGCCAGAAACTGCAGGACCAGAAGCAAGATGAAAGATATGAACAAGGAGACCTGAAGAAAAGAAAGAAGAAAAAAGGAGTGGACAAAGAAAGGGTGATTGAAAAGAAAGAAAGCACCACGATTTGGGTGCGGCGCTGACCGACCAGCCGGCACCACCGGCGCCACCACCGCCACCGCCACCACCACCACCTCCACCGCCACCACCACCGCCACCACCACCGCCACCACCACCGCCACCACCACCCACTCCCTCCTCCACCACCACTACCACCACCACCACCACCACCTCCACCATCCACCACCACCACCACCACCACCACCATCCACCACCACCACTGCCTCCACCACCAGCTTGACCTAAAGCAGGACGATGGGAACCAGAAGAGATCCAATTAAAATCACACTCTGTCTGGTCTCGCCACACGAGGTGTCGCTGGTATAGGGATAAGAAAACTCCCCCCGCCGCCCCGAGAGCGGCCAGGCATTCCTGGGAGAAGTGGCCGGGGTTTTGCGCATTGCATGTGGGAGTGGAACAGGGTGGGTTACACAAGATGTCATACATGGTTACGGTGATGCGTCAAAACCAAAAGAGCTGGTGTGAAGAAGAAGCGCCCCCTCCCCCCCCCCTTCAACCCTCCCATCCTCCCCTCCCACCCCACCCCCCCCCTTCAACCCTGCCATCCTCCCCTCCCACCCCCCCCCCCCTCACCCCCCCGGCCCTCGATGCGCTGTTGGAGAGCGAGGACAGGTATACGTTGCGAGGGAAGCTAGAGATGCATATAAAAAAATTAAAAAACCGAAGCTGCGATTGGATGGATTCCAAGGTTACATGGGTATAGGAACCATGGAATTGGTTGTTTTTGCGAAACTCTGTCCAAAAATGGCGCCCGACGCTTGTTGCTAGGCAGAGCACACGAGAGTAAAGATGGCGGACCGGGGGGAAAGAGGAGGTCTCATCACTTTTGAAGGGGGGGGGGGAGGGTGTGGCAGGGCGGAGGCGGGGATGGGCTGCTGTTTGCCCCATGCTTTGGTGAAAAAAACCGTTGGAAGATACAGACATCAACTTCGCTATCAATAATGAAAATCTTCCTATCTTCGCGAGTGTTTCTTTTTGGGTGTTTTGTCGCATTTGAGGTGCACTTCCAAAATGTATATCTTACAGATGGTTAGTATTTCTCATTCTATTCAAGACACTTTCAGGCACAACTATAGGTATACGAGGAACACGTTTACCTTGAAAACACTGCTTCCTGTGTTTCTATTTTAAGTCAACCATGGAGAAAGGGGCGGGATACTCAATGCGTAGGTACAAATATATCACATGAGGTATGACGTATAGAACATAGAACAAGACACACTTCACACAATTACATGAATATGAAACATTTTGAACATGCTGACAACGGAGTCAGAGAGACAATTGAAGAAAATGTAATTATTGCTTGACTTATTCTCTTCATTTCCTAAATATAATAGAAAAACGTGTGACACATTTATAAATGACACTTTTATAAGATATGATGTGATATATTATAATATTTTTGTCAAACAAATATTCAGCCATTCAGCTTTCACAGAAGAGAAAATGGAAATATCCGAATGAAAATTAATCTCCAAAAACCATGCGGTGCAACTTACCTTTGACCTCAAAGTCTCCCTTTGCAGCTTGTTGCTGCAGTGGCTCATCCTCATTCAGAACATGCTCCCACTCACACAGCGCCTTACTAGCAAGCTAAGTTGCTCTGCAAAAGCAAAGCAAGGTAACAACAGGTTGCACCTTTGTGGCTTCATGGCTTGGCTTTTTATCTACTATATATTTCTACTATACATATATATATATTTATATATATTTTATTATATATATATATATATATATATATATATATATATATATATCAAATCAGCACCAAAATAGAGCATAACTAACTAATAAATAACATACAAATACAAAATATTGCATGCTATTTATGAGCTTAGAATATTAGAATCTAGATATAGATTCTTTAGGATATGTGTGCTTATCCATTTCTCATTCATTCACAGAGTAAATAACAGAGACTTTTCTATGGTTTTAAAAGCAAATCAACGTATAGCCTCTAAAAACAGGTGTGAAACAATACAAAAACGATTTGACACTACACCTCAATCCGATTTTAATGATTATATATACTGTGTTTTTTTTTTCATTATTCTACTACTATTCATTACAAACATGTGTCTGTAACTTAATTTGACAAACTGTCATTTGAGGCCAACTGGGGTTTAAAGGTGTCACTTATCCTTGGTATTAGGCTAAATACAGGTGCTACTTGCTAGGCCCTATACCTACGAGTAGACCTAGGCCTTAATGACCTGAGAACCCGACCATAGCTTTAAAGAAAGTATATTTAAGTATATTTCACCACAAATTGAACACGTGACAATATTAAGTGTCACGTGTGTCTGACTCAGCTCCCTCTGGCTATATGCTGTGTGTCCATAAACTATATATAGCTTATAACTTGTATATAAATATATTATATATATATAGCTGGCTATATGCTGACGATGTGTGAGATTGGAATCACCCGTCCTTATATAAGAAATACAGCACGACATATTGTGAAGCATTATATAGTGAAGCATGCCTTTAGGTGGCCATATAACTATGACAATAAGGACAATAAGTTGCGTCAGCGAATGAGTTAAACTACCAGTATCCTTTAGGGGAAACCCCGTGGCCCGACATCACAGATCACACACTTGGCAGTGTTTCACCTAACTGAAGAAAACCTTCCAATGACATAATGCATAATGCAGGTCAAATCTATTAATATTTGGTTTCATGTTGGTTTCAGGCCTATATACTTTAAATGACAAAATGTAGAGGAAAATCGCTGTCATAAATAAATACAACAAATGAGAAAAATGAACAATAACTGTTATTGACTGTTCTGAAATACAACTTTAAACGACATCAGCCGTCCAGCCTTCCTTCACTGGGTGTCAGGAGAAGGGTTGGAAATAACTTTTGAAAAGTACTCAACTCAACATGTCTTCATTAAGGCCTATAGTAGACATACCCCCCAACCCCATCCCCACCCAAAGGAATGACATTTTTTCCATTTCAAATCATAATCCACAATCATTAAATTATGCTTTTTGCCTACGAGCATAAAGCATAACGCAAACTGTCTTGCTTTATGTCTTAAGAGCGAAACCCCTCCCATAACCACCCACAAAGTTAACCTAGATTAATGACACATTAAGCTGAGCTATCTTTGACATTTTTAAATATTCAAATTGATTGACCATAATAATGTGTCCATGTATTATATGCCGGTGTTGCTATATGCATAATCCGACCGTGTTAACCAAAAAAACCCGAAAAAGCAATTTCTTCATAACGCCCATTAGCCTAATAATACTTCATTCATTGAAGTTCAAGAACCTTCATATATAGAGAGAGGAAGCCACGAACCCTATAGGGCAACACAAACACGCTCCGAGCCACACGTTGAACTAAATAATATATATAGTAGATAGTATATAGTATCGATAACACGTGTGTTTATCCACCCATTCGCTAAAGGGCGAGCGTGAGGCCCTCTGATTGGCTGCCCCTGGCCTCTGGAGCAGAAGGAGGACCGGAGGAGGAGAGAGTCAGCGGGTTACACGGGGAGGAGGAGAGTGCAACGATGGCTTTTAATAACAACACACGCCCGATCAAAGGGAATATACAGCCACTTCAATTAAATATCGAATGCATAATGAATCGCATATAGGGCTATGTACATACAGTATAGTGCCGTGGTGATTGATGACGTGTTTTACACAGGTCCATACACATTAAGCCGTATGTCGTGGACTAATGCATGGGTGGGTGAATGACATATAGGCAGTAAATCTGTCTGTAGAAATGAATACCACACTTACTCTCAAGAGCACGACCACACATCACATCTATTTCAATAGTGAGACACATATCTTTATCAAACGTCATCGAAATGTTTTAAGATATAGGCTGTTTTGGCTACTTTATTTCTTATGGCACACACGATATGAGCAATGCCCCTATATATATATAGATATATAGATATATATAGACCTACTTTGCGATATAGGCCCACATTTTTAAGCACCCACGTTCAACCTCTAAGTTACATTCAGCGAACAAAAAACATTCGTTTTACATTCCAATAACTTGTTAGTTATGTTCGTTTAAGTTATACCAATACCTTAATATACAAATGTATTAAAATTATATTAAAACGCGTTTCCTTTTTAAGGATTTACTTGATATGGTCCACACACTGACCACACGTTCGATACCCATCGTTGGGCAAAACCATTAGGTTATGTACAAAGTAGGCCTATATATATATATATATATATATATATATATATATATATATATATATATATATACTTTTCTCTTGATGTATAAGCTACTGCATGTGTCAACCGACAGTTA
Source organism: Muraenolepis orangiensis (assembly GCA_027704905.1). Taxonomy (NCBI): domain Eukaryota; kingdom Metazoa; phylum Chordata; class Actinopteri; order Gadiformes; family Muraenolepididae; genus Muraenolepis; species Muraenolepis orangiensis. The sequence continues at coordinate 22,008,902 of CM051001.1, forward strand.
ACCCATGTAACTGCTCACCATATCTATTTAGCACCAGAGTGTTAATGATAATCGATAATGTGTTTCGTACAAACATTGACAGAAATAGGCCCACCTTTATGTGTATGCAATACAACATACGACTATTTAAAACGTCACCAAAGGCCCCTTAAAATGCAAAGGCACGAGCAACTCAAATCTGTACGGTGCTATTGTTATTACTGTTGTTATTATTAATATTATTATTATTATTATTATTATTATTAATATGATGATGATGATGCTTTGGGGGAAAGGAGTCGACGCCACTGTGACACGTGTACCAGCCGTTCACGATGCTCCTCTGGAAGGGCGACGTGGACGATGACGTAAAGGTTCGCGCGGCGCTCGGAGCGAAAGCCGCCGGGCCACACGGCGGGTAGGGCGACGCCTCGGACCTGTAGCCGCCCCCCCCTCCCCCTCCTCCCCCTCCTCCCCCCCGCTGCAGCAACAAGGGGTCCAGGAGGGGCTGCGACCTGGGTGTCGAGTAATCCAAACTGTTGTCAAATGTGTGATGGAAACGACGTGACCTCAGGGCTGAGTCATCTCGGAGGAGAGTCCCCGGGGACAGGGACTCTTGACCCGCGCTGGTACAGGTCGCGGGGGCGGGGGTGGGGGTGGGGGTGGGGGCGCCGCGCGCCACGCTGCTGCTGGTGGTGGTGGTGGCGGCGATGCTGGAGGAGGAGGAGGAGGAGGAGGGGGGGGTGGTGCTGCTCATGGCCTCGCCTCGGCCCACCATCGCTACAGGTGACCCGGGGCCCTTCTCGAGGTCGTCCACGTCGTCGTCGTCGTCGCCGCAGTGCCGGGCGGCGCGCCCTACGTCGCCCTTGGCGGTGACGTAGGCCTTGCAGTGGAGCTTCATGTGCTTGCGCAGCGAGCTGGGGTGCGTGTAGCACTTCTCGCAGCCCCTGACTTTGCACACGTAGGGCTTATCGCTCGAGTGCACGTGGGAGTGCTTCTTCCGGTCGCTGCTGTTGGCGAACCTCCGGCTGCAGCCCTCGTACTCACACTTAAATGGCTTCTCACCTAAATGGAAATAGAAACATGATGAAGATGATGATGATGATGATGATGATGATGATGATGATGATGATGATGATGATGCGTAAAAAAACGCTAAAACGATTGCATTTCCATTCGCACCGATATATGTTTTTACAATGTAGACTCATCCCAACACAACAGTCCCATTCTGCCGCCCTTACATCTGAGACTAGAACAAATTGGTATATATCAATCTTATTTGTTAATGGAGCTATACCATAAGTAGACTACACTGTGATTGGACAGTCACGGAATCCTATGCCTCTATTGTGTGTGTGTGTGTGTGTGTGTGTGTGTGTGTGTGTGTGTGTGTGTGTGTGTGTGTGTGTGTGTGTGTGTGTGTGTGTGTGTGTGTGTGTGTGGCTTTGTGTGTGTATGTGTGTGTGTGTGTGGCTGTGTGTGTGTGTGTGTGTGGCTGTGTGTGTGTGTGTGTGTGTGTGTGTGTGTGTGTGTGTGTGTGTGTGTGTGTGTGTGTGTGTGTGTGTGTGTGTGTGTGTGTGTGTGTGTGTGTGTGTGTGTGTGTATTATGGCTTAGGCTATATGCTTAATGTTCGCCATTTTGTGTTGAGTTTGTAAATAAATGATGTGGAAAAGTCGCCATAGTTGTCGAATCTATGTCAGTGAGTCTGCTCACAAAGTGGACAAGGCTAAACAAATATAAATAACTGCCAGGCCTAACGGCAATGATCATCAGACTATACTATCAACACATGTACATAGGCCTAGCTATATTTATATTAATATAATTAAATATCATAATGGTTCTAACAAACACTAAGGGTGCATTTTAATCTATTTGTTCTGTCTGGGTGTTTTTTCCCCCTAATTGTACTGCACTAAACACAATGTGATTTGATTAGACGCAGTTGCAGCCTATAATGGCTTTCTGTGACTAATATATCCCTTTAGTTATTATTACGATAACAAGTCTTAATAGAAAATTTAAATGTGTTTATGAAACTTGTTCTTGGGTAATTATCGGGCCTAATTCCCTCTATTGAACCAAAGGCACACATAGGCCTAATATATCTTTAAGCCATATATATATATATATATATATATATAGGCCTATAGGATTTTAAAATAGTACAACATAGGTAGGCCTTTAACACGTGGAGGCTATAGGCCTGCATGTGTACCTGCTACTACTGTGAAAAAAAAATTGAAAAAATTATTATTAAAATATTAAAATAATGAATTATCTTGTCATATCTTCCATGCTGACAATCTCCATCCAACTGCCGTGTGGTATTGGTGCGCGAGCGCAGAGGAGCCCCGGATCCCCCTGGGAGGCAACCGGCGCTACGGAAGCCTCCGCGCTACGTCACCACTCTCTCCGGCGCGGCCCCCCTGTTTATTTATTAATTTTAATGAATGAGAGGGAGAAGCTCCCCACCACGACCAGCGAGGCCTTTAGCAAACCCTTCCAGGAATCTTAAAGGCTGTAAAAGCCTATACTCTCTCTATACTCATCCCTAAAAGGGCACCTGAACCCCGTGTGTGCTCTTTTCTAAAAGGTAAAGTGAAAAATGTTTATATAACGTCATTTATTTATTTATTTTGCGACATTTTATCAACACTAAATAAATAAATAAATAAATAAATAAATAAATAAATACAGGCCACATTAACATGGACAGCAGCAGCAGTGAACCAACAAAACAACACCAGCCCGTAATAAATACAACGAGGATCGCATATATAGGCATATGTGTTTAAATAATAACAATTGCAATATTATTATGGTTGGCAAAAAAAGTACACAATTGTTCGTTATTTATAGGCTATTGTGGTACAGGCTATGTTATTAATTATGAATGTTTATTAATTAATTAAAGGCTACGTACACTGATATTACTATTGATAGTATAACTAGTATGTATATTATTGCAATTAGGCTGTTATTATCATCAGTTAGTTGTATACAGTTGTCGTTATTAACCAACCTGTGTGAGTCCTCTTGTGGATCTTAAGATTTTCAGATCTTGCAAACACTTTTTGGCAGCCCTGGAAGGGGCAGGGGAAAGGCTTCTCCCCCGTGTGCACTCTGACGTGGTTCACCAGCTTGTACTTGGCTTTGAACGGCTTCCTCTCCCTCGGACAGTCCTCCCAGTAGCACACGTACTCAGAGTGCTCGGGTCCCCCGACGTGCTCCACTGTCACATGGGTGACAAGTTCATACATTGTCCCGAAAGTCCTGGAGCAGGACATCTTAGTACCACCGAGCCCCGCGTGGCCGTCGCTCCACTCACACACCAGCTCATGTTTGACGTGTTGTTTGGGGCACCTGGTGTACGCGTCGCTCCCTCCGCGCTGGATCGCCATGTTCAGCGGTTTGTACAAGCCCAGGAACTGGGTGACGAATTGCTGCTGTTGGTTGTTTCCCCTCGGGCTGAGGGTCTGGCCGTAAGGGTGGGTCCGGCTCAGGAGGTCTCCCGGTAACCCGGCGTGCAGCTGCATCAGCTGACTGCCCAGGTCCCGACTCGACTCGTTGGAGCAGTGGGCCTGCTCTTGATACGTGGTGAAAAACGCATGGCTTCTGCTGTCTCTGCAGCCTGCGGGAAGGTCACGATATCTCCCAATACCGCCATGTTGGTTAGATCTCGATGCCAGTTGGTCAGTGACGGGTGGCATGCCGGCTCCTGCGGGAAGATTGGCTCCAATGAGAATGCCCCTAGGGTTGTGCTCTAACCGGTGGCTGGGGTATCCGGAGTCTGCAAAATGGTGAACCGAATGGTCAACATATGCACCAGACCTCGTCTCGGGGTAGTCTCTCAAATAGTGCGAGGGGCAGAGTTTTAAGGCACTGCCAGTGGGGTGCCCCATGTGCTCCCCTGCCAAAGGTGGCAGCCCCACGCTGGGTTCACTATTGCTCTCCCCGGGGTCGACGCAAGAAAGACGGCAGCCACTAAACCTCGACAGACTTGTCATGTTTTGTTGTGAGTTTGGGGTTGGCTATGCGTTTGGAAAATCAACCAATTCAGAACTCAGGATATTTGTATAAAATCCTGTTTCCATCCCCCCCCACCCACCCACCCACCCTTTGCATGTTGTAGGTATATCATCTGCATGTCAAATTCTTGGCCGTGAACTTCGCATTAGCAGCTGGGACCAGACTCAATTTGGTCAAAGTTTGGTGTGAGTCCCATGCCGTTTACTTTGCCCTCTTGATTTGTGGCAATAACCGGGGTAGTAAAAAATGCCTCGAAACAAGCCATGGTGCAATATAAAAGCACAGCAGGCAAACCTGCTTTTAAAAAAAGGGAGCTTTGGGATTGGTTGGAATGCGCTGTGATTGACAGGCGCTGGGTTTGTTTTAAAAGGGACACGCAGGCTCGCGCCGCACGACGCCGTTTCTCAAATATCGGAGAGAAAACGCTTTGAAATGTGCCGCGCGTAATGCTCCCCAATATCCTCTTTATAGCGTCAGGCGCAACCTATTACGAGTACGTACTATTCGATAGGCCTACGTTTATACAACTTAACCGCAACAAAATAACGGCCATAAAAAGTATAAAGTCTATATATATAAAAGCCAATCTGATGGTGTGTTATTGATATTAATGTTCAAGGTATTCAAAATGCATTGGAAGGCAAAGGGACAACTGTGGGCTATTCGCTTTCATTTGTTTAATTGTAAAGCTTGCCCAAAAGTGTGTTAACCCATGAGAACCACGCACTGTGTGGAGAATGAATACTATATAAAACAAGAAGAATAGAAGGCAACCATATGAGAGGAACATGGAAAGGGTGTGTTGACTTATTGAATCTAAGACGGGCAGTATAGTATAGCAGCCTATATAGGCTATTGTGTAGCTTTATGCCACTTGCAAAAAGGAGAAACGATTTTTGTGTCAAACAGTTTTTGATTTTTTTTCCCCCTTGTACTTTGATGTAGCGTCAACATCTAGAGGGCTTGAAAGCATTGGCCCGTTTTTTGTTTAGATCGCAAAACTTTAAAGCAACAAGTCTGCTTGGCATTTCGCTCAAAAGGCTAATGGAAGAAAATCACTTCTTTCTTTTCACTGATGGAATGGGTAAAGAGCATATTTAAAACATATCCACAAATAGTCTGTGAACAGAGAAAACATTTACTGGATGGATTGATACATTTTCATTTATTTTTCCTTTTTGGAAAAATCTTTAACCACAGACATAAACTCACAAAAACATCTCCTTTGTGAGAAAAATAGCATTCAAGTCATGCATGGATACGTGTCCGTCCAGAATAAAGAATATAGAATATTGGATATAGCATAGATAGCAGATTGCTGTGGTATAGTTGCAGTAAACATAATCGTGTGTAAGGTCTATTAGTCCACTCAGTACTCTCCTAGCTCTAACGAGGTAAGAGGACAAGTTTGACCTCTCTGAATCCCAATGTTAAACTAGCTTTTAAAGTTTAAAGTTTGTTTAGTCTTTTTTTAACATGTTTTCATGCAGGTGGGCTTCTGGAGAGACAGAGTAAGCCTGATCTTAAGAGTGAACATCAAGACAGTTAATGGCTAAATCTTATCTCTAAATGTCTTTTTTACTACAATTGTTATACTGACCAACTCATCCGCAACACATTCCAGACAACGCAAGAGCAACTGGCCATTAAATGGCTAAAAAGACTAACAAAGGCCAAACTTCCTGCACCATGATTGTAATAGATGCTGGTGTTTGTCAACCTTTAACCTATAGCACTTTCCTTGACTTGGTGTTAATACTCGGTGTTAATACCCTTACATGAAACGTGAGATGTCAAGTAGACAGCCTCTGGAATATGCCCAGATGGGAATGTGTATCGGCGACATATCCATGGGTGTCTTATACAAAGTAAATGAAGTCTAGTTATTGCATTTCATGTGTCAATATAGATAAGTCTGCACGGCAAAGATGAGACTCAGACCAATGGCAGTGTTGATTATCATGACTAGAGGAAATTGTCTGATTTCAAAGATTTGAAACAGAAATTTGTTTAACAGATAACATGTCCTACAATAAGGTACAAAATTGTATTCCACAACTACTATCTAATTGTACTATTCACTTGACAGTTATATATATATATATATATAACAATGTTAATGATGTTATTTATCTCAGTGGGTTGACTAAATGGATCTCAGAATAACAATATAATAATCCACAACAACCAGGGGGTATTTTTACTGTAACCATATGCAGTTATAGTGTAAGTAAATAAAGTTGATATTGCATATGCATGAACCCCTGCCGGATAAGAGTGTAACCAAGCCAATTATATGTCGGGGAAAGAACTGCAGCTTAAACATGGTCACTGAAACCCACCATGCATGAGAGTGAACGCTATATAGCTCTCTATGTATCCGCCATGCATGGCCATAACGCGGTACAAGCGGCAATTATGAATTATCACCTGCAGGGAGATTCACACATGCCAGGGAACATGGAGAAATGACAGCCAATAATATGACAAGTAAGTGTGCTTTATACTTCTGTCCTTACTTGCTGCATTTTGACACGCATTGGTGTTGAAAGAGAAAAAAAACACCTGTCGCTACATCTCAGAGATCTTTCATCCAAACGCCACTCCGCCGCCGGAGCCGCGACCCCTGCGTTGTTGAACGTGTCAAGTCTGTGCATAACCCCTCACGTATACGTTATCAGCAGGTAGCGCTGTAAGTCGTACCACAGCAGCTCTGTCTATACAGTAAGACACGCATGCTGTACACCTCGGGTTCTTCAAAACACAAATGGGGTCAAAGGTAACAGCCACACAGGTTTCAAACCCATGCATGAATGTACATTCATCACACAGAAGCAATAAGAATTGTTTTGCATGGGCGTTGTACACTCCATCATGTCAATGTGTGTGTGTCCATGTCCCTGTGTGCGTGTGTGTGTGTGTGCATGTACGCGTGTGTGTCTATACCACTGTTGTGAGAGAACAAAATTAGATTTTGTGCGTGCGATGTGCGTGTGTGTATACGTGTACGTGTGAGAACATTGTTGAGCGAGAACAAAACTAAACTTAGTTTGCATAGCCGCATGCATGCGTCTGTGTGTGTGTGTGTGTGTGTGTGTGTGTGTGTGTGTGTGTGTGTGGTGTGTGTGTGTGTGTGTGGTGTGTGTGTGTGTGTGTGTGTGTGTGTGTGTATAGGTGTGTATAGGTGTGTAGGTGTGTGTGTGCATGTGTACATGTATGCATGTGTCTGCTTGGTGTATGACCAAAGGTTAAATTTGATGTGTTTGTACATGTACCAGCATACTTGTATCTTTATTGTGTGTGTGTGTGTGTGTGTGTGTGTGTGTGTGTGTGTGTGTGTGTGTGTGTGTGTGTGTGTGTGTGTGTGTGTGTGTGTGTGTGTGTGTGTGTATGTGTGTGTGTGTGTGTGTGTGTGTGTGTGTGTGTGTGTGTGTGTGTGTGTGTGTGTGTGTGTGTGTGTGTGTGTGTGTGTGTGTGTGTGTGTGTGTGTGTGTGTGTGTGTGTGTGTGTGCGTGTGTGCGTGTGTGTGCGTGCGTGTGTGTGCGTGTGTGCGTGTGTGTGTGTGTGTGTCCCCGGCCTGTCTGTGACCGCATGTGTGTTTTCAAACAAAGACATGAACTTCAACATGAACTTATACACATACGTGTGTGCTGGAGTTTAAACAGGACATGGACAACATGGACAACATGGACAACATGGACCTGCTACACACACACATGAACAGACTTGCGGGAAGCGTTCCATTTGCGTCCCTTTGGATGAAGTAACCGCAAGAAGTCAATGAGGCTTTGCCATCAGTTAGGAAAACAAGAGCACATAAAAAGTGAAGCGAATCCCCAGCAGAGAATTACCCCAATGCCAGGTCATATATATATATATATATATTAAGGTTGAACATCACATGGTATGTTAAGTTGTTGAGCACAGGCTTCCTGTAAAATAATTCACATATATTAAAAAAAAAAATATATATATATATATATATATATATGTTTGGCTCCTATGTGTGTAGAGCATCACACACATCATAACTGGAAATAATTGTCACTTTCCACCACAGGACGAGGCCATCAAGTCATCCAACACATCCACACCCGAGCATGAACCAAGGCAGTGAATGCCCTCCTGTAGGCTAAATCTGATCATAAAAGATAACATTTTTTAATTAATGATTGCCTCAATTAAAAAAGTGTACTTTTTTAAAATTTAGACAATTTAGATAAATACTGCGAAAATTGTTATTTTAAAGATTCAGCATATTATAAATTGTAAAATTCCATAAAATAAATAATTGTTTTTACATAGGCTACTATTTTGCTCTTTATGCACACACACACACACACACACACACACACACAATAAATAGGTCTATGTTATTCTTGTCAAAACAAGTTGCATGCGACTTATTTAGACCTTTATTTATGTTATCTTTTTCAAAATAAAAATATGTAAATATCTGAGAATGGCACCTCATTTAACACATGGAGCCATGGGAGGAGGACGACACGTGTACAACTAATATTTGACTCTTTATTTGGCCTAGGCTTAGCTTTTAGCCTTTCATAAAACGTTCGCAATACATGGCTATACAACACATAATTGTGTGTATAAGTGTGAATATACAACTTCACAAACACGTTGATCTATTAGCGGTCTATATCATATTTGGTGAAGTTTTTGGCTGTGGAAACAACGGACTCGACAACAAATAAATATAGGGACAAATATAAAGGTGGGAGTGTTTACCATTTAGGTGTGGCCGATAATGCTCCATTCACTGTTTTCCAAAAATGATCGCACAGGCCTACAAGAGAGTCGGCGAGGTGTGTCGACAAGCAATATTTTTCGCAAGTTAATGCGCATGCTCAGTCAGAAAAGGGCTTATGGCGTAACCAATGACTACACTGAATATGTGTCCTTCTCCATCATCACCCAATGAGTCAGCCCGAGCTGGGCTCGCTCACCACGCGGCTCCACGGTGGAGGTTTCCACAGGTCCTTATGGAGGTGGGCTAGATACGTAGCACATGCACCATGTGCAGTGGAATGATCCGTCACTCTGTCAAATTACAATTGGCTTCACCGCCAATGGAAAATACAGATTTTTTTCCCAGCGGAGCAGGATTTTATTTTTAGCATTAGATGGAACCTTTATTAGTCTTTACTCGTCGAGCAACAGTTGTTTCTGATTTATTTTAAGAAATGCATCTTTCTGAAGGGCATCTCGGTGACTGTATAGGCTACTCTGACGCTTTTAATAAAGTTTCCCAACACTAATCCCAACATCTACGATCTGGGGATGTATTGCTGCAGACGACTGATATGGAACATTTGCTTATACCAGTCAGTAGTGTCAAGTATTCGTGTTTCATTGGGCCAATAAAGCATAGAGCAGGGGGTGTAAGGAAACTTAACTGTCTGTCACTTGCAGAAAGTTCAGCAAAGGTCGCCATAAACCTAATCCCCAACACTGCGAAGCAAACTTAGCGTAGCTAACTTTCTCCTTCCAATACGCCCCCCCCCTCTCTCTCTCTCTCTCTCTCTCTCTCTCTCTCTCTCTCTCTCTCTCTCTCTCTCTCTCTCTCTCTCTCTCTCTCGCTTTCTACCATCCTCTCTCCCCCTCAGTGTATATATCTTAGTGTGTGCGAGGAAAATAAATATGTAGGCCTATACGTGTAGGCCTACGTGCATCTGTGTGTGTGTGTGTGTGTGTGTGTGTGTGTGTGTGTGGTGTGTGTGTGTGTGTGTGTGTGTGTGTGTGTGTGTGTGTGTGTGTGTGTGTGTGTGTGTGTGTGTGTGTGTGTGTGCGTGCGTGCGTGCGTGCGTGCGTGCGTGCGTGCGTGTGTGTGTGTGTGTGAGTGTGTGTGAGAGAGAGAGTGCGCATGTGTCAGTGAGTGGGTGAGGCAAGAGAGGGGGAAAGTGAGTATTCAAAGACATAAAACATCAAATTACTGTTTTTGCAAGAAAACTTGGCGTGTGAAAAAGTGAAAAGGCAAGGAAACTAAATGCAATTTGTACACATTATACACATTATATATACATACATATATATATGTATATATATATATATATATTCGTAATAGGCCTACCGAAAGGTAACAATCTATCTCTTTAGGCAAATGCATAAACTGCATTTCCTGCACAACTTTTAAGAGAATGCAACTTTTAAGAAAACAATTAACATTTGCAAACTCCAGACACAATCTAAATAACACATTTCAAAGGCAAGAAGGCTTTTTGAAATCAAGTAAAAAATATCTATAAGGCAATTACTTATAGTATAATAACAAAATGTGAAACTCACCCATTAGTTTTTAGTTGTTGTTGTTAAACGCTTGTCCCGAGGAAAAGGGGGGATGACTGCGGGTTGGCCAGAGGAGCAGAATGGACGACTGATTTGAAAACTTTTCTCTTTTCTTTTTCTTTTCTTTTTTTCCGGGACGTTAAAATAAAAGCCGGTGAGTTCCTTCCTGGGACCGACTGGGGAGGGGGGGGTGAGGGGGGGGGGGGGGGATGTGAAAGGCTTGGAGTTATAAAGCGCTGCTTGAAGCACTCAACGCGTCTCTGAACTTGATCAGATGCTGTGTGTCCTGCAGAGAGTCAGCGGCAGCCCCTGAAACCCGCTCCATGCATGCATGGCACGGGGGTTTGGGTTTGGGCTGGGAAAAAAAGAAAAGAAAATCGCTATATTATTATTAATAAGGCTACTGGCATCGTTCTGCCTGTCTATCATGCTTTAGTCGTGTACACTTTAGAGTTTAGGAAGAAAGAAAAAAAAAATCACATTTCTGAACCAACTTGGATACGTGTTAGTAATTAAAAGTAGCCTAAAGTGACATGCAGAGGGAAGAAAATGCAGAGAGAATGCATAACATAGATATATAGATAGATACTGATATAGAGATAGATAGATAGATAGATACTGATAGATAGATAGATAGATAGATAGCTAGATAGATAGATAGATAGATAGATAGATAGATAGATAGATAGATAGATAGATAGATAGATAGATAGATAGATAGATAGATAGATAGATAGATAGATAGATAGATAGATATACTGAGAGATAGATAGATAGATATAGAGATAGATAGATAGATAGATAGATAGATAGATAGATAGATAGATAGATAGATAGATAGATAGATAGATAGATAGATAGATAGATAGATAGATAGATAGATAGATAGATAGATAGATAGATAGATATGATATGATTTCCTGCTAAGTAGGCCTAAACGAAACATGCAAATCCTACTTTAATGCCTAAAAGTTGTAACACAAGTTGCAATAGTGTATGTATTTAAACTAGTTCGGTCGGGCGTACGTGTAGTGTGGTTAAAGAAATAAAGAAACTATTGCGATCTGTTCATATATTACAGTAAAGGCCTAATCGTTTTTTATGTGGGGTTCCGTGCCGTAAAAAAACAACTACTCTATGGCTGCAAAAAATAACGCTTGCGCCTAGCCAATGAAATGAAACCATTGAGACGAAATGCCATTTCTAATAGCAGACCCTTGCCAATCAACACAGATCTAGCCAATTAGCGGGCTCCGCTGGAGTCACGTGGCGGAGAGGTAGCTGAACCCTCATTGGGTGTCGTAGCGCTGCCTCCCGAGTTCATTTATGTGCTGGGAGTGAGTGATTGACTTTATCAGTCCAAGGACATCATTCGCTCGGAAAGGGGGGGAAGTTTGATCCTCTTTCTCACGGATCGCTATAACGGGAGTTTTTCTCGTAACTCTTCTCAGCCAAAATAGGGATTTTTTTCCCCCCACCCGGTCGAATGGGGTTTTTTATTTTAATTTAGACAGTTTGACGAAAAACGCCTTACAACACAAAAACAAAACACTGTAGGCTTACGAACATCCGAAGCTTTTATTTTTTTTTGCGTTCCGCTAAACTGGAATTTTATCTAATTCTATTTTGTTTTTTTATTTTGCAAGTTTACCCAAGCTCATGACAATGCTGCTCGATAGCGGTCCGCAGTTCGCGTCGCTGGGAGTAGGGGGGTTCGGAGCACCGCGGCACCACGACCTGGGGAACAGGGACCCGGGGCTGGGACTCAACCCCTTCTCAGACTCCCACTCGGCGGCATTCAAAATCAGCCCGGTGGGCCACGACATTGCCTCCAGTCAGTCATCGGCGTTCACCCCGCAAGCCACTGGATATGCTGCCCTGGGACACCCTCACCACGGCGGACAGGTGGGCTCGT
>CM051001.1:22026134-22036134 GCA_027704905.1 Muraenolepis orangiensis
CCCTGGCGAACTGGTGTGTCACTGTGCCAGTTCGACTCTTTCGAATGACGATACTACAGCAGCAGCAGAGGACCTTCTTTGGCCTCCGCAGCGATAGATCCAGATATAAGAGGTTCCTTGTAATACTTTTAGGCTATACTGTATAATGTTGGTTTGATTTGTTTTTAACCAACCCATTTGATGAAGACATGTGAACGGGAAATGTTGACTGAAATAAAAAAATAAATTAAAATAAAAAAAAACATGTAAAAGAGTAATATTTCGGACTGCGACTCGAATTATTTGTTGTCCTGTTGTTGTTGTTGTTGTTGTTGTGGTTGTGGTGCTGGCTCATGGCTGTGCAGGTTCAATGTGCGCGTGGAGCCGTTGGTTCGCGTCGCTCCACGCGCCGTCCGTCCAGAGGGTCTGAGCCACAGCAGCGGATCTCCGGATCACTTGAACTTGACACCACCGTAAAAGGCGCCATCTTAGCCTCTCGGTGGGTTCTGGAGGAAGGGGGCGTGAGAGTTAGGGAACCTATGGCATGTGCCTATACTTTGTGTTTGTGCTTTCTATGCACACGGGAGAAGGGAGAAAGGAGGCAGCAGGCTATATTTACTTGCTGCTCGTAGCAGTTGTGTCGCACAGATGATTGACGCACTAAAGCAACGTAGATATAAGGCTATACCTTGACGTGTATATATTGTGGCACCATGCAAGTCAGTGGACGGTGACCGTGCAATGTGAAATAGTGGCGCTAGAAAGAGTCTTACTAGTCCTACTGTTTGATTTGCACCACAAGCAAAATAGGCTTACGCGTCAAAATGGAATAGTAAGGATGTATGTGAACACTCGAAGTGCACGTTGTGCCCGAGAAGCGTTGTGTGATAGGTCCACGTGCAGCACGTTTAAATATAGCCGGTAGAAGCGAGAGACCCGTGGAGCCACAACACAAGGTTACCTCCATCCGGTTCTCCCCCATTTCACTCGCTATCGGTGTGGGAATGTTTTTTTTTTTTTTCATAAACCGTGAAGTTTTACCAACCCTCACGACACGCAGCGCCCCCCCCCCCCCACCTCCACGAACCACCCCCCCCCCCCCATCTCCGTCGACAGATTTAAAAAATCGTATCATTAAAATGATCTCGCTTTGATTCTCCCTTCGTCTTCTTCCGTTTCGCAGCAGCGTTTTTCCCTCTTGATTCACGTCGTCAGGCGACTCAGACGCAGTGACGTCAAATGCCTCAGCTTTCTCTCTCTCTCTCGCTCTCCCCCCCCCTCTCTCTCTCTCTCTCGCTCTCTCTCTCGCTCTCCCCCTCTCTCTCTCTCTCTCTCTCTCTCTCTCTCTCTCTCTCTCTCTCTCTCTCTCTCTCTCTCGCTCTCCCCCTCTCTCTCTCTCTCTCTCTCTCTCTCTCTCTCTCTCTCTCTCTCTCTCTCTCTCTCTCTCGCTCTCGCTCTCTCGCTCTCTCGCTCTCTCGCTCTCTCGCTCTCTCGCTCTCTCGCTCTCTCGCTCTCTCGCTCTCTCTCTCTCCTTCTCTCGCTGAGCACTTCCACGAAACCCCGGTGCACACACACACACACACGCACACACACACACACACACACACACACACACACACACACACACACACACACACACACACACACACACACACACACATACGCACGCACACACATGCGAGATGAAGCGTTGAATCCAAGCTATTACAATTGAAAAAAAAAACATGTCGCCCACTGCTACCTATACACACACAGGGATAGGATTGTATTAGTATTAGTAAAATAACCTACAATAAATTAAACACTATGAAGAAACCTCGTGTGTGTATATATATATATATATATATATATATAGGGACGATTGTCTGTGGATAACGGAGCACTTCGTAGTCACGTGATATGAGTCGTGGACAAAAGCTATAGGGGCTTGACTGACAGGTTTTGGAAAAGCCTCGATTGATATCGTCTGGCACTTGTCTATAAACCCACACGACGGTGCATCAGCCCTCTCTGCTTACGGGGTTTGATTCCCCATGTTGTAAAACATGGTGGGGTTTGGTTTTTACGACAGAAACCTTCGGCTGTTTAAAAAAAAAAAAACGAATGTGCCTATTGCATAGAGCTGCCTCAATGTCTCAATCACTGTAGTCCTGTGTTTGGGGTAATCGGTGACTAACGGCGTTGTTTATATATTAACTATAACTATGTTTATCCGGTGATAGCTCTACATAGGCTCGAAAATGGGTCGTTAATAGATAAATGTTGATATATCACACCAAAAGAAATAACATTTAGGCCTATGGGACAATGGGTGATTTACCACCCCCTCCCCTACCTCCCCCAAACGGCCCTGTTGTCGCTATAACCAATTAACGATGCGTATTTCACCTGGAGAAGGTGGCTGCATATACATAATATGCACGCACTAAGTAATTCAGGATGTGTCCTTAGAGCTTTTCAACAATGTCAAATGACTTTTGAGATGCTAAGTGAACGCCACAAAGACTTTTTGTTATTTAGTTTAATTAGCAGAACGACACAAGGAAACAGCTCTGCCACATTTAACATAACGTAACAGGTATACACACACACACACACACACACACACACACACACACACACACACACACACACACACACACACACACACACACACACACACACACACACACACACACACACACACACACACGCACACACACACACACACCCACACACACACCTATTCACCTAAATGAAGAAGGAGGCACGTTTAAGAATTGAAGTGGAAGACTAAAGCATCGACTACAAAGCGCGCCCATTGTCCCAATAGCAGACAATGCCAGAGGGAAAAAAAACACCAAATCAATGTTTGTTGCATTGTTTGGCCTATATATACTGATCAAATGAAGTATCAAAATCAAATTTAATTAGTGATTCTGAACAGGTCTGTAAACAAACATAACATAGTGTTAGACCTATGCCACAGACGGGTTTGTGTGACGCCATCCACCCCCATTTACCATAAATAGCCCTCCAATAATATGTCCATTATGAGGCGAGCACTGCACCATATATTAACATGAATGTCCAACATGGAGACAGTGCTAATTCGCCAACATCTGGTGGGGTGTCACAAACTTGATGAATTCCTCTTCATGAGCGGGCCTATAAGAGTCAATGCTAATAGGTCCCCGGGGGGACATCCAGGCAAACGCTCATTCAGCAAGCGGGCAGATGTTCGGCAATTGTGCCGCGCGTTTGTCTTCTGACGGGGACATCTCCATATATCTCCCGCGCGTCTGAGAGGTCATACATGAGCCGTTGACGTGCGTTTTGGGGTGTTAGGGGCTACTTACTGTAGGCCTTACCAAAAGGTTTCCCTCATGTGAATTGATATAGGCGTGTCTGGTTTTGTTTTTTTTGTAATATGACTATAGATTAGATTAGATAGATTCAGTACAGTACAGCGAACATAGTTTGGTCGTTTTGATAGGTATCTAGTGCAAATGTTACAGTGAAGATGGTAATATACAATGTGGCTAAATAAGATGTAAAAACAGTATACTGGGTATAAAAACAGGTATACAATTACTTATATATTACTTATACTCATATAGGTATGAGATATGTGCAGAATTATATATATATATATATATATATATATATATATATATATATATATATATATATATATACAGGTAGTATCAACAGGTAGTGAGCAGGGGGTATGCAGTTATATCAACAATAAATAAATACATATAAATGTACAATATAGTGAGCAAGGGTAGTCATATCGACAAGGTAAGTACAGTAAAAGTGTGCATGGCTATCCTACAGGTATGTCAACTATAGGTAGAGGTATAGGGAGTTATGATTACAGTATAACACAGTTGAAGATGGGTGATAGGCCACATCAACTCAACACAACTTGGTCAACACTGCTATACTTCCATCTACAAACGACTAGTATAGTATTCATTTACTTTATTACTGGACAATGTATTCGATAGCGTTGTTAAACCGGCACGTGATCTGAATGTGATAGCAATCTGTGTCGTTTGAGTGCAGGTTGGAGGCCGTGTTATGTATTTCGCAATGTTTTATGTTACAGGGGTTTTATTCTCCAGAAGGCATCGCTCTTCATAAGGGATTCAGCGTCCACACACGTCGCTTTTTATCCATGACGATTACGCACGTGGAACAATGGAACAATGACAAGCATTACGCATCGTCTAAACACTCCGAACACACCGGACATTGCACCTATGCTGACCAACCACAGTCAAACCATTAAAAACTGAATTGAATTGGTCGACATGATAAAGCAGTAGAACACAATGTGGATTAAGAAAAAACCGGTTTTAATGGATAATTCATGTGTCCTAGAAATGGCAATCAAGACGAAAGGGGCGCCACGCAGGTTTCACAACATTTGCACATGTCTTTAATCCTATGGGCCTGATAAGCATGACACAGCAGGTAGCAGCAGGTGTGTTGACAAAGAGTCGGAGAAAAGGCAATTGGTTGCATTTATGGCTACGTTTTTGTCACAACCCTATAAACAGTATAACTCCCCAAAATCAAATAGGCCTATATATGCACTACTCGATTTGTCTAAGAAGGAATGACGTATATACACGCTTTCCTATAAAAGGCCAGAACAAGGGGGCAGATCTGAGTGATGCTGGGATCAACACGTTAGCTCCGTCAGTGTCGTGATGATACAGTCGTAAAATCACAATACCGTTCATAGGTTTAAACCTACGTTGAGCCACACGTGACGTACACCACAACAACCCACACAAACCCATGCAGCACAAACATGATAGCCCACAGTCCATGTTGATGTATGACAATGCGTCTGTAAACATAAAGTATATATTCATATCGCGTATAGACGGACTTCAAAAGCACACTACGTCTCCAGAAGGAATAAAGTAGTTGCGAAGCCCTACACGAGGGCCTTCAAAACCCTTTTTTGAGGGATCGACACATGCAGCCACACACACACACACACACACACACACACACACACACACACACACACACATTTTCGTTCTCATACTCCGTCTCCCTTTGTACTCTGACGTCAGGCTCCTGGGGAGCGTGACGTCACGTTCGTTTATAGGCTTCTCCAACAGCTGCAGCATCCATGGTGTCACATGGACATATGGAGGGCTTTGCCCAACACAACTCCTACACGTCTCCTCCTCGCATGAGTCCTATATACGTTGAGTTGGTTCTGCATGCATGCATGCGCGTGTGTGTGTGTGTGTGTGTGTGTGTGTGTGTGTGTGTGTGTGTGTGTGTGTGTGTGTGTGTGTGTGTGTGCCCCTACTGTAACAATCACGTTACACCCCCCCCCCCCCCCTACTTTAAACATTTTCAACGTACATTATCTTCGTAAAAGAGGATTGGTATAACAAGCGTTGGTTCATCTTGGGTTTTCACTCACGAGGCGCAGACCACATGGGTGACGCGTGTTTTCAAGACACGTGTGTAAAAACACAATTGTTTTGGGGTTCAAAACAATTGTCATACAGGACAGAGGAATAAAGAAATAAAGAAATAAAGAAATAAAGAAATAAAGAAATAAAGAAATAAAGAAATAAAGAAATAAAGAAATAGGTCTATACATCGCCCGACATCATGCATGCATGAATAAATGATTGAGTGAAAGAATGAATGGAGAATGAATGAAAAAAAGATTGCCTGGCGTTCTGCCAAATTCTGTCCAACACCCATGGCATTTTTTTGTGTTTTTATTGTTGTTGTTCTTCTTCTTTTCAAAACACCGATTATGATCCCCCCCCATCTTTCTTTGAAGTATAGGCTCAACACACAAGGCCCGGGGGAACGGAGGAGGAGAGAACCTCAGGGGGAGAGAGAGAGAGAGAGAGAGAGAGAGAGAGAGAGAGAGAGAGAGAGAGAGAGAGAGAGAGAGAGAGAGAGAGAGAGAGAGAGAGAGAGAGAGAGAGAGAGAGAGAGAGAGAGAGAGAGAGAGAGGTGAAGGAGAAGGGGAACCGGGAGGAAGAAACAGGTACACACATCGGGACACGGGATGGGCCCTCCGTGAGAAAGGGGGTGCGGATGGGAGGCCAGGTGCTGGCGGAAATTGGCAGGCGATTGCCAAAGCGACCTCATGCCAGGATAATTCGTGGGGACCATAGGTGTCCCCGAGCCAATCCCCGACTCTCATGCTGATAGCCTTTCAATGCCTTTGGGGGGGCCAACCTCTCCTGTAATTGCTTTTCCCGTTCCAATTCTCTTCCTTAGTCCGGGCATATAGGGGGGGGGGGGAAACACACACACACACACACACACAAAAAGGAGGCATTTTGTTTCTTAAAACCCATCCTAAAAGTGCTTAAAATACGTATATTTTACTCTGTGGCTCAAACCTTTTCGGGTAAAACAATAAATCCACGAGTGTGTGCGTAATGAATGCGTAATGGAGGTGTGCTTAGCGGTGTGTAACGAGCGATTGGTCGGCTCGTTGCGCTGCACCACTTTCCTATATATATATATACAAAGGACATTTGAAACGTAAATAATCTCTTTTTATCTCCGTAAAAAGAAAAAAAGTATAGGGGTCTAGTACAGAAAAAAAATCTATTTCCATCGGTGTCCATTCGGGACATCCCTATCTCCCATCTCCTGCTTGGTAGGACGACCTGGGACACTTCTCTCCCCACAGGAAGGTGTCAACTTTAGCCCATTGGGAAACTCTACACCTATCTTCACTTCGCTTGGTCACATGCATCCACCACAACACAAGAAGAAGAAGAAGAGGAGGGTACAACTTCATTCTACATCATTCACACTTAATTAAAAGTATTTTTTTTGTTCGAAAAAAAACACAATTTTAACGTTTTTTTTATTTAATTGAACGAATAGTCTATACTATAGGCCCTACTAAGGCTGATACGCTAAAGATTATAATCAATGCATCTTGATAAGCATATATATATATATATATGCACTAAGCATTTTAATAATACGAAATAATAATAATAATAATAATAGTAATAAAAGTATTATTGGTATTATTATAATAATAATTGTTATTATTATTATTATTATTATTAGAATAAATAATAACAATGAATAATAATAATCACCATACAAGTTAGGAAAGCTCATTATTGATTTATTTAAAAAAAAACAGAAATATAAAATGTTATTGATTTATATTTGGCCTAGGCCCTGGGCCTAGCCCCCAGTGTGAGGCCTACAGTAGACCCTACGAGACCCAAGGTGATAGCTGCTAGCTGCTAGCTGTTAGCTGACAACCTGAAGCTCCTGCCTTGCAGACCTGAGTGAAACCAAACGTTATTGTCCCCACTCGACTACCATGTGTCTTCGAGAGGAGGACTTTTTCTTTACACTCTTTACACAACTATTTTCTACTACTTACTTATACTATATATATACTATAATACTTACTATTTAGCTAATTATTTGATCCAAAGCGACTTACAGTGAATTCTGGTACGTCGATCACAAAGTCACTCGATGGCTCGTTATACACGAAGTAAGACTGAGTCATTAAAACAACAGTATAGGCCTAATATCCAATACTACACTGTGATGTTTAAAAGCACGCTAAGGATCGATACTTACAGTATAGGCCTATCACTAATATCCAATACGACACTGTGATGTTTAAAAGCACGATAAGGATCGATACTTACAGTATAGGCCTATCACTAATATCCAATACGACACTGTGATGTTTAAAAGCACGCTAAGGATCGATACTTACAGTATAGGCCTATCACTAATATCCAATACGACACTGTGATGTTTAAAAGCACGCTAAGGATCGATACTTACAGTATAGGCCTATCACTAATATCCAATACGACACTGTGATGTTTAAAAGCACGATAAGGATCGATACTTACAGTATAGGCCTATCACTAATATCCAATACGACACTGTGATGTTTAAAAGCACGATAAGGATCGATACTTACAGCATGTTTTTTTAAATTATTATTCAATTTAAACAATTGAATAATAATAATAATAACAAATGATCACGTGATTTCGTGCTTTTATTGTGCTGAATTATCCAAGAGCAATGGTATTGTGTCATTTGAAGTTGATATAAGTCTAAAAAAAAAGCGATAGTCGCGATATATTATTGTTTAAAGATTTAAAGTAAATGAACGAATGGTCAATGCGCATGTGCAACATCTACACCAGTCACAGCCTATATGGGCTACATCCTATCCATACGTTTATATTGTATCATATATAATAATAATAATATTCTGTGTGAAAGTTTTAATGTAACATCCTGCAGTTCATGCATTATGAACGAAAAGCTAGGGTTAGTAAAAGTGTTAACAGATATGACGATCACATATAACACGACGAAGCCCACAATCAGCATGCATGCAAGTGCATATTAAATAAAAATAATTAACCTTATTTGTGTTTTTTTTAATCGAATAACCAATCATCTATAACTGGAAACGATCTACAGTCCAGTGACTCCTAGTGATTACCAACAAAGTACGAATTTCAGCAGCACAACAACATATATCGAACAAAAAAACAAAAACAACAAACATCTGAATCAAAAGAAGTTTCACAATTCATTACCACTCCACTGTTAACGAGCTCAGACTTAACTGAACAGAATGATGCCCTCTTTTCCCTTCCCTCACTTTGTTTTCTTTTACCAGATTTATTGATCTGAAATAGTCCATTATGTGTCAGCCCAGTAGCCGGGTTAATTGACCTTGTCCCGGTGTGTGAGTGTGTTAGTATGTGTGTGTGTTAGTATTAGGAGTGTGTTAGTATTACCTAAATAAGGTGAAATGTGGGCCAGGCAGACTGCAGTCTAGCGCTTGTCGGAATCAGTCGAGGGTGAAATTGCAACCCCAGACAGCCGGGATAATAGCGCAGAAGGGGGGTAATGTCCCGACTGCGCTCACACAACATTTTCATAATAGCTAAATTTAAGAAAAAGAAAAAAAAAAAAAAAAAAGAGAAAAGGAGGGGAAAGAAGAAAAAACAAAAGTATAGATTCACTCGTTAGTTAGTTTTCCCCCTGTTCATTTTTTTTTCTCTCTCTCTCTCTCTCTCTCTCTCTCTCTCTCTCTCTCTCTCTCTCTCTCTCTCTCTCTCTCTCTCTCTCTCTCTCTCTCTCTCTCTCTCTCTCTCTCTCCCTGTATCAGTGTATTCCCTGTGGTTAAAAGTTCAATTTAAAATAATGAAAAATAAACTCTATTTTTTATTATTTATTTGGGTTTGAATGAATTTGCTTCCCAAATAGCGAGTGAGGAGGAGGCGAGAGGGTGTGCAGTGCACAGGAAGGGGAGGGCGGTAGGGAGAGAGAGAGAGAGAGAGAGAGAGAGACAGAGAGAGAGAGAGAGAGAGAGAGGGAGAGAGAGAGAGAGAGAGAGAGCTGGGCCTTTCACCGCTCCTCATTTGGCTGATTGAAGACTCCCTCCTCAGCTACAAGCTGCTTGCTTGACTCGTCGGAGGAGGAAGAACAGAGACCACATGACTAAAATGAGTACCTCTGAGTGAATGCAGTGTACTTCCTGTGTGTGTTATACACACACACACACACACACACACACACACACACACACACACACACACACACACACACACACACACACACACACACACACACACACACACACACACACACACACACACACACACACACACACACACACGCACATGCAAAGACATGCACTCTGATTCTCTGTGTGGATGAACTGTGCTTATCCAAACTACAGTACATAAACACACACAAGCATGCATGCACGCACGTACACACGCACGCACGCACACACACACACACACACACACACACACACACACACACACACACACACACACACACACACACACACACACACACACACACACACACACACACACACACACACACACACACACACACACACACACACAGTTTTTTCATTCAAAATGTTAGTGTCACCCACAGGACCTGTTTCTCAAAGCTTTTTCCGATCCCTCAACTATGCGTGTAATACCTCTGCTTTTACATG
>CM051001.1:22041134-22043634 GCA_027704905.1 Muraenolepis orangiensis
AGAGAGAGAGAGAGAGAGAGGGGTACACATTGCACATATAGCCATGGACAGACAGACCGACAGACAGACAGCGGGTGGGATAGAGAGAGAGAGAGAGAGAGAGAGAGAGAGAGAGAGAGAGAGAGAGAGAGAGAGAGAGAGAGAGAGAGAGAGAGAGAGAGAGAGAGAGCGGCGAACGCAGGACACAGACAACCTTGACTTGTTCTCCTCCTCCTCCTCCTCCTCCTCCTCCTCCTCCTCCTCCTCCTCCTCCTCCTCCTCCAGTGTTCTCCTATGACTTACTACAATACCACACGTCCCAGCGTGTTACGCTCCACCGTGGACTCCATGAAACGGTCTTGAGCAGTAATTCCAAATGTTCCCTTCATTCCCAGATTTCATACAATTTCCTCAGCCAAGGGGCCGGGTGATTTACGTCCATTTCCAGCCTCCCTGGAGTTCTTGGCCAGCAGGATACAAGGCGGCTTTATACACGGGTGTAATTCACACACTCATTGGCACCACCGGCCCCTAGACAGAAACTCCGTGGCACTACGCTGCTTCTATGGGGAGATATGGGCGAGCGGTGGCCCTCCGCTTCTGATTGGCCAAAGTCGACAATAACACGAGAAGTATGTGTTACAACCGTTTTCCCTTTAAGGAAAGAAAACTTTGAAACATCATCTTTAAAGGCTCCCACACACACACATTGTAGGGGGGGGACGACGAGAAACCCCTGACATGAATGAATGAATGAATGAATGAATGAATGAATGAATGAATGAATGAATGAATGAATGAATGAATGAATGAATGGATGGATGGATGGATGGATGGATGGATGAAACAAACCAACCAACTACTGTACGGCGTTGATAAATCGTAATTCCCACGGCCCTATTCAAGTCAATTGAACCCGGTCCTATATTCCTTAGTTAGCGTCTAAACCTGGCAACCCTCCAATGTGACTCCAGTGGGTCTTTGTGTGTCGGCTTTGCTCCGTATCCTGTAACAGGACAGTTGTATAGGTCCGTGAAAACCGATATTCCTCCGTATCCCGAATAAAATAAAAGACCATGATCATGTGCCGACCCATCTGTGCGCGACAATAACAACAACAACAACAACAACCACAACAACAAAAATACAACAAACAAAAGAAAGCCAACTTCCCTCCGTCCTTTAATACAGACGACAGACGACGGGCTCTCTGTCTCCGAGCGGAGCTGTTTGGGCAGCAGGTTGCACAGAGCGCGGTCCCAGCCTGCGCTCGGGGCTACCTGCTGGGAACACCACAACCACAGCTAGTGTGAAGTCAAGCAGACGGCTCCGCACACCCACCACCACACTGCCCAGCCGTCGCCTCCACCTCCACCTCCTTCTCCTCCACCTTCTCCTCCTCCTCCACCTCCTTCTCCTCCTTCTCCACCTCCTTCTCCTCCACCTCCACCTCCTTCTCCTCCTCCACCTCCTTCTCCTCCTTCTCCTTCTCCACCTCCTTCTCCTCCTTCTCCACCTCCTTCTCCTCCTTCTCCTTCTCCTCCTTCTCCACCTCCTTCTCTTCCTTATCCTCCTTCTCCTTCTCCTCCTCCACCTCCTTCTCCTCAACCTCAACCTCCTTCTCCTCCTTCTCCACCTCCTTCTCCTCCACCTCAACCTCCTTCTCCTCCTCCTCCTCCTTCTCCTCCTTCTCCACCTTCACCTCCTTATCCTCCTCCTTCTCCTCCTTCTCCTCCTTCTCCTCCTTCTCCACCTCCACCTCCTCCTCCTCCTTCACCTCCTCCTCCTCCTTTACCCAACAACCCGGCACCCTCTGCTCCTATACCCCTGACCCCGGTCAAGGAGTGACATAGGTCTGAGAGTGAGGCTTGCGGCGCAACGGCACAGCTAGAGGAGAAACTCTTCCCACTATAAATGGCCTCTCTATACACACACACACACACACACACACACACACACACACACACACACACACACATGAGTCATGCATGCATGGACATATGAACATAACACAAACACACAATACAAAGCCATACAGCACACGTTATAAGCACACACACACACACACACACACACACACACACACACACACACACACACACAAATGCGAAACCACCCACCCCATGCATAGGCAAACATACACACCAACAGTGCACACCCATACGTACACACACACACACACACACACACACACACACACACACACACACACACACACACACACACACACACACACACACACACACACACACACACACACACACACACACACACACACACACACACACACACACAGCTCTAAAGCTCCAGAGCGGTGGACGTGTCAGCAGGGCCAGGCCCTATAAACGGTGTCAGAGCAGGCTGAGGGGAGATGAGTTATGGACCTCAGTTGTCTGTTGCTGGTCCATATGATATCATACTGAGGAGAGATAGAGACAGCCTGGCAGACAGACAGCACACACTGTGAGCTGCATACCAACCCCCAGCACACACACACACACCCACCCCCACCCCTCCACCC
>CM051001.1:22048634-22053634 GCA_027704905.1 Muraenolepis orangiensis
CAAGATACTGTCTCCGCATTAAACACATACAAATGTATTCATTAGCATCATATTCCTCCACAAAGCATCGGAGAGCACAGAGCAGCACTTTTTCATCTTAGCCACAGAAGAAAAAAGGGATTTCATTTTCTTTTCTTGTCCTACGCCCCCCCCCCCCCCCCCCCCCCCTCTGTTCAGGATTCTCTCCATCTTCTTCTCTTCTGTTCCTTTTCCTTCCTTCTCCCTGGCTGGCCGTGGTCTGTGGAGACATGTGGTCAGCTGCGGCGTTTCCATGCGGTCAGATGATCAAAGGTGGCCTCGCGGTGGTAATTGTCCCCCAAGCCGAAGCTCTGGCTGGGCCAGAAGGGAGGGGGGGGGGGGGGGGGGGGGAGGGGTTGATCAGCAGCCCAGCAGGTGGGGCAGTAGAGGGGGAGGAGGAGGAGGAGGGGATGGGGGGGGGGGGGTGGCCATGAGAAACACAGAGGAGAGAGAGAGAGAGAGAGAGAGAGAGAAGAGAGAGAGAGAGAGAGAAGAGAGAGAGAGAGAGAGAGAGAGAGAGAGAGAGAGAGAGAGAGAGAGAGAGAGAGAGAGAGAGAGAGAGGAGAGAGAGAGAGAGAGAGAGAGGTGGAGAGAGTGGAGGAACGCGAGAGAACCCCCACCTCCATCTCTCGGCAGAAATAAAGACTTCCTAAAGGCTCTATCTCTCTCTCTCTCTCTCTCTCTCTCTCTCTCTCTCTCTCTCTCTCTCTCTCTCCCCTCTCTGTCTCTGACAACACACACCCCCCATAGGGAGAGAGTGAAAAATGAAGCCTCCACACATTAGGAGGTGAGAGAGAGAGAGAGAGAGAGAGAGAGAGAGAGAGAGAGAGAGAGAGAGAGAGAGAGAGAGAGAGAGAGAGAGAGAGAGAGAGAGAGAGAGAGGAGAGAGAGAGAGAGAGAGAGAGAGAGAGAGAGGGAGGGAGAGAGAAGAGAGAGAGAGAGAGAGAGAGAGGAAAGAAAGAAAGAAAGAAAGAAAGAAAGAAAGAAAGAAAGAAAGAAAGAAAGAAAGAAAGAAAGAAAGAAAGAAAGAAAGAAAGAAAGAAAGAAAGAAAGAAAGAAAGAAAGAAAGAAAAGAAAGAAAGAAAAAAGAAAGAAAAAAGAAAGAAAGACATTTGAGGGAGAGGAGAGAGAAACAAAGGGAGAGTGAGGATAGAGGAGAGAGAGAGAGAGAGAGAGAGAGAGAGAGAGAGAGAGAGAGAGAGAGAGAGAGAGAGAGAGAGAGAGAGAGAGAGAGAGAGAGAGAGAGAGAGGAGCCCTTCCCTGTAGTCTCTGAACTGAAGGCCAGTGTGAGGAGTTTGATGGTTCATAAAATATAAATGATGTTTGCTTCACCCGCTGACCTCTGCTGACTGTTCTAGTTCTTCACATTATCGGAAAAATCTCCCCTCTGGTAGGAAAAGACCTGCTTGTACACATATAGACATAGACATGAGACGATAAACAAAAGTTCAGACCTGACATAAATACATACAACGATTATACACGTCCTCACACACACACACACACACACACACACACACACACACACACACACACACACACACACACACACACACACACACACACACACACACACACACACACACACACACACACACACACACACACACACACACCAGAGCCAAGCGAAAACACACATTCACACATATAAACAAATACACACACACACACACACCCAAAACCAACACACAAACACAACACAGGTGGAGCCTGGGTGTCTCAGCAGGTCCATGTTTACCTGGCAGCCGGAGGGAGCTGTGAAGACTCACAAGTCAGGCTACTTTGCATGTAGGCGGGCCCCCGCAAAACACTTCTCACCGCTGTCCGTCATTTTGATTGCCCAGCAGGGTTCCCTGCAAACCCCAAAGCTTCCCCAGCAGCCATCCCCCCACCGCCGGCGGCCAGATGGCTTTTTTTTAACTGTTTGTGGGCTCTTTGGACCTCCGCTGGAAGGGGCGGTGGAGGGATTGGATGGTGGTGGTGGTGTTGGTGGTGGTGTTGGTGGAGGTGGTGGTGGTGGTGGTGGAGGGAGGAGTGGGTGGTGGTGGTATTGGTGGTGGAGAAGGAGAGGGTGGTAGTGGGTGTGTGGTGGAGGGGGTGGGTGGTGGTGGTGGTGGGTGTGGTGGTGGGCGGGTGGTGGTGGTGGTGGAGAGAGTGGGTGGTGGTGGTATTGGTGGTGGAGGGAGTGGGTGGTGGTGGTATTGGTGGTGGAGGGAGTGGGTGGTGGTGGTATTGGTGGTGGAGGGGGTGGGTGGTGGTGGTGGTGGTGGAGGGAGTGGGTGGTGGTGGTATTGGTGGTGGAGGGGGAGAGGGTGGTAGTGGGTGGTGGTGGTGGTGGTGGTGGGGCTGGTGGTGTTGGTGGTAGTAGTGGTAGTGGTGGTGATGGTGGTGGTGCTAGTGGTGGTGATGGTGGTGGTGCTAGTGGTGCTGTTGGTGGTGGTGGAGGAGGGGGTGGGTGGGTGGTGGTGGTGGTGGTGGTGGTGGTGGTGGAGGGGGTGGGTGGTGGGGGTGGGGGGGTGGGGGGGTGGTGGTGTTGGCGGTGGGGGTGGGGGTGGCGGGCTCGAGCGGCCTGGACAAATGGTTCAGAGGTAGCAGAGCAAATAAAACGGATTAAGCGGGGTCTTTTCACAGATACTTCAAAACTATTTTGGCACTGAGCCCGCAGACTAAGCGCCCAGCCCCCCCCCTCCCTCCCTCCCCACACACACACACACACACAACACACACGCACACACACAGATGCGCACACGCACACACACACACACACAAACACGCACGCACACACACACACACTTCTTCAATAGAGGCAAAGCTCAGTGGTGTTGACCGTAGCGCAGCCCTGCAGACTAAAAGACAACGATATACATATACGATAAAGAAATACTTTCCATACGTGTTTGCAGTGTTCTACACGCGGACTTCTTGTTACTACAGACAAGAACAACAACTAAAAGATACCGCGGGGGCACATGGGGAGCAACACCGCGAGCGCTAGCTGGTACAGCTTCCTCTGAGAGAATAGGGAGCGTGTTAGTAAACGATAAACGTTTTTCTTTTCTCTCTTTCTTCTGGCGCCATTTCAGTCACACAGATGCACATTGCACATGAACACAGAACCCTAAATAGACTCATAAACGCAGTGTTGACACATCTGGTTTTTTTACGGAAAAGAAGCGTGGATTTCTAAATGAAGGGTATACTTTGACTGAACAGCCAGTGATATGCATGTATACTGATTGTGTGTGTGTGTGTGCGTCATGTTCATCAGCTTTAGGTTCACACTGAACTAGGTTCAGTCACTCCTTGACATCAGACAATACATGGAAATAGGACATGGCAATAACTAGTGATTACCCACCAACGCACGACGTATAGAAAGGAACAGTGGAGCGTGCTGTAAATAAAACACACACACATCAAGAGAGAGAGAGAGAGAGAGAGAGAGAGAGAGAGAGGAGAGAGAGAGAGAGAGAGAGAGAGAGAGAGAGAGAGAGAGAGAGAGAGAGAGAGAGAGAGAGAGAGATCTAAATGTCACCTCTTGGCTCCGTGGAGCCAAAGGTTACATCCTTGACTCCCGCTGTCTCCTGTCATTAGGTTGCCTAGCGACGGATTGAAAGCTATTATTAGCTCGGGCGAAATTAAGATTTCCTCTTTGTTAACAGGCAAAACAAAAAAACACTTATCTGGGGAAATAACTGTCACATATTGACTTCAATGGCATGTCATTGAAGCGCAAGAAATTATTATTATTATTTGTATTATTATTATCATCATCATCATCATCATCATCATCATGTCGTTCGGCCTCGGCACCGCCGACGAGCTGCAGCGCAGGTGGGGTCGTCGCTCGGTGTCAAGGGGAGATCAGAAGAGAGAGAGAGAGAGAGAGAGAGGAGAGAGAGAGAGAGAGAGAGAGAGAGAGAGAGAGAGAGAGAGAGAGAGAGAGAGAGAGAGAGAGAGAGAGGGGACGGGTTTGACACGGGCAGCCGATCCGTGTGATGATCCGTGTGCGTTCGCGATCTTTGAAAAAAGGCAATTAGGTCTCCGTTTTGTCTTTGTAGACGCGAATATGCGACGATTGCAAAGACACGAAACGTGCAACACATTAGTTTCACCCCACCCTCCCCCCTCCTCCCCTCCTCCTCCTCCCTCCTCCTCCTCCTCCTCCCCCTCCTCCCTCCTCCTCCTCCTCCCCTCCTCCTCCTCCCCCCTCCTCCCCTCCTCCTCCCTCCCCTCCTCCTCCTCCTCCTCCTCCTCCTCCTCCCTCCTCCTCCTCCTCCTCTCCTCCCTCCTCCTCCTCTCCCGGTCTAGTTAGATTAGATTAGATAAGCATAACCTGCATCCAACCAGAGTGCAAATGGTGCAGTAAAGTGCATGGTAATATAGACAGGCGTCACCGGTTCGTTCACTTATACTCACGCCACTAGATGGATATTTATTCATCTTTTTTTCACAGCCCCTAGAGTATTTTTAATTTCATAAAGACAGGTTGAGTTTAGCTGTCCTCATGGTATTCCGCACGGCCATTGCTCATTTGGTTCTCGTTTGATTCTCCAGCCAACCTAACGCAGCGTAATGAACACGGCTCCTCTCTCTTGTTCCGGTTCTTCCTCATTAACCGTTCCCGCTCTCTTCTGCACTGCAGGCTGCTGTACTGTAGGCACGATGCACTGCTACTGCACTGCTGCACAATTTTTAAAATGCTTTTTTGCAGCAACAGCCCATATGTACCTACTTAAACACGTATTATATTGTTGTCCTTATTGCAAGTTAAAACTGTTTTGGTTTTGTTTTACAGCCCATCATTTAGATTTGTACTTAGTGAGAAGTCTTAACGTCTACTCATGCATACTGCGGTTGTTGTACGCATTCCATTGTACCTGTCACACATGGCACAATAAAGAATCTTGAATCTTCCAATGTTCCCCATCTCCATATTTTACATATTTTACACATTACATAGTTTGTCTTTATATTTGGTC
>CM051001.1:22066134-22093634 GCA_027704905.1 Muraenolepis orangiensis
CCACTCCCCCTCCTCCTCCTCTCTGGCCATTTTCCACATGGTGAAGCAGGGGTTCAGGCTTTTGTCTTACAGCCCCCCCCCCCTCCCCCTTCTGAGTCCTTGGAGACCACCAGAGTCCCCCACCACCATCACCCCCACCAACATCACCACCATCACCCCCACCACCATCACCCAAGCCTGGTGTAGGGTGTAAATAAAGCAAGGGACAAGGGGTGGTTGCTGGCAGTGCTGGTGGAGAAGCTGGTGTGGAGGGTCTACATTGCATAGATGGGGCCACATGTATGAATGTGGTACCCGTACCACCAGTCACTATATATAGGGACATATGACATGCCCTGAGTGTATATAAATATATATATATATATATATATGTGTAAATCAGACAGACAGACAGACAGACAGACAGACAGACAGACAGACAGACAGACAGACAGACAGACAGACAGACAGACAGACAGACAGCGACGGTCTGTCACACACACACACACACACACACACACACACAGACGTGTGTGCTGCACCCCGACTGGTAATGACCCCAGCAGCACGCCCATGTGGGCGCGGGGTAAGCGCTTCAGACGAGGAGCGGTGGCCCTCTTTGTGCTCCTCGCTGGCCATGTGTTTGTTGTGCCAGCCCTTAATGAAGTTGATCAAGAGATCCTCGCCGCCGCTCCTTCTGTCTCTCCCCCCCCATCCCCCATCCCCCACCCGCTTCACATCACTTTGTCACGTCTCGGAGCGCCCGTGTTCATTTGAACACGGAAGGCTGACCTTGGAAACATACTGTAGGTGTGTGTGTGTGTGTGTGTGTGTGTGTGTGTGTGTGTGTGTGTGTGTGTGTGTGTGTGTGTGTGTGTGTGTGTGTGTGTGTGTGTGTGTGTGTGTGTGTGTGTTGTAGAGCCGGTGATTTGGACTAAGGTATAATATTTAGCTTTTTGGATTTAACGAAAAATGATAAGCTTTTGGAAAACTCAACAGAAGGACTCATATGCTTGCGAAAATAGCTACATTTAATGAAATAAATCACCAAAATATGACTACTTTACTAATTACTGTAACTTTCCATTAGTGTAATTAATTAGGCTTGTCTTGTACAAATGAACTGTTGCCACTGTTATTCTAAATTTATCTGGACAGGAAAACTTAATAATAATAATTCTCCTACAAGACCAAATAATAATAATATTTGCCAATATACTAATTTTCGAAATAATTATTGTTGCTGCCATGCACTCTACACACTCTTTCTAAAGTGTGACTTAATACATCCACAAGCACACGCTTATAATCACTTGTGGACGTGTGTGTCCCGTCAATCCCATACAAACATCCAGACCCCAGCACCCTCCCCCTCCCCCTCTCCCTCCTCCTCCCCCTCTTCCTCCTCCTCCCCCTCTCCCTCCTCCTCCTCCTCGTCCTCCCCCTCCTCCTCCTCCTCCTCCTCCCCCTCTCCCTCCTCCTACTCCTCCTCCACCTGTCCCGGGGGAAAACAGCTCTTTATAATCCCTTATTCTAAATGAGGGACAAGAGACAGGCGCCCTCCCCCCCCCCCCCCCACTCCTCAAAACATGGGCGACAACATCCTCAAACTTTTGTGTGAACAGTCCCCTACTACTACTACTAACCACCCAACCCTAACCTCCAATGCATCCCATCACTTCCCCCCCCGCCGCCCCCTGCCGCCCCCCCCCGCCCCTGCCCCTGCCCCCCCCGGCCTATGTTTCCCACCAGCCATGCGTCACACACACACACAGACCTACATTCACAGAGCACGGGGGCCCACAATGCACGGACGGTGCGGAGCACAGACGGTTTCAATTGCGCTTTAGCTTTAGCCACCATAGGGAGATGCTTCATTGAGTCGCGATTTGCTTTGCCTTGGTTTACTCCTAAGGAGAGCACTAGACAAAGAGTGGTCTTCCCCTGTTTTGTGCGGAAGCAGCGGAGCAGACAGAACACACACACACACACACACACACACATAAACAAACACACACACACACACACACACACACACACACACACACACACACACACACAGACACTCACACACACACACATACATACACACACACACACACACACATGCATGCATGCAAGCATACATGTGGGGGAGAGGGTGTAGAGACGACAGAAGTGTGAAAAATACTTATTTTATTCTTTGGAATGTTTTTGAGTCTATATTGTTTGTTTGTGTTGTACGTATAGCAGCATCGAAGGGTGAAAAAATCACGGACAGTTTTTTAATTTATATATTTTTCATTTACATAATGACATAAAGAGTTTAGCTGGATTTGTCTTGAAGGAGGAACAGAGTTATCGTATGTCCCTTTGACCAGGTCAACATTTTGCTGTCTTCCTCCAACACTCAAAACCCCCCTCTCTCTCTCTCTCTCTCTCTCTCTCTCTCTCTCTCTCTCTCTCTCTCTCTCTCTCTCTCTCTCCTGCCTGTCTCTACTTTTACTACCGTGATAATTTCTGAGTGAGTAGGCAAGTCTGTGTGTGTGTGTGTGTGTGTGTGTGTGTGTGTTTGTGTGAGCCCTGTGAAGACTGCACAGCCGTGGTGATGCGTGTGTGTGTGTGTGTGTGTGTGTGTGTGTGTGTGTGTGTGTGTGTGTGTGTGTGTGTGTGTGTGTGTGTGTGTGTGTGTGTGTGTGTGTGTGTGTGTGTGTGTGTGTGTGTGTGTGTATGTGTGTGTGTGTGTGTAGTGAGGCGAGAGTGCGTGTGAACGAGAGTGTGTTTGTGGATGAGTGCCTCAGTGAGTATGCTGGGGGAGACAGGAGTCTGCAAACCAAGTGGCTGACAGTCGGGCTATCACACACACACACACACACACACACACACACACACACACACACACACACACACACACACGCACACGCACACGCACACACACACACACACAGACGCAGGCGTGCACACACACACACACACACATGCAGGCACACACACAGATGCGCACGCGCACACACACACACACACACACACACACACACACACACACACACACACACACACACACACACACACACACACACACACACACACACACACACACACAGACACAGACACGGACACTACAAAGTGGTACGATTACAAGCTGTGGTATATTTCCATGCGGGGCCATGCACACACACAAAAGAACAAAACCAAATATATACATATATATCATATATCCCTTCCAAGAAAGCATATGCAAATTCGGCTATGTCTGTCGGGGAAGACATGAAACCACTTAGATAAAAGAGGGACAGGTTGCCGGCTAAATGCCTTGAATCTACCTCATTAACATATAGTCCAAGATCAAAAGGCTCGCCTTAAGTTCAGCGCACTGGAGAGCTTCCCTCCAAGCGGCGTCTCTTGCTGGTGCCGTTTGACATTGTGGAAGTAGAGGAGCACATGCACACACACACACACACACACACACACACACACGCATGTACACACGCGCGCACACACACACACACACACACACACACACACACACACACACACACACACACACACACACACACACACACACACACACACACACACACACACACACACACACACACACACACACACACACACACACACACACACGCACACACGTTTAGCCAGGATTGGTGGGCTGAGTGTCTGGCTTTGTGTGTGTGTGTGTGTGTGTGTGTGTGTGTGTGTGTATAGGTGATGAGAAGTTGTCGAGATGGGCTGGGTTTGCAGACGGGTCAGTCCTCGTCCTCACCAGTGGCGACAGCTGGGGCTGCCCGGCGCCGGTCGGCCCCATGTTTCTGTGCGTGGATGAATAAGTGATGAGCGTAGCAGGAGGGGCCCATGGGACAACGGAACAGGAGTGGGGGCGGGGGGGGGGGGGGGGTGGGCATCCGGACAGACCAAGAAGCCCCCCCCCCCCCCTCCCCCCTTGGCCGGAGACGGGGCTCTAATTGGAAGTGTGGAGGTGATCTGATGAGACCGAGGGGGTACTCTGGCTTGTCACAACGCATGAACAGGGCCCTCGTTGGTCGCTGGTGGTGGCTTTGGCAGGACGGGGGGGGGGGGGGGGGGGGTAGTGGGGGTGAGGAGGGTGGAGGTCCAGGTTAAGCTCAGCCATGCTCAGCCAGCCGGGACGACGGTGGTGGACTGGAGCCCTTTCATCCACTTCCAGACGTTTTCCAACTTGCGCTTTTGGCCTGTATACATCATTTGAGACGCAGAGACGCTTTGCGTCATTTCAACACTGTTATTTAAAGGTAATGGACCTCTAGATGGTACTGATGATACCGTCTGACAGGCACACACACACACACACACACACACACACACACACACACACACACACACACACACACACAGGCTGTGCCGACAACTGCAGCCGATAAGAGAGAGCGAGAGAGAAGATGAAAATGCATAAGATGGGCCGCATCAATCTTGGTCAGAATAAAGCGATTCTCACAGAATTGATTTCCACAGAGTCGCTAGTCCATGAAGCACATATGACACCTCTCGAGAACGACTTTGTTCACAGTCACAACTTCATTTGACGTGGGCCACAGAGAGGCGGTGAACGCGAAACAGATATACAGCCACAGATAATCTGTGTGTGTTTGTACCATTTGTGTTTTGAGTGTTTTGAGTGTGGGCTTTACAGCTCCCACACCTATACTGGGTCTCGCAACTGGAGACCAGTGCGAGACTTTGTCCGCATCACAGATGTCCCTCTAGTTTTCCTTCTCATTCCCTTTCCTTCTCTTTTGCACAAGACACACGCACGCACAAGATGTGTGCGCACACACACACACACACACACACACACACACACACACACACACACACACACCACATTTGCACAAGACTTGTGGGTTCATAGCCAGCCACCACCGGTGCCCTCCTCTGACTTGTAAAGTTGGGATTTACACACGTGCACTAAAAAAAACAGCTTGACACAAACAAACACATTAGGGCTCCCAAACAGCTGAGGTCTTCAAAGTGTGGCAGTGTTTGGGCTAATTAAACGAGCTGGGTCTAGAGATAATTGTCGCACACACACACAAACACACACACACACACACACACACAACTGCTTTCAGACATGTATGTTGTACGTTACACAGCAACGACAGCAACGAGATGCAAGGGGTCATGAACGTATATCCCTTTCTAGAACTATATCGAATTGCATAAAAACCCATATTTACATCATATTTGCTACTGGAATCCACACCAGCTTTGCTTTTGGGGGTTCTGGTTTTTCTCTCTCTCTCTCCAAGAGAAAAATGTAGATCTTTAGAAACCAATTTGCATTTTAAACACATGAAGCCAACTCTTGTTTGCCTTGTCGGGGGTCGGCAGACTCCTGAGATATGGCAGTGGGGGTGAGCGACAGACTCTTCCTTGACCACACACACACACACACACACACACACACACACACACACACACACACACACACACACACACACACACACACACACACACACACACACACACACACACACACACACACACACACACACACACACACACACACACACACATACTGTCCCTCCACCTACTGGGTGAAGTCACGCCCCCCCCCCTCCCTCCTCTCCCTGACCTCCTCCGCCAGAGGGGGGCAGAGGGAATTTAACACGAGGGTCCTACATTCCTCCAAGGTGATAATTGCTGTAGCTGCAGGCAGGGGGCCATCAGGCGCAGGGTAAACAGCCAAAGGGTTTCTAGGCACCCCCACCACCCCCCAAACTCCCCCCTCCACAACTACCCCCTAAACACCACGCACGACTCTGACCTCTGTAAACGATGCCATCAAACATCGCCTGACAGCATGTCAACCATCGGGGGCCAGCAGGGATGGGTTTGTTGTCTGCGAGCCCAGCTGTTCCACCCAGATGAACCACCACTTCACACCTACCGGCTAACGGCCGGGGCGGCGGGCGGCTTTAAATAAGAGCGCCGGCGTTAAGCATGGGAGACGTGTTCCCCCGGCGCGGCTGTGCGTGCGCCGACACTTAATCGCGCTGAAACCCACCTTCGTCGCTATCAGTTCATCCGAGGGAAGGAGCGCCCTGGAGGCTGCGGCGAACTTCAAACCAAATCCAAATTGGACGCGGTCGCGAGCGGCGAGCTAGCGACCGAAACACGGTGCGAGTATTTGATGTCGATTTTTTTTTGCCGAGCTTCTTCAAAATAAACGCAAGCAGGGGCCGTGTGCGCCCCGCATCCAAATGCAACACCGCCGTCAGTAGGGGGGGGGGGGGGAAGGTGGTGGGGGGAATCGGGCGGGTCTGATCGGGTCAACGGCTGGATTGTGTGTCCACATGCAACTGTCCGGTTGTGAAGCTACATCAGAATCGGAGTCAGAAAATTCTTTATTCTTTATTATTTATTAAGTACAACGATTTTATGTAAGGGGAGTTTATGTACATGTCCTTGTTGCAGAGCTGTTCTCCCTAAGGCGTTGACCTCCTTCTCATCGCAGTGATTAAAGACACCCGTGCGATGATGTCACATCAAACGTGGCGTAGGCATGTTTGCGTGGCCGCGTACCGCGAAACAAACATCAAAAAAGGCGCATTTCCCCCCCCCCCGTTTAACGACGCGTTAGCAGCTAGTATACAGCGCGGAGGAGCTTAGGAGAGTCAAGGAAGTGTATTTTGCATCAAAGACGCACATTTCCATAATAATCATAATGTTTAGAATACCCATTATGATATGCCTTTCAAATGAAACAGCAGCTAGTTAACCTTTTACCCTAAAGAATACATGGGGGGGGGGGGATGGGTGGTACCAGGGGACTTTGCCCATTGAGGAACTGTCACAAGTGGTGGCTGGTTTAGATAAGGGTAAGGGCACAGAGAGAGGCTGTTATTTCCTGGTCTCTGCCCACATGTGGTACCCAACCCCCAGCCACACACTAAGGGAGGTTATAAAAGCAGAGGGGGTGATTAAGAAACAGGAATAATGGCCTCCACAAACCTAGGAATGTCTTTAACTACCCCGGGCAGCTCGGGAATTATTCTAGAGCAGAACTCTGGGTCCCCGTTAATATATCAGGCATTACTCCCCGGCCTCCGAGACGGGGGGACGTATTTGGTTCAGACGTTACGTGGATCTTAAGAGAGGGGAAGAGGCACGGGAATATAGAGAGGAGAAGCAGCGGATCTAGTATGTAATGTAGGTTTATGATTTATGTCTGAGGGTGACCGGGGGGAGGATTTAGGTGCCGTATGTGTGGAGCTCTGTTGACCTAACTGTCAATCTGACATTGTTGGAATTTTGGCAAAGCCGTCTAAATCCAGGATTAGGAGAGGGAGAGAGAGTGTACAAACACTTTTACCTGCCTTCCCCTTTTTCCTTCCTTCCTCCCGTCACTGGCTCAATGTCACATGCTCTTCAAGTTTACACGCACTGCACACACACACACCTTTGAAAGCGAGAGAGAGAGAGAGAGAGAGAGAGAGAGAGAGAGAGAGAGAGAGAGAGAGAGAGAGAGAGAGAGAGAGAGAGAGAGAGGGGGAGATAGAGAGAGAGAGAGAGAGAGAGAGAGAGAGAGAGAGAGAGAGAGAGAGAGAGAGAGAGGAGAGAGAGAGAGAGAGAGAGAGAGAGAGAGAGAGATCGAGCGAGAGAGAAAAGCAGACAGACATACACACAGACAGAGATACAGACACAGAGCTACAGACCGAAACAGACAGACATAGAGCTGCAGACAGACAGAGAGACATAGCGAGAGTCAGACGGAGACAGATGGCTACATAGAGATAGCTGCAGAGAGACAGAGATACAGACAGAGATACAGACAGAGATACAGACAGAGATACAGACAAAGAGCGACCGAGAGACGGAGATACAAACAGACTGACAGCAAGAAGAGAGGATAAAAACCGAGAACTACAGACAAGAGAGCGTCGGATAAACGTCGAGCTACAGATGGAGGAGAAAACAGCACCGAGCCCAGCATGGCGCTCAGGGCACCCATCTCAGCTCCTCATTACAGGACCTCCACCAGAGCCTCCTGGAGCCGGGCGCTTCATCCGACTCCTCACATTACCCAGCCTGCCACTTGACACGGGTCAGCCCCGCTTACCGCCAATCAAACGCCACACTGCTTGGACCAAGGCTCACGGCTCCATCTTGATATAGACGTATATATATCTTTTTTTTCGTCTTTTTTTTTTTTTTTTTTAATGGCTATCATCATAGGCCATTGGCCTCCCCATCGGCGGGGGCAGTTAAAGGTCACGCCTATGAGCATCACACACACACACACACACACACACACACACACACACACACACACACACACACACACACACACACACACCACACACACACACACACACACACACACACACACACACACACACACACACACACACACACACACACACAGGGGGGAGAGGAGGGTGGGAAAAGGAAGGACAGGGGGTGAGTATATATATGCAGTTTCCAATGCCCTTAAGAGGCCTAAAAACGATATGAGGCCAATAATATTTTTATTCGCCTAAATTGTAATACAGTATGCAGAAAGTGCGTGTAAAATGTGTTTGCCCGAGAGTGCACAGTTGTGTGTGTGTGTCTTTGTGTGTGTCTTTGTGTGCGTGCGTGCGTGCGTGCGTGTGTGTGTGTGTCTCTTTGTGTGTGTGCGTGCGTGCGTGTGTGTGTGTACGAGTGCGTTGGTGTGTGTGTGTGTGTGTCTTTGTGCGTGCGTGCGTGTGTGTGTATGTGTGCACGTGTGTGTGTGTGTGTGTGTGTGTGTGTGTGCGAGCGCCTGCCTAATTGAGAGGTAAGCAAAACGCTGCCTTTAAAGTCGCCAATAAAAAAAAACCCTGCCGGTAATGTTAAACACCTGCCCATAAAGCCCAGAGGAATGCTAAATGAACCCGAGTCGCCGGGGCCCGTCTCCTGTCTGGGGGCCTCCAGTCAAGACAGCAGCAGGATTTGTAATAGCTGTAACCAGGATTATGAAGTTTAGGCAGAACAGTCAGAGAGAGAGAGAGAGAGAGAGAGAGAGAGAGAGAGAGAGAGAGAGAGAGAGAGAGAGAGAGAGAGAGAGAGAGAGAGAGAGAGAGAGAGAGAGAGAGAGAGAGGAGGGGGTAAACGACACCGTTGGCAACAATGCTTTTTTACACCCACTAAAGAAGAAGAAACCGGAAGGCTCGGAAATCCCCATAACACGCCACGCCATGTTATGGGGATTTGCACGGAGCGCTTGCAGCAGCGTCCGCCCCCCCCTCGACCAATCGGAAACCAAGCACGACATGAATTAATGCATGTTCAACATGTAACTTAGGCGCCTTCGTGTTGCCTTATTGATTTGTTTTCCCCCCCCCAAGTGGCACAAGCGACACACAAGTCATAAAGTCTGGGTTGGTTTGGCTCGGTGGTGTTGCTTCGGTGGTGTGTCGGTGGTGGGTGACTAAATCTAATGAGACGGATGATTGCAGTGCTCAAAACATGCCCCCCATGATCTCTTCACCCTGGTGTGTCACACACACACACACACACACACACACACACACACACACAATGTATGTAGATGTAACCGTGAGCTCCCCGCACTGGGCTGGAACCTCACGGCTATCCGCATGAGAGGCAACGCTCTAATGTGAGAAGCTCAAATCCACAGGCTCCAGCTCCATCACTAGGATGCTTCAAGCTGTCGGAGAGTGAGGTTTACTCCTCTGCACGGCTCAATCAACATTTAGAAAAAGACCTTTGAATGCTCTTTATTGATCACACACACACACACAAATTTGTTTCTCTGTATTTAACCCATCCTAGTATTAGGAGCAGTGGGCAGCTATTTTATATACAGCTGCCTGGGGGAGCAGTGTATGGGTCTGGTGTCTTGCTCAAGGGCACCTCGGCCGTTTCTCTGCCTTTCGAGGACTTGAACCGGCAACCCTCCGGTTCCCAAGCCAAGTCAGAGCCAACTGACTGAGCTACCGCCGCAGCTCTACCAGCTGACTTCCGTTACATAGACACAGAGAGCGTGTCAAGGATTTGCAAGATAGGTTTTTGAACTTGCTTCGCTATGGAAGCCCCGGTAGCGGGTGGGGTGGGGGTCTAGGGGGGGTGGGCCTTCTGACCCCAAATCTGACCCTAGAGGGCAGAGACACTGTCACTTGGGCCCACCCCCACCCCCCACCAAAGCCTGACGCCTTCCTCCCGGCTGCACCTGTCGCCCACCAATAGACCCCCCGTCCGGACCTTTTCACCGCAGAGAATATACGGCCCCCTGCATGCTGCTGCAGCCTGGCTAATTACCAGCGGCTCCAAAAAACTGCCCCCAAAGGCCAGGCATGCTTGGTGGTGTGTGTATGTGTGTGTGTGTGTGTGTGTGTGTGTGTGTGTGTGTGTGTGTGTGTGTGTGTGTGTGTGTGTGTGTGTGTGTGTGTGTGTGTGTGTGTGTGGGTGGGTGGGTGGGTGTGTGTGTGTGTGTGTGTGTGTGTGTGTGTGTGTGTGTGTGTGTGTGTGTGAGGGGAGGGGGGGGGGGTTGTGTTGGCAGTGGTGGCACTGTGTTTAGCTACTGTTGCCGAGGAGGACGGTTGACCCACAGCCAGAGCTTCCAGACCCCTGAGCCACAAGCAGAGCGCGTTCAGGCACAGAGAGATTAAGCACCGCTGTCTACACGCAACCATGAATAATGAAGCTATCACGGCAGACAGGCAGGCAACAGCGGTGTGAGTTATATACACCAGTAATCCCGCATAGGCTCGCTCGCTGCATGCACGCCTCCACACACACACACACACACACACACACACACACACACACACACACACACACACACACACACACACACACACACACACACACACACACACACACACACACACACACACACACACACACCTGCGGTGGCGTGGCATCTGGGCAGGGGGTTCACATATGCCGGTTTAATTCCTTTTATTTGCGATATTTCACTTGTTTGTGTTTTTTCAACAAAGCCTACATAATATATGTACACCACTAATATATTGTTGGTTCATATTTTTGTGATATTTTAACAAAAAAAATGATTTTACTTGTCAGTAGGCCTAGTCATTGGGCTTTCATTTGTAGGCTTTGTCAAAAACCAAATCAGTCTGACAGTAAAATATATAATTGTCCACTTTGTATTATTGAACAAAACACGCCACGCTACCTTGTGTGAGTGAGGATGGTGGGTTTCAGACAGCACGTGACCGCAGCACTCTCTGCGTGGACGCACGGCAGGGAGTCTTTTCAGATCCCTGACGAGGACGACAGAGATGGACGGCAAATGGGTACGTTTTCATCGATCTGTCATCTGAATACAGTTAGTGAGAAAACGCATCCTGGACAATTACGTCGGCGATTACTAGGCTATACATGACCAGACCAGTGTAGTCAACAATTAAACAATTAAAACAGCAAAAAAACAAATGCGCAAAAGCGCACCGTACAATCCATGAGTAAGTAACCTACTTATTCCAGCTGGCTGGTAGAATCACCAACCCCCCCCCCCCCCCCCCTTCAGCCCATCCTCCCCCTCCCTGCGCACTTGTCATTCACGCTAAACTCCAGACGTCGACCGTGGTCTTTGACGTTCAAAAATAGCTCGAACTACAACAACAACAACAACAACACCGTTAAACAAAACGGAGACACAGATGGACTGTTCGTAAGCGCGACGGTCGTTCACGTTGCGCTGCGTCTGTGGCCCTACACATAACTTGCATGTGATCGGAACCTGAATGCATGTGCGCAAGTCGCAGTCGCAAGTATTCAAATGCGCCGTCGGTGAGCGACTCACTCAGGCTCTAGTGTGTCCCACGTCTCGCCTCGTCTGCCACTCTGTCTGCCACTCTGCGTCCTTATATCTGCGCATCACTGTCTGCAAAGCAGAAGGACCACGGTGATGGTATATCCTCCAACTGAAGAAAATATATATATATTCTGGACAGCCCGGTCCTGCAACCCGGCCGGCGACACGTTTGGACCGGTTGATGTCACTTCCTGGTATGCTAAAAGTACACAAACATGAAACAAAGGCAACTTTACGAAGTCATGCTAATTCATATTGTCAAGACCAGGGTGGTGAATCATCACTGCAGATCACAGTAGTAACAAGTAACAAACTGAAGACCCTGCTTACTCAAGGGCTTTTAAACGTATGTATAATCATAGGGAAGCAACGTTATACAACTGGTATGTGGTTGGTTTTGGTTTGGTTTTGTATTTTTTGTGAGATCTCCACCGAATGCGTTCCAAGTTGTGGATTTAGTCATGGTTACTATAACAACTCAGTCTCTAAATGGATGTGCCTGCATGTGTACAATGAAAACCATAAGCCACCCTCCTGGGCTGGAGGCCCGTTGGTACTTTGACCTCTGCTGACGGCATGTGGTGTGAACCGGGGCTCGCCCTGCTATATGGCACACACATTGAAGGTAAGTT
Source organism: Muraenolepis orangiensis (assembly GCA_027704905.1). NCBI lineage: Eukaryota > Metazoa > Chordata > Actinopteri > Gadiformes > Muraenolepididae > Muraenolepis > Muraenolepis orangiensis. The sequence goes on from CM051001.1 coordinate 22,078,534, forward strand.
GGTCATCATCGGTAACCACCGGGGGGAAAAAGCGTCTCCTCTGTGATGAATAGCTTGGATACGTGTGGACAGTGGATGGGTGCTGTGCGGCTCTGAAGGGGCCTTGCTTGGAGTGATGGAGGAAAAGGCTTGGGAATGGAACCCCCTGTGGCAGAGACCCGTCTCCGATTCCCCATCCCTGTTTTTCCTCCGATATTTCTCCCTGTTTTTCCTCCGTCTTACCTTTGAACCCGTCGGCTGTGGCCCAGCAGCCTATCTGTGATGTGTGTAGACATGCGTCACACGGGCCGTCCCGCCATGTGATAGATTGACCACTAGTCACCGTGCCGATACTCGTGCACGATATTTCAATTTCCTGCCCCCGGGGCCCGGGTCATCACAGGGGGGTTGAAAGGCAGTTCAGAGGCCCCTGTGCGGTGCCTCTCCAGCGGACCCCCAAACCCCCAGCCCCACATCCCAAGAACCCAAACATTCAGCGGAGAACACATTCCACCGCCTGCAGGACCTGTGTGTGTGTGTGTGTGTGTGTGTGTGTGTGTGTGGGTGGGTGTGGGTGTGTGTGTGTGTGTCAGAGATCTCTGTCACAACCACCCACTTTCCCTCCCTCCTTTCCTTCAGTTTTCTTTTGTTATTTATTATTATTATTTTCCGAAATCTATCAATCAAATTTGTAGTTGTAGCTGTTATTTCAACAGATGTAAAAATATATAATTTAATCTTGATGGTTATTTCCACAAACTGATCAAAAGGATTAGAAAATTCTACGAGAATATCAAATCTTAATTTTCTAAAATGTCAAAGAGAAAAAACGGGGGTTCGGATGGCACGTTTGATTCTTTCTTTTTTTTATTAAATTAAATAGAAATCGTGTTCACATACAGACCCAAGATAAAAAAATATATATCAGGCCGTATTTGACAAAAATGTCATAATTCGATGGGCAGTCGGCCTAAACACTTAAAGACTTTTTTTTTTATCGTGTAACACATTACATTAAGCTGATTATTATGTCTTTGTGTTGAACGTTATCGCCGTTGGGAAACGCGCGGCTCAGCGGTTGCGTCAGAGACCCAGCGCGTGGAATGGAGTTCAGTTATTATCTGGGTCAGATATATTTATATTTCATGGGGGTTCAAACAAACAGGATTACGTGCAATTTCGTACGATGTGACTACGCCTGGCGAATATCCAGCATGCGTGTGTAGAACAGTGCGACACGCACACAATATCACGCACACACTCACAGACACAGACACACACACACACACACACAGAGGCACATGTGTAACTACATATGTGACTGCGTGCTGTTATAGTGGTTTGTGATTGGACGAGACTCCTCCATGGTTCTCTGTAGGAAAAGGGGATTGGCTGCGGCTGCTCGGAGGCTGGCAGTGCGACCTAGTGGTGGGAGAGGGGCGAGTGGGGCTTGTTCAGTCTCGCTACCACACACACACACGCACACGCACACGCACGCACGCACACACACACACACACACACACACACACACACACACACATGCTCTTTACTCTCTTTTAGCCTCCTTCTTAATTTTTCCATCTTTGCCATGAACGTAAATACACATACACGGGTTAACTTACACGCACACCAATGTAGAAAATCAAAGCATTACTTCACACTCACACACACATATGAAAGACAGTGTGTGTGTGTGTGTGCTTGTGTGTGCGTGCGTGCGTGTGAAGTTAATGCTTTGATTTTTCGACATTATCTTATCTCCTGCAGCATGTTGCGTTCACCTGCCACCCAGAACATGTATTGTCATTCCAAGTCCGCCATCCTGTTTAGTGTCCCGGGAATATTATATTAAAAAATAGAATTACCACATAATTCCATTAACCCAGATGAGTGAGTTAGCATGGCGTGACCGCCCCCCCCCCCCCCCCCCCCCCCAGAGTCTCCACCACCCGGCAATCCCTCCTGCATGCACGATACACACTCTACACTGAGAAGTTTCACTTCAAACTTGGCAGTGTAGAGTGTGTATCGTCTGGAGGTTGCGTTATGCTTCTTCTTCTTATTCTTCTTCTTCGTCTTCCTCTGCGTCCCCCAGATGTGTATTTTTGGCCACTTTTGGCTAACGTAGCGTAGACCCCCAGGGTGGCTGTTCCACGCACAGGCACAGGGTTTAGTTAAAAAAGAGCCGTCTTCAGGCAGACCCTTGAAGCGTCACACAGCATGCCGATCTACCTGTCCCCTCCACCATGTAGTCCCCCCCCACACCCCACACCCTCCCTCCCTCCCTCCCTCCACCCACCGGGCTGAAATACCCCCACCATCACCCTCCTATACCTACCCCCCCCCACCCTCACCCTCACCCTCCAAACCCCCTGGTTGCCCTCCACAGTTTCCCCCCCCCGACGTTGTGGCAGATTGTCCCCCTCTTCCACCTCTTCCAGAGGGTTTTGTTTTTCAAGGGAATGGATGCAGAGGAGATCAGGGTGGTGGCCAGTGTGGTGCGGAGACGTGGTTGGTCAGAGAGAGAGAGAGAGAGAGAGAGAGAGAGAGAGAGAGAGAGAGAGAGAGAGAGAGAGAGAGAGAGAGAGAGAGAGAGAGAGAGAGAGAGAGAGAGAGAGAGAGAGAGAGAGAGAGAGAGAGAGAGAGAGAGAGAGAGAGGCGGGGGAGTTTTGGATGGACAGTAAAAAACCGAGGGGCTTTAGCTAACAGTTTTCCCTTGGAGGAGATTAATAATGAATATAAATACCCAACCCACCCACCCCTAAAAACATATTCATGCATGCTAATGCCTCCATTATTTATAGTGTGTGCATGGAGGCTGGCTGGGGCTGGGGGGGGGGTGCTCCTCCCCCCCCCCCCCTCCCCGAATGAAGCTTCAAGGTTTGCTTGACGCTACACCCGCCTGTTATGGCTATAGGACTGGGTGGAGACTTGGGTGGGGTAAGGGGGGGGGGGGGAATGGGGGGGAGGCGGAGAGAAAATGGCTTTTGTGCAAGAAGGGGAGATGGGGGTAGGGTGGGCGGAGTTTGGGTGGGGTTTGGGGAGGGGGGGGGGGAGGAGGCGTGGATGGATGGATTAAACAAATAAATACATGATAACAAGTAATCGGGGGCCAGGGTGGGAGGGGCTGGACGGAGACAAATGGTCTGTGTGGGCGTGGCTTGTGTGTGTGTGGTGTGTGTGTGTGTGTGTGTGTGTGTGTGTGTGTGTGTGTGTGTGTGTGCGCGTGCGCGTGCGTGCGTGCGTGCGTGTATATGTGGGTTGGTAAATCAGAATGGATTTACTGTCTAGACCGGCCTACTCTGATGTCAGGGTCATGGCAACTGTGTTTTTTGTCTTCAGCCTCTGGACGTATCTCATCCGCTTGGAGGTTCAAACTGTGCCACAGAATACTCTCATCACACAACAGGATGATGTGCCTCTGTCACGTTCAACAGAGGAATCACAATGAAACGGTGATACTACGCAGCAAAATCACTTTGCCACGTGCGCCAACGTAAGAAATGAATAGCAAAAAAGCAAAAAAAAAGTGTCACACAGAGAATGAATGACCCACACGGAGAGCAGCCTCCGTTTGAAAAATCTCCCGGTTTGTTTCTGTTAACTAACGCGGCGGGGGAGAAAGAGATAGAGAGAGGGAGAGGGAGAGAGGGAGAGGGAGAGAGAGGAGAGAGAGAGAGAGAGGAGAGAGAGAGAGAGAGGAGAGAGAGGAGAGAGAGAGGAGAGAGAGAGAGAGAGAGACGGTGAGGAGTCTGCCCCGATATGCAGCGATGGGTGGTTAGCAACCAGGGGCGAGTGGCGTGATAAGATAGAGAGACGAGAGGTGCCTGAGATGTCCTCGCTACACCCCACTGATTCCCCCCCACCACCACCCCCAACCACCCACCCCCCACCCCCCATCATATTAGCATAGATACAGAGATACTGAGTCACAGGCATGGCAGGGAGCAAGGGGGCCATGGGAGGGGGACACACCACACACACACACACACAACACACACTCGCATCTCCATAGATACTACTGGGAGACCACTGGCTGCTTCCCCCTCCCATCCTCCTCATGTGGCTGATGTTTACAGGACACTGCCGCTCCGCAGGCCCCTTATGTTTCTCTCATCCCCATTAGCAGTCCACCCTGACTCCAGCAGAAGGGGAAGAGAACTGAACCACAGAACCCGAAAAGTTCTGTGACCTCTGCCATTCAAATAAATCCAGAACCTTTAGGCAACACAAACAGGAGTCACTTTGGAGTAACATGTTTGAGTGCTTCATACCACCAGACAGGGAAACAACATCCCTCTACTTAGGTGTGCATCTGCATGCCATGAAGTGATATCTGCGGTAAAAAGGTTATTAACACGGATGCATATTAGTACAGATGCGAAACATTTCCATCGACATTAAAGTACGCAGTAAATTGATGTCGAAACATAAAACCGACCCCCTTCCGCGCCACGTCTGGGGTATCTGCGTGTAATTCGACGTAATGCAGGAGCGCTAGCCGCTAAAATGCCCATCGGCGTTTGATTTCGGGAACCCACACAGCACGGAGCCAGACGTTCATTACAACCCTGGCAACACGCTTCCCAACCGAGGACCACTGGAGGCCAGACCTCACAGAAGGGGAACTGTGCGTTGTGCAAACATTGCAGCCTTTTGTTCCTGCAACACGCACAAGGTGAGGCACTTTAAGTGATTTTAATACCCCGAAACCTCAACCACATGCAGGAAAATCCATAAACATTGGAATGATGTCAAAACAACATCGTGAGGGGGGTTTTTTTTGGACGCTTTTAATTTTCCACCGCCTCGAGTGAAAACAGCTCCTGCTCCATTTCCTGCTGCCCCCCCCCGGTGATTTTTATGACAAATACAACAGCAGCCTAATTATACATGCGACCACCGCCGCTCAAATCTGTACCGTTAACTTGTATCTTGTTAACACAGAGGACCTTCCCTGGAAGTGCTGGAGCTGCGTTTTGCATCTGTCTAAGGCAGGCAGATTGGCACCGGGAAGAGGAAGTATAAACGTGTTATGGTATATAGGTTGGGGGGCGGGGGGGGGGGGGTAAGGGTTTGACTCCCAGCTTCAAGGTTCTGGGTCTTTTTTTAAAGACATTTAGACTGCGAGCCGCTCTGGATAAAGGTGTCGTCTGCAAAAAAATGACTAAAGCGTAATAGTAGGTTAAATGAAGGCTTTTGAAATAAAAAAAAGTCTTCTCTGCATTTTGTGCCGTCCGTGTTCTTAGACCGATCTATTTGAAATAACACGGCGTCTTCAAGCAGTGCATACATTCCCGACAGCCAATAGATCCTATTGTGCATGGACTGATAGCAGACACACTCTCACTCACACAAACACACTTTCTCTGCCTGTCAACACCCCCTCCCCCCCCAACCCCCAACCCCCACCACACACACCCGCCGATAGACCCCCTCCCTCCCTCCAGCACCCTGGGGGTCGCCTGGAGAAGAGAATGTGGCCTCAGGTGTTCGCCGGGTCCATCCCCGGTGGTGGTGGTGGTGGTGGTGGTGGTGGCGGCGGTGGCGGTGGCGGTGGCGGCAGGCGGTGGTGGTGGTGTGTCCGACGTCGAGAAGTCTTTGGAGTCTCCACATAACAGTGAACTTCCCACCTCTTTCCCTCCGCGGAGGCCCTTTCGTTGAGTTTCAAAGGCTTCCTGGTTTTACGTTACTGACCAAACACGCCCCAGCTGTACACAGAGTGGACGCTCTCCACCACGGGGCCCTGTGGAAGGCCGAGAGGGAGATCAGACACCCCTTGATGTAGCCAAACAGCCCAGTCAAAAAGCCAAGTGATCAGAGGGAATGCCATTGATGCCGGTGTTTGCTTAAGCAGGTCAGCGTTCACTCATGGTAAGTGTGATATTACACGCAGCATGGACGGTGGACGCCGGGCCAATGCTCCTAATGTAGGCAATAGTTCAAACCATCAGATGTCGGACCTCAGATCTCCCACTAAGACCATGCGAGGTCTGTCTTCTCCTCCTCTTCTCCTCGTTGCCTGGATAATAATGCAGAGCCGCGGGGCTCACCTTTATTCCACCACAGAGTTAAAAGAAGACCGTCGTCTGTCTCACGATGTTGGGTGAATTGTATTTTTTTTTCATTTTGTAGTGAAATGCTTGCTTGTGGAGCAGCTTCCCAGAGCCCAACCTCGTCAAAATGGTATTCATTAGCGGCTACATGGGCATATGTTAAAGTGTGAATTGGCAGAGAAGTGGTGACCCAGTGAATCCCATTACTTTTACTCATTGTCTTAAAGCACCCCACATGTGCCCAGAGTGCTTTTAAAAGGCACATTAAGAGAAAGGAGCCCTCTCTGCCTTGAAATGAGCTAACTCAATTATCATAGCGACTGGCAATGCTCTTTAACATGTCAATTGTGCTGGTCCCGCATGCATAATTCTGCTGTTATTGTGGCGGCTTCTGTGTTCCGCTCGCTGACAAAAAAACCCTACACCGCAGGCCCAGGGTGCTATTGTCATGGACACATCCATCTGGATCAAGGCCATTAGAGGATATTTGCACTTCCTCTGTGGCATCTTGGTGCTGTTTTTTTGACATGCGCCAGAAGGACCAGCCCTCGCCCACCAACACTGGGGCCAATTGAGGTGCAGATTGACTCCAGGGACGGGGGGGAAGGGGGGGGGACGGCCCGGCCAGAAGGCCAGCGCTCTTGTCCACCACCAACTAACCCCCCAGGTTGATGGACACCCGCGAGGGCCAGGGGAGGAGGAGGGGTGCAGCCCTATATGGATGCCTGCGGAGGCCTATATGCAGGCCTGGCCGCTGAGGCCGAGGTCCCATACTGCGATTGATTGGGACAGAACAAGGCGGGCTCCTCTCTCCTCTCCCTTTATCCCCCGGGGGGGTGTCAGAGGGTGTATCGGCATGTCAGGGGGCCAGCTGTCCCCGAACCCGCAGCACACTTCTGGTGTCAGCGGCCCCCGCGATATACGGCCATACGACACCTCCGGAGCAGCACACATGTACCTAGCAGCAGGAAACAGATAGCCGCGCGCGAGAGAGCGAGTGCCTTGAACGCGCGCGTGTGTGTGTGTTTGTTTGTGTGTGTATGTGTGTGTGTGTGTATTTCCCTTTAGAAAAAGAGGAAGCAGGACACAGTGTATATCCTCTCCCCCCCCCCCCCCTTTTCTTTATTCTCTCGGCGTGCGGGATGAATAAAACATGCGCGCCAAGGAGCCTATATGTCGCAGAGCGGAGGCTGCGGAGGCCGCGAATGATCTGAACCTAAAAATGCATAAAAACAGCGCGCTTTGAAGCAACAGGGGGGGGGGGGCGGGTTGGGAGGGTTGGAGGGGTGGGGGGCGTGGGGGGGAAACACACAACGGAAGGAGCCCGCAGATAGGTCTCCCGTGCTGTTAACATTAAACCAGCCGGCGTGGTTACACGCTAAACCTTAAGTGTGTACATGTCCAATGCGTTATTTTTATTTTATTTGCACAGTGGAGCGTGGTGACACCAGAAAAGAAAGAAAGAAGGAATGAAGGAGCAGTCTCGGTAATGGAATATTACCGAGCGTGGTTAAGCGTGGTGGTGGCAACAACCTTGCTATATTTATACATATATATATATATATATATATATATATATATATATATATATATATATATATATATATATGTCAAAGAGAAGCAGGGGAAGCGGGCGCTTGAACTCGCCCCGATTGACGCTGTCAATCTCGTATCTCTCGGCATGTAAGCAATACGCTTGTCGCACGCCGTCGGTCCGCGCCACGCGCCAGAAGGCTGACAGCTCCCCAGATAGCAATCTTGATTTGATTAAGAGGCAGGGATTTTGAGGAGCAACTACTTGTGTGGTGGTGGTGGTGGTGGATGTGGTGGAGGAGGTGGAGGTGGAGGTGGTGGAGGAGGTGGAGCTGACGGTGGTGGTGGCAGTGGTGGTGCTGAAGGTGAAGTGAAGGAGGTGGTGGCGGTGGTGGTGATGGTGGTGGGGGTGGAGGTGGTGTTGTTGGTGGCAGAGGTGTTAGTGATGGTGGTGGTGGTGGTGGTGGTGGGGGAGGTGGTGGTGGAGGAGGTGGAGGTGGAGTGAGGTGGTGGTGGCAGTGGTGGAAGGTGAAGGTGAAGGAGGTGGTGGCGGTGGTGGTGATGGTGGTGGGGGTGGAGGTGGTGTTGTTGGTGGCAGAGGTGTTAGTGATGGTGGTGGTGGTGGTGGTGGTGGGGGAGGTGGTGGTGGAGGTGGTAGTAGTGGAGATGGTGGTGGTGGCGGGGGTGGTGGTGGTGGTAGTCATGGTGATGGTGGTGGTGGTGGAGGTGGTGGTGGTGGTGGTGGTGGTGGTGGTGGTGTTGGTGGCGGTGGTGAAGGTGGAGGTGGTGGTTTTTGGGGGGATGGTGATGATGGTTGTGGGGGTAGTGGAGGTGGTGCTGGTGGAGGTGTTGGTGGAGGTGGTGACGGTGGTGGTGATGGTGGTGGTGGTGGAGGGTGGTGACAGTGGTTGGGGTGGTGGAGGTGCTGGAGGTGGAGGGGGTGACGATGGTGACGGAGGTGGTGGTGACGGTGATGGTGGTGTTGGAGGTGGCGCCGGTGGTGATGGTGAAGGCAGTGGTGACGGTGGTGGTGGGGGAGGGGTGGTGGAGGTGACTGCGGTGGTGGTGGAGGTGGTGATGGTGGTGGTGGTGACGGATGTGGCGGTGGTGGGGGAGGTGGTGGTGACTGTGGTTGGGGTGGTGACGGTGGTGACGGTGGTGACGGAGGTGGTGGTGACTGTGTGGTGGTGGTGGGGTTACCTGTAGCCCTCCCCTCCTCCCCCCCCCCCCAACTGGGAGTAATTTGGAACAGACTGCTCCCAATGTGTTCATTAGGTGATTGGGGCTGAGCACAGGTGGGGCGGGCCTGCCTGCCCAGCCTGACGCTGAATAGTCCTGATTGTGCTCAGCATAAAATGCCATCTGGTTCGATGAGAGACAGGGAGAGAGAGAGAGAGAGAGAGAGAGAGAGAGAGAGAGAGAGAGAGAGAGAGAGAGAGAGAGAGAGAGAGAGAGAGAGAGAGAGAGAGAGAGAGAGAGAGAGAGAGAGAGAGAGAGAGAGAGAGAGAGAGAGAGAGAGAGAGAGAGAGAGAGAGAGAGACATGCGTATACAGAGAGAGAGAGAGAGAGAGAGAGAGAGAGAGAGAGAGAGAGAGAGAGAGAGAGAGAGAGAGAGAGAGAGAGAGAGAGAGAGAGAGAGAGAGAGAGAGAGAGGCAAGAGTAAGAGAAAAATGTTCCCCCGTTGGTAGATTCAAACAGGATCAAGATGCTGATATATATATATGTTATCTTCAAAGAAAACATATATTAGAAGTGTCGATTTCACATATACAGCATAATATTTATAAGTGTCGATATCTCTCCTTCTAATTCATGACGCTTGTCTAAAGAAACATTTACTTTGGCTCTTTTGTCTTTTTCTTTTTTTTTACGGACTAACACAACACACCCAAAGAGCAGGCAAACGTCCATAAAGTAAATGAATGAGTGGTTGTAAAGCTGATTAGCGTACCACTCGACTGGACTGTGTAAAAACACAAACCGCTCCTGTGTTATTTGAAGGGGTTTTTTTGGGGGGTTTTGTGGAGAGAGGTAAAATGGCGTCCCTTTTCAGGCAAAGGGTGTAGGGGGTGGGGGCGTGGAGTGGGGTGGGGTGGGTGGGGGGGGGGGGGGGGGGTGCTTGCCAGCCAAGCCTAGCCATGGTTTACCACTGTGAGCTGAGGCCCCCCCGAGAAGACAAGGGATTGTGGGGATAAGGCCACATGCAGAGGAGTAGATTTATGGGTCGTCTGTCTCTCCTCAAAGCCCTGGATGTTTTGTTTTGTTGTTGGTTTATCCTTTGCTGCTCTGACCGACACTAAGATCAGACGCTACACACTAGAAACCTACATGTTTATGTGCACTTTTTTTCACTTTGCTTATCTTATTTTTTTCAATAGTATTATTACTTATATGACCAAATGCTACCGGTGTGTCTACAGCCGGTTGCCAAATCTTTCCTCCATAATTATAAGAGATAAATAATAGGAATAAACGCCAGAAAAATAACAATGTTCCCCCCCCCCCCCTCCTCCTCACACAAACGTCCCACCTTCCTCCCTCCTCGGCCCTGTCTTTCTCTTCCTCCCCTTTCATCTGGTCTGCGTTCCTTTCACCGGCGGCCCCTGGGAAGACACAGCGACGGCGGCCCGGCGGAGGAGAAGAAGGCCACTGTTTGCCGCTCGACTTTTGAAGCGTCTTTATCGGGCTTGGCAGCGGTGGCCTCCGTGTCCAAGCATCGGCGCGCTTTTCATCCTTTTGTGTCGTCCAAGGTGTGTCCAATGAACCGGGGGCTTTGTGCGGGCCGAGGGCGGGGGGGGAGACGACACACCGCATTCTCCGTCCTTAGTCTCTTTCGCTGGATGATGTGGAAGGATGGGGAGGGGAGGGGGTCTTTAGAACAGAAGCAGGACGGGGGGAGGGAGGGGAGGGAGGGGAGGGCTGGGAGGGGAGGGGGTTTGGAGACGAAAAGCAAACTCATAGAAGGCCGGTGCTCTTCAAAGCCGAGATGCACAAAGGATTATAAAGCGTTACTTCATGCAGAGTTGTGCCAGATGTAATTGCGGGGTTCCTGGAGATAGAGAATCGCATGCGATGCGCCCTGGCCCCGCCCACTCCGACACAATGAAAGGGCCTGCGACTAAGGAGCATCAACAGCAACGCGGGTGAACAGAAAAAAAGTTTCCCCCCCTTTACTTTGATTCACCATAAACAAGTCAGTAAATAAGCCATTCTTAGGGCCTGGGTACAAATCCACAGCTTGCCGACTGGAAAAGGCAATTTCATGCATGGGGCCTGATAGACGTGGGGTTTGAATGGTTGTCTCCACCAGAGATGTGGAGGGGTTGGAGCTCCACCACCGAGCGACAAGTGATCCTCCCACCTCCTCCGCCCCCCCCCAACCTCCTCCCTCCTCCCACCCCCTTTCCCCCTCCCTATCTCTGCCATCGGCCCTGCGTGGCGGCCTCTTTCGGGGCTAAATGCTGCTTTCTATGGAAAACGATGCCGATCTGTCGTTATCGCAATCGTCCCCCCTGGCGGATGGCCAGGTGCGCGGCGGGGAGATACGTGGGTAGCTAGTGCAGCGGTTCCCTCCCCCCTCCCCCCCCCCCCCCCCCCCCCCCCGATCCACCTGACTAGCCCCTGGTCTGTTTCCTGTGCCCTCCCCCCTCCCCCGCCATGCCTGTGATGGGTGTGTGGGTCTGTGTGTCGTTAAAGGCATCAACCCGTGTGGGACACGACTGCCTGGATGACGGTACGCTGTGCCTCCGTCGTTGGGTGCCTGTAGTTCCTGTGTATGCGTGGTATGCGTGTGTGTGTGTGTGTGTGTGTGTGTGTGTGTGTGTGTGTGTGTGTGTGTGTGTGTGTGTGTGTGTGTGTGTGTGTGTGTGTGTGTGTGTGTGTGTGTGTGTGTGTGTGTGTGTGTGTGTGTACGTACAGACACACACGTGTGTTTGACAGTGAGCGGTTATGGCTGCTGTAAAGGGAAGGGGTGGTGCCAGATCAGTGAGCTGGCAGATGGGGTTCCCACAGGAGAGACACGCCCCGGTGTGCGTTCTCGACGGCAACAGCGGCTTTGTGTAAGAAGAAGAAGAAGAAGAAGAAGAAGAAGAAGAAGAAGAAGAAGAAAATAATAAAAACAACATGGCGCCATGTTCACCTCCACGCTCTGCGGGGTTAACCAGCCGGTAAAATAGCGATAGCGCTGTGCATCGGGGTTTTTTTTTTTTAAAGATCGGACCGCCGCCGTGTACCAGTGGTCGCCATTTCCAAACAAAAGAGTTAGCCGGTCGTTTCGCTGAGGTTTTTTTCCCGTTTCATTTTGTTCGGTGTGTGCCGAACGGGAGTGTTAGCGTGTGTGTGTGGTGTGTGTGTGTGTGTGTGTGTGTGTGTGTGTGGGTGTGGTGTGTGTGTGTGTGTGTGTGTGTGTGTGTGTGTGTGGGTGTGTGTGTGTGTGTGTGTGTGTGGTTTAACGCTTCGTCATGGTAACAATTTGACGCCGTGAAGCAATAGACGAAATAGCTAGAGTTTGGATTACTCTTCCGGCACCTGCGTAGTATTCCTGGTCAAGAACATGATTTTTCGAGACGGTTTGTTCAGTGTGTTCCATAGCGGCTCGAATTCTAACACAGAGCAGAGCCAGGCTTGCTTGGCGAGCACAGCGGAGAGAGGAAGGATCATGGCGCCCTACATCCATGGAGTATTAAATGGCGCCGGTAGCTGACGCCTTGCTTCCCCCCCCCCCCCTCCTTTGCATGTCAACGAGGTGGCATTGCAAATTCAACCTTTCAACTGACGGAGCTCCCGTGAAAAACCCTCTGGCCGAGCGCCACGGCAACTAAGAAACACGTCAGATGAAGATTAATATTATGGGATACATGGTGGTGGTGGTGGTGGTGAAGCTCGGCTGGGCTTCTGTACGGTGAAACTATCACGATACGCTCCTGTGGTGTGCACCACAGAATCACAAAACAACTTTGTAATAAAATCATAAATATGACAAAACACAAATTGTATGGTGATAAGGATCATTTGCACCATTCCAGCTACCATCACTAGGACCACTCTCGAGAATGATCAGATTCTAATTTTCGAAAAAAGGTCCTTCACTCCACCCTTTTATAGGCTGCGTCCAGACGATTGGTTCCCGGCTACAGGCGGGACCGCATCTCCACGCTATCCTCCTCTATGTCCTCCAGCTACGCCCGCTCACAGTGCAGAGCAGCGGCAGTGTCGGGGGAAGGTCTCGCGTGCGGTGGGGGGGGGGGTCACCCCTTATCCCACGGGTGCCTTGACTTTCGTTTCAAAAACACCCCATGTAACATTCTCCAAGCCCCCCCCCCCCCCCCCCCCACCTCCTGTGGCTCTGCCCCTCTTCTCTTCACGTACGTGGCCTCCGACGGCCTCGGTGCCAAACCCCCCACCGCAACACCACTACTAACCGTCCTCATCTGGAGCTCCCGGTGCTCTCCGCTGGTGGGAGGCCGCAGGGGTGAAGGGGAAAGCCCACACCGATCAACCCCCGGAACCCACCGGATCGCGGCCAGCAGGCCGGGGGGGTCTCCTGAAGCAGCCAGGAGCACAGTAGGGGTGGTGGTAATGAGGTGTAGGGGCTAGGCACACACACGTACATTTGACAATGGAGGTTCTCACATTTCTCCTGGATTCAAACCCCAGTCAGAGAGAGAGAGAGAGAGGAGAGGGAGAGAGAGAGAGGGAGAGGGAGAGAGGGAGAGAGAGGAGAGAGAGAGGGGAGAGAGGGAGAGAGAGAGAGAGAGAGAGAGAGAGAGAGAGAGAGAGAGAGAGAGAGAGAGAGAGAGAGGAGAGAGAGAGAGAGAGAGAGTTTCACCCCACGAGAGACAATTAGCCATATAACCCAAATGACCCCGGTAGCTGGAGTGCGTACACACGCGGTAACACTTGAGGTGATTCAGGCTGAGGTGTGGTTCAGGATGCAAAAACAACAACAACCACCACAACAACAACTGCAACAACAAAGTTTCTCTTTGTTTGGACGAAACTCTGTGTTACTTTGTTTTTCATCCCTGATCTTTTGACCGTCGGCACTCATCCATTTTTTTAAAACCGGGTTCAGAGAGGTGTCCTCTTGCTTCAGGCTATGGATGATACGGTAGAAACAGCTGAAGGCGAAACAGAAATATATGTCCGGCAGTGCAGCGTCCGCCGTGAACCAATCGGTCTGTTTGTCACGCGTTTGTCAGGCTTTTTAATGAAAGAAAAAAGAGATGTTGGCCTAAGCCATTGATGCAACTCATCTTCTCGTGCATGCCCAATGAACCATGTCACATTCTGTCATCTCTCTCTCTCTCTCTCTCTCTCTCTCTCTCTCTCTCTCTCTCTCTCTCTCTCTCTCTCTCTCTCTCTCTCTCTCTCTCTCTCTCTCTGCCGTAGATAGCACTGACCCAGGGTGCAAGTAGCCCCATACTGTTAAACAGATAACCATTCCAGCAACAACAACAACAACAACAACTAAATATATCAGGTCCTCGACCTTGTGAACAATCGGTGGGTTTAGAAAAAGAGCAGAATGTAGAGGAGTCAAAACAGCTGCACGGGTGAGAATTAAGATGTTTAAGTGTGGCATGAGGCGGTTATGCATACATAACATGTTGAGGCTGGGACCGCCGACTGTGGCAAGGCACCACAAAGCCTCTCTAACAGGAATACCTCTGGGAACGCTAATGATTAATTAGCTTGTGTCATTAAGTGAGGCAAATGTCACCCGAGCTTCCTGGGGAAGCTGTCACACTACGTTGGCTCCTCACAAGAGTCCCCCTCGAGGTGGCTCTGGGTAGGGTAGGCTGGGGATGTGCGCGGAGGAGGCAGTCTATGGTTACTAGTCAGACTCTGACATCTAGTGGTCACTTGAAGAACTACATTGACATGCGACCCCCCCCCCCCCCCCTCCCCGTCATAAACATAGGCAGGTCAGGTCAGGGAAGATATATACTTTTTTCGTTCCTATGTTTTGACGTTTTCTTCTTTTGAATCATATTTCATAAATAATGCCATATAGCATATTTTACTCTGATACCGAACTTGAATTCACTGGATAATGTCCCTTTAACGCCATCGGATGCCACGATGGGATTAGCCAAATGCACGGTTAAAGAGAGCACTTCCCCAGCATACGTTGATCCCTGACCTTTAGGTGTCGTTACACTGTCTAAGCTCCTTACAAGCACGGCTCTTAGGTCTGAGGTGAACAGGACACCTCAAATGGCTCACTGTCCTAAACCTAAACACACAGTACCACCCATAGAAAACAACAAATACATTCACACATATACAGCACATCCATATCCCCAAAATGATACACAAGGACAGACCTGATCTGTATATTCTTACCGAATATCCGGGACTTCTTCGTTCTTGTCCGAATCTTTTGCCTAGTCCACAAGTTCAGATGGGGCAGCAGGATCATCTATCTACTAATTGTAATTCAGCTATGTTCATGATAGTTACTTAGGCTCTGTAAAGCTGACACTCTCTCTGGGTTAGTCAGTCTCAGGTCAGTGCTGAAATGAAAATGT
>CM051001.1:22098634-22128634 GCA_027704905.1 Muraenolepis orangiensis
AACGTGAAAACACAAAATGTTGATGTGCACATGTGAGTGTTATCACATGTTTTAGGCTATAACAATGACGTTGTTGCCCATTACGTGGCTGACTGTATTACATTGTATAGACTTCTACACAATGTACGGAGAGAGCTATTGTTCATTTTCTGCAGAGAAAACCCGAAATGAATGGGCTGATAAGTGGATCACACATAAATAATAGAAAACCACCACTAACACCAATATGAACCTGTTGTCCCCTTGTCTCCACACTCAAGATGAGACCAGACTAGCGCCCACCGCAGGACAGCTGGCACAGAGGAGCCACGCATGCACCCTGCGGGCCTCGTGCCGGACCAACCATGGCCAGCCCTCAGCCTCCCGCTGGGAGCAGCTACAACCACACCGGCGGTCCCTGGGACTCGGGCCTCCCCGGCTCCGGCGGGGGTCCCGTTTGGCTGTCTGTCGTCAACAGCGTGGTGAAGATGGTGCTGATATCCGCCATCGCGTGTCTGTCTCTGTTCGGCAACGTGGTGGTCCTGCTGGTCTTCCAGAGGAAGCCACAGCTCCTACACGTGGCCAACCGATTCGTCCTCAACCTGCTGCTGGCCGACCTGCTCCAGACCGTGTTGGTCATGCCCTTCGCCATCGCCGCCACCGCGCCGGGCATGTGGCCCCTGGATGCCCGTCTGTGCCAGGGCCTGGTGGTGCTCATGCACCTGTTTGCCTTTGCGGGCGTCAACACCATCATCGTGGTGTCCGTGGACCGTTACCTGGCCATCATCCACCCGCTGTCCTACCCCACCCGCATGACCCCTCACCTGGGGACCAACCTGATCGTCTCCACGTGGGCGGTGAGCCTCGTCCAGAGCACCCCCCCGCTCTACGGCTGGGGCGCAATCGACTTTGACCACCGCCACAACGTGTGCTCGGTGATCTGGTCGTCCAGCCTGTCCTACTCCCTGGCGGTGTCCGTGTTCTCCTTCTGGCTGCCCGTGCTCATCATGCTGGGCTGCTACTGGATGGTGTTCCGGGCGGCCCGCCGGCAGAACGCTCTGGTGCACCCCGTCCAGAGCCACGCTCAGAACCACCTGCCCCAGGAAGCCCTGCCGCCCACCGGCTCCGGCAGCCCCCCGACGCAGGCCCCCGGGTCAGACGCCACGGCCCCTCCCCCCCCGGAGGCCCCGCCCCCGCCCGGGTACCCGGTGCGAGTCCGACACAGACGCTTCCACTACCACTGCAAGGCGGCCCGGGTGGTCTTCGTGATCATGGCGTCGTACATCGTGAGCATGGGGCCGTACAGCGTGCTTAACACAGTGTCCATGCGCTCCCGGGCCGCCGTGCCGCCCTGGCTGTCCTCCCTGGCGCTGGTGCTCTTCTTCGTGCAGTGCTGCCTCCACCCTTACATCTACGGCTACATGCACCGCAGCGTGAGGAAGGAGTTCCTGGCGCTGCTGTGTGGCCGCCGGTGCAAGCAGGGCCCCCCCCACCAGATCTCCGCCATGGAGAGCGGCCCGACGGTGGGCGACGGACGCTGCTCCGGCGCCCGGGCCGACCGGCCGGCCGGTCTGGCCACCCGGGTCTTCCCCCTCCACACGTGGGAGGAGGTGACCGCTTCCTCCTCCCCCACCGCGGACCGGAGGTCGAGGGACAGCCACAGAGAGACCGCTTCCATCAGTCTGAGCTCGGAGAAGGAGGTCCCCGCCAGGAATGAATAAACCAACACACTTTCCCAGGGCTCCCAAGGTTTTTATGGCATTCTCAACCATCAGGATATACATGTACGTGCAAATGTCTTTCTTTTTGTCTCAATGGGTCAACTGTTCGATTTGTGGTAGCTGATATTTTATGTATGTCATTTTTTGCGGGGCAAGATGTTTTATAGCTTCTCATTTAGACTAGGTTATCGATTGTCCAAGCCAATACTGTACATTTTCCGACTGTTACATACACAAGTAGATAGCAGTGTTATTTAAACCCAGGCTCACGTTTACATGTGTTTACATTGTGCTGTAAATATGGGCCTTTCTGTTGAGGGAGAGATTATCAATCACCAGCTCATCATCCTGATTTCCTATTCACACTTGCCCGCTGAGACTCTGACAGAGATGACGTCCGCCATCTTTGTGTCAGTGAAAGCAAGCAAACGTGTGAAACGTCCAAACTCAGGGTATCAATGTTCAAATGTCGAATGGCCATAAGTGTTTTATCGGAACATATTCTTCCGGAATTTCTCAGTCCCACTGCCATGTGCGTTTACTTCCGCCGGAATTATTTTCCTGGCGAAGCGGTTATTATTCCCAAAAAAAATTCAAGGCTGAAAACCCACATTTATCTGAGGAAACAAGAAACAATCAAAATTTGCCTTCGTCGTTCTCAAGGATCATTCGAGGCGTGCCTCTTCTGTGACCACTGCCGTTGTACACCCTAGGATCAATGGCACTTGAACAAATGCATTGAACATACGACACTAAAAACTAATTTCCAGCACACTGCTAGTTCTTGGGTCACGTCTGCATGCCGATCTTTAAAAGCGGGGTTGAGTTCCATGACACAATGAATCCCTTTGAAGCCGGACACATTGCTAAATATACCTCATACGTGTTTTGTACTTTGCATAAAGCCAGAGTTTAGTGTACACATAGCCTTGCTGTGTGTACACTTGCTATATAACTGATGAGTGATTTCTAATGTACAGGACATACCGTTACCTCAAGGCCCACTGGAGAGAAAGGCAATCTATTGTACTGAAGTGGTGAAGTGTTGTATCAAAGTGTCTGAATGTGAAGACGGACTGAAGCAGACAGAAACAAAACAAGTGCAAAAGGAGAAGGAAGAAATGCAGAATGAGCCATGAACATGTAATAATGTAAAAATGTTTTATATATATTTACAGTATATATATGTCATATATACTGTAAATATATATACAAAACATTATCAGTTATTTGGTCCACTGAAAAAGTAGACTCAAATGTGAATTAAAAGTAAAAAGATTATATAATGAAAGATTATATATGAGAGATTATTTAAATAACAAAAAGTTGTAAAGTGGATACATTGAAATAAACATACAGGCCTACTTTGGAACAGAATCAAGCTACATTGACAATCAAACGGTGCCATGGAGCTCAACAGTGTTAAGAGTGTGAGGAATACCGATTTACAGAAAAGTTACCTCCAGCAAACGTCTGGACTCAAAGAGAAAGAAACCAGAGGGCCCAACCGTTTAATAAATCACGTCACGCTATACATAAAGGATTTTATGAGTTGGGTTAATTCTAGAATCGTATTTCTTTCAGTTCTCTGTATTAAACCAATTAAAAGTGAATCAGATGTGTAGCCTATAGAAGAGGAGCTAATTTTTCTACAATGTGTCTTGAGCCATGTAAAACAAAAAAAAAATGTATTTGATTAGTCCAACATGTTGTAGAATTCACCAGAAACTGTGTACAAGCTACAGATCACCAGCTCCAACCATGAAAAAAAAAAATTAAATAAACCCAAAGCGTCAGTTTTTCAAATAAGTATTTATCATTTGTAAAAATGTTACCACCAGGGAGCGATAAACCCACACTATTAACAAAAAGCGTCGGCATCTTCTGGTCATTGTAGATTCCGTAAACCACTGGATAATATTTCAGAGTGCGTACCGCTGTGTCGTGTACTTCATCCCTCGTTACACTTCAAATCACCATGGCGATGGAACTCCCCGACCGCCCTCGCTCTGTCACCGAGGAGTCACTCCCGTGACCCAAGATATATTAAATTAACAAAAAAAATTAAAAAAAGGCAGGAATGGAAAAGCATTGTAGTACAATCATGGTTATAGAGATGTATTTTTTTTTTTAAATGACTACAATAAAAAGCTGTTGATAGTCCAGTCTGTATAGGTCCCTTCTTCACCTTCCAGGAAAACAAACGCATCACCATATAGATGCACTTTAAACGCATGTATATAGTATACACACATATAGATATACGGATAATATGTCAATACAGCAGATGAGATAAGACAAATGAAAATATAATATAGACAAAAGGGGACAGAAGAAAATTGTGAACCTTTGTTTTCATTAGTTCTATTAATTTTTACTCTTACATCGAAAATTATTAACAAAAATGATTATTAACAATAACAGCCAGATCTTTGGAAGTCACCATTATGTTCAACATGTGATTTTAAATACTGTTCAACAGCAAAAAAACAAAAAAAAACAAATATATATATGAGCAACATCCAACTCCAAAAACAAGGATTTAGTTTAGTGCCCTCACCGTTGTTACAGAGAAACAATTGATTTGCAAGTCTTTTTTTCACAACAATTCCTGGAGGAAGTCGACGAAGCTGAAAGGGGGGCCTGGGGCTGCAGTAAAACGGAGGGGGGGGGGGCGGGGTCTGCCATGTCCAGCGCTTCAGTCCACCTTGACCACACTGTAGATCTTATTCACAAACCAGAAGCTGGAGAAGAAGCCGATTGTGCCTGAGGCAGAGAAAGAAAAAAATTAAAAATTAAATAAAATAAAAATAGTGAGTGAGGTGGTGTTGGAGGGCCCCCAATTTTTGTTTTTTAATTAAAAACAAACCATCTGGCCCAATCAACTACTTCACATATACAATGTCAAACATTAAAGCCATCGTTTTAATTGGTGCATTGCAGCATTGAGCCTGGAGCTCAAGGGAGGAGTGTGTGAGGGGGGGGGGGGGGGGGGGGGTCCAAGGACCAGAAATAATAGAATCAAAAACCATGCACTGAATGAAGTGTGGACGTCAAGGTGCTGCCACAAATAAACCCCAAACCTGAGCCACACTACCGCAGTAGCAGACTCGTTTCTCTTCCACACCCACTGAAGGCCTGACACATGTCCCCCTTAAAAGGGTGCCAAGGCGGCAGGAGACCGCAATCTGAAGCATGAAATGTCCCCGTTATAATATGTCAAGGTGGAACGCACGCCGTATGAGAAGACGGACAACGTGATAATTAGCCCAGAGCTCCCGGTGGCTGTTTCAATAGGAGCCATGTGGTCGACAACTGCAGACTTACCGTCTGATTAAAGCCAGGTTTAGGTGAGCAGTCAAGAAACTTCCCAAGGGAGTGAGTATTTTACCGTCATTATCTGAGCTGGAGTATAGACTTGGATTTAATACATAGTCTGTGCTGCTTAATGCACGTTTAGTACGGCAAAATGCCATATGATGATTGACCAATAGGCTTCTTATCTGCCAATCTTACCTGGCCCCCAGACCCAAACATTCCCCCCCAGACCCTCTCAACGACTGTGTATAATTCTGCGGCCTAGCGCCTGTTCATCCTCCTCTAAAACCCCTATTCAATCCCAGTCGCCATCTGCGTGGGAGTGTGAGCACAAGGACAGGAAGTGCCGTCAACACATGGTGACGGAGGGGTGAGCGTGGAGGAACGGCTGTCTCTTCGCGGGCGACTGCAATATGTGGATTTGAAAACGTACACACAATATCCTTATCAACGTGCATTTGGGCATCCTTTTCTTTGAATGAATAAGTAAAACACAGACTCATCTTGGCAGACGTCGCTGCACCACTACCACTACAGGGCAAACAGTGGCGTGAAAGGGAACAAAGGGAGCTGACGTCTGACTGGGTGTGATAGTCTTGATGCTAGAGGCCATTTCAATAATTTGACCCAAGATATTTGGTGTGCGACTAAAGTCCACATGGACGGCTCCTTTTTCCTTTTCCCCAGCCAAGAGCCAAGCAAACAAAAGGTGTGTGTGTGTGCGCACAGTGCTGATGGCAAACAGGATAGACAGGAGAGATCCTGTAGTTGTAGAGAAACACCCTGCACCACTCCCTCCCCCCCACACACACACACACATACACAATCAGAACACTGGCATCAACACACACCCAACAGTAAATCAATTTGTTAAATCAAGAGTAAATCAAGCCAGCGAGGCCAACACGACAAGTCTCTCTCAGCGGGGGGGGGGGGGGGCAGCGCGTCACTCACCTGTGAACAGGAAGAAGATGAGCACCATGATGATGGTGTAGCCGAAGTAGAGGATGGTGCTGGCGGCGCCTACAATCTGCAGCTTGGAGAAGAAGTAGTGGATGGCGTAGATGAACAAGTAGACCGCCGTGAAGCCGCTGGTCAGGAACGAGCGCCACCACCAGTGATAGTCCTGGAGAATTAAGGAATTCAAATCAAATAAGGAGGCATGCAGAAAAAGTCTTTTTATTTTTTTAAGTTGATGGACGTTGTTGAAAATTTCTGGTATGGAGTCCTAGAAATCTTGGCCACCTGAGGTCACATGACCGAAACCCCTCCTCTATAGAGAGGGTAGGAGAACATGAGCCCCTCACCTCAGCACAGAGGTGGAAGTAGCAGAGCAGGACCGTCGCCTCTGAGCAAGTAATCAGCAGGATAATGAAGACTAGGAACAAGAAGCCAAACATGTAGTACATCTGGTGGGACCTGAAAAGACAACACAAGCACAGGAAAATGAATAGGGTCATTGAATATGTGTTACAGCTGCGGGCCGGTCAAGCCACCGAAAGTGGCTGGTGTTCCTCTCTTTAAACCTCCCCCCCCCGCCCCAGACACATTCGTACCAAATGCTGTTGAGGATGAAGAACAGCTGGATGAAGATGCAGCCAAAGGGCAGGATGCCACCCATGACGATACCCGGAATGGGCTTGGTGAAGAAGGACTGCTCCGGGATCTGCCGGGGAATCTGATTGGTTCGCACGGGCTGCTCGATGGCCTGGGAGACGGAAACGATAAAAAAAGGATATATAAATAAATATATATTTACTATAAACTCCATTTGAAATGAGGGGAGACGGGTGAACTCACCGGCTTCTTGAAGCCAAAGTAGGCGCCGAGAAAGGTGAGGGGCACTGAGATGCCGAACCACAGGGCCAAAATGGCCACCAGGGTGCCGAAGGGGATGGCTGCAGAGGAGCCCTCCACCCACAGGATCAGGTTCATCAGGAAGAAGTCTGCAAAAATGATCCTGGGAGGCCGAGAGGGCGTCGGGATAGGAGTCATTCCAGGAAACAAAAGTAGGCTATTCAATCCTAAGCCTTTGTGTGGTGCAATATTAACTTTTACCGCAGGGGTGAGACAGGGTTCTCGACACCGATGCCAAAGTCAACAGTGTAAAAGTCACACCGATATGAAGATAGTTTCGTACTACACTTGCCGATGTCTACCAAAATGCCCCGATGCGTGGTATAGAGGAGTTTATCTACAGTGTTGAACGTTTACTAAAATGCATTTAAAAACATTTGATGTGGCCCCAACCGATCCTTATTTATTCCATAGCCGAGCCAGCAGTCCCCAAAAAAAAAAATCCAACAGATGTCTGCAGGACAGAGTAGAATGACACCTACCCCGGGCACAGCAGCGCTGTCAAGAGGACGTTTGTCTTCCACTTCTCACCTCCGAAAGCTGAGCGAAACGAAACAAGATGATCGGTAACAACATCTGTAGGACGCGTGAACATACAAAAACGACAGAGAGAGAGTGAGTGAGTCTTACTTTTGTAGAGGCGCGAGGACACGTAGCCGGCCGGGGTGCCGAGGAGGACCCAGAGAACCACGGCACACGTCATCAGGGCTCCTCGGTTGGCTGGGCTGAGGAAGCCCAGGCAGGCCAGGACTGGAGAGAGAAGCACACAAAAGACACTTGTCACTGAGGTGCAGCGGCCCGGGGGGGGGGTGGGGGGAGGGGAGGAGGTCACCTGTGTGAACAGGTGACCTCCTCCCTGTTCCTCCTCATCTCAAATCGGCAAGTTTTGGCATACAATGTATCGGCATACATTGAAGACTTCATTGTCGAGCAAACAGTGAAGGCATACATTGAGGACTTCATTGCCGACCCAACTAAAGACGGCACAATAAAACAAATACAAAGAGGACTCGACAATCGCAGCACACAATATAATTAAGAGAAATAAAATGCATCCGCCAATAAATCACTCGATGCCATTTCAATTGCTGTGTGCATCAATTGCAAAATATACACCTGTGACCTGGCTCTATGAAATCCAGCTTCTTTTTAAAAATCATTCCCTCTATTGTGGGAAAGAGAATTGCTATTGCCAAGCGCTCTATTGTTATGCTGGCTCAAGGGATGTGTGTGGCCATGACAATGTGGTGGATGGAACTGGAGGGCATTCCAGGATTTCTTAGACAACCAACTGGGTTGGAAGTGGCATTTTGTGCAATTTTGGCAGTGGCAGTCTCCCCTGCCACATGCCACTAACGTGGGCTGACGAGTAAACCGTCTTATTGTCAAGTTTGGTAACTGTTGGCAGAGCAGATGGCCAACGCTATCGCTCCATCCCGAGTGGGTGTTGTGATAGCTAGTTTAACCTGTGGGTCCTGATAACCAAGAACAGAAATGCATGCAGCCAGCACCAGAGTTTAAATCCGGGCACTGAACACGCCAAATTGAGGCTGGGGAGAATCCCCAGCTGAAACCGGCCCTTTATAACTCAAACCCATCCAATTAGTTTTTCGTACAGTTTGTTAGTTTCTCGAAATTGTGCCGTGAAACATATAAATGGACTGCATTAATGGAAAACGCATGATCTCTCTCTCACATACTCAGTTTGAATTCATCCAATCACTTTTGAGTGGCTTGCAGTTTATTTCAAATAGCAGTAGCAATGAATATCACGACAACACCTGGGTCTATAGTTCAGGAGTCGCGTCTCTCATTCCCGTCTCTGCGCTTAAAAACAGGTTAAGCCAGTGCTGCCCTTTTCCTAATGTAAGCCACATTTGCATGCGGCCTCGCCTTCTCTATTGTTAACATTTTAAAGTTCTATCCGTAGTTTGGCTACGCTGACATGTTACGCCTCAGTTTTTAGAGAGCCGTGGTAAAAAGCCTAGCATAATATGAAGTAAAATGCCCCATCAGGCAAGTAAACTAAAAATGTTTTAAATGCAAGACGCATTTACTTAAAACGAAGATAAACATGGCTATAGCTTTAGCCATGTTATTTGATAACCACTCAAGTAACAACGCAAGTTTGAGGAAAAAAAAACCTCTACATTTACATTTAGGGCATTTGGCAGACGCTTTTATCCAAAGCGACTTACAAGGTGTATTGCTTCTGTATTGGTCTATTGCTTTGGAGCCACACAAACCAAAAAAAAAAAAGGCATAAATAAAGTATCCTCACAGAGCGTGATGAAGGTCATGATGAAGATCTGGGTGCCCTGTCCCAGGAAGACAGACAGCAGCATGCCCTTCCTGGGAGGGCGGAAGACATCCCCGTGGACCTGCTTCCAGCCAGACTCCTCCTGGGCATCCTCCTGAGGGAGACACAATGAAGCTCTGAGGGGGTTCTCTTGACGGTTCGAGTACCGGAAGCCATGGCGTGTTAGTGTTGCAGAACAAGTGAGAATGAGCGGACCCATAATTAGATCATTTGAGAAGTGCAAGCACGGTGTGTGTGGAGGAGACTGGTTTACCCAACAGTTAACCCATTAGCACCCAGTGCTAAGAGCAGTACAGGGGACATTATTTATATACATTTTCATAATATATGCAAACATATATAAATAGAGAATTTCTTGGTGACCCTTTGCCGATAAGAAAGGTTTTGTCCCTCCCCCCACCAGAATACCCAATAAAGCACCACCTGGTGAACCAAACAGATCAGAGTCAACCGTCTTACGTAGATTATTTGGATTTTTCCTGATGGCGACGGGACCTTAATCAAGTCCTGTGGAATGCCATACAATGTTTAAAACTAAAATGAATGTTTCCGACATACTGTACTTTCGTCTGAAATTATTTTCCAAGAACATATTTTCACTTGGCACTAATAGTTTAAGAGTTAAAGGCTAGAGACAAAAAAAAGCTCAAGTCTTTAACGGTCGATACTCGAGTATATTAGTTTACAACCAATTCCATTTAAATTCCTACACATAGCATTAGGAGGGAGTGAAAAGAGGAAACGGAGTGAGCCTTTACCTGGTCCACCTGGTTGTATCTGGCTATGTCCTTATGCAGGGTTCTCAGCATGATCATGGCAACCATGCCAGACAGGAAGAGGACAATGACTAGAGAGTTCATGATACTGTAAAAACAAAAATTGGTCACGACACAGCATCAACAACACGACTTAAACATTTTTAATAAAATTAAAAAAACAGGCAAACTTATAATGCAGACTTGTAATGCATTCAGCTGAGGTAGCAACTGTGGAACACATGAGTCCACACACATAAAAAACAATGATCTGTAGTATGTAGGCATACCTGAACCACTGGATGTTGGTGTGTGGCATGGACACCAGGATGTAATCCCATCGGGAGGCCCATTTGATGGAATTGTTCTCCTACGAAAAACACAACATTTCAAGTACAGGCTATTGGTCCAGGTTAGTCATCCAGCGTTACGACCACCCACCCACCCCCACACACACACACACACACACACACAATGTCGAGGCCTACCTCGAAGTGAACAGAGTAGGTGTAGATTATCTTCAGGTCACTTTCAAATTCTCCGAAAACTTCCATCGGCACTCCTCCCTCACACACCGGGTTCTTCTCATCGTCGTGTTTGATACTGTCCCAAAACACATGAACCAAATATTAGCAACCAAGTCAATAATTTATTCTACAATGAGTATGCCAGTGATCTATCTGCGTGTCGATCAATGTAGTGTATGTTTTAGCAGCTTCAGTTGCCATGGTATTGACAAGTGAAGAAGCCTCGGAAGATTGTTTGAATGTACAATGAAATGCTTACTCCCCATTCCCTTCCGCAGTATGAATCTCCAAAACAATACCATAAGAATACTATACACACAAAAAAATTAACACAAAAATATCAACAAAGTGACTGATGGATGATATGTACATGTCGAATTGTGCAAAAATATTTGTGTGCAGCAGCACATTGAATACAGTGCAGTAACCGTGATGAGTCCAGGAAGTCTAGCAAAGTAGGAAAGTTGAATGTCAATGATAATGTAATGATAGTGGCAGCCCTCCTAGCATCCATTAGGATTGCCTCCCCCGAGTTCAACCACACGTTTTCAACCCCATTCCAGTGACGGTGTTTATCATGGACAGGCCATGGCCATTCATACCTCTTGGGCTCCAAAGTAGCAGCCACCAGCCTTGCGCCTCTCCATCCTTCAGACTCTCCACTGTGGTAAGTGATCTTAATGTCCACGTGGTTAAACACATAGAAGGTGTGCTTTTTATTGAAGTCCGCCTGGAGGAAGAAAAAAATGTCACGGTGAAGCTCCACCTCAGTGACCACGACAAACCCTCCCCCAAAGCCATGTCCTGCCCTAATCTCCAGCATTACGTTGGATAGGGACTTCAAACTAACTACTGACCCAATATTTGCCTAGCATTTCCACAGCCCAGGATGAAATGAAGCTATAACTCAGAGTTCCTTCATTCATTCCAAGAACCATTGGAATATTATGAACTGCTACTTTAGTCATCATTGCCTACAAACAAATCCAATTTGCCTTAATTTAGTTGGAATGACGATAACCTTACCTAATTTTGACTAAACCAATCTTATCAAAAGCACTTCCTAATAAACATGTGTTGTATTAGTCTACACCACAACTGGAATGTGTGCCCTCGTTTAGAACCATTTTGTGCAGGTGTTACCCACAGAGTAAGTCTAACAAACAAGACTAAACACAATCTTTCCCCGTTTTCCCCGCAAAACAGAGAAACAACAGAGCCCGTTAAAAAAAGTTGTAAAAGAGGGTCAACTCGCATTGATGACGCAGGCGTCCTTGGCCCGGCCTTGAGGGGTGACGTAGCAGCCAATGGGAAAGCCTGGATTGCAGTATTTCTGACCATCCTCTACATCATAGCACCAAGTGACTGGCATATTGTCAACGATCCTGGAAGATAAAGAAAGGGGTCAGGCAAACCTGCGGGGCCTGGCCTTCCTCAAAAGCAACTTTTCTTACAAATGTCAACAGGTTTGGTTACCAGTGATGCTGGTAGTTCAGCTGCATTCCACGTTTGAGGAAATCCAGTTTTTCGCCATCCTGCTTAGCGCCCTTGGTGTATGATTTTGTGCACACCGTCTTGCATTCCACCTTCTCATCAAATGTAAACTGTAACAAGAAGGAAATGTGTCCTTTTTAAAAAAAAAAGTGCTTTAACATTACAGAATAACTGGGTTTAACAGGCAAATATTTGTCCAGAAATCCACTCAATGAAAAGGTCCCCTCCATTTTTCCCCATTACATACTGTCATAACTCACTTTGTACGGCGACGTTTCAATTCTTTCACCAAACAACACCTGCCCAAGGTTCTCAGATGGTCTCCTTTCCTTTTCATCGTGGCAGAAGTCAAACCTTTCAAGAAAAAAAAAAAAAGTTGTAAAATAATAAAAAGGACGACAAGCAGCCCAACCGCCCTTTCTTTAAGGGACATCAGGTGACACTACAACCAGCCATGGAGCACAACGTACATGTCATATTCGTAAGGCAGGACCGACTCCACTGAATCCAATCGATTCACGAACAGCTGAATTGAAGTCTGTAATGAAAAACAAAAAGTTAGATCCGTCAGTGGAGCAAGCCGAGTAGTTTGAAGCACACTGCATAGTGGTTCATTGTTTAAGTAAAGCTTGATGCAACCGTGTTGTACTGACGACGTCTTGCTATGCTACCCCGGCAACATATGCAGCAGTACAAACAGAAGCCTGCCAAGTTGTACAACTAACGCTACGTGAAGCCAGGCAACAGAAAGATGTCCCATTGTATACATTTACTTTTAAATGTACACGATTCCAGTTGTTTTAACGATGAACCAAATGCAGCAGAGACGACAGTGATAACACACAATGTTAGCAGTTTAAATCGGTTGTCATGAATCAAGATACTCAGGCCCAACCTGACCGGGCTACCTGAACTAAACCACGATATGAAAGAAAGATAACTATATTTAGACGTCAATCTAACATCTACGATCAGAGAGTTTCGTTTCACTTTACCTGGCAGTCATCAGCTCCTTTGCCTTCTTTACAGAAACTTACAGGCGCTAAACCCGGAAGGTAGAAAGCTGAACACGAATAGAACACAGACACGGCGCACAAGAGCAACAACGCAAAGTCCGTCCGCGTCTTCATCTTTCAGCTGTAAGGTTTCGGTCGTTAATCGGTTGGTCTCCCGGGCGTTAAATTAAGAATATGTGCCCCCCTCGCCGACACAGGATAGTGGACCGTCGACTAGCTGCGAAGGGTTAGCTCGCTGGTTAGCCTATCTGCTGCTGCTGCTGCTGCTGCTTCTTCTTCTTCTTCTTCTCTGGTTGATTTATGCGGCGCTGAGCTGCCTGTCACAGCTGAGGCTGAATGGACGCTGCCTGCCTGCTGCTGCTGTAACCTAATGAATGGACGCTGCTTGCGGCTGTAATGCCACCACTAACTCCAGGAGAACAAACTTGAAATTCAGGAAAACCACTGATTTCGTATTCCTATGTACTATGTGCCGGTCGAATCGTCCACACCATACTGTGTAGTAGTAGTAGTAGTAGTACCGTGGCCCCCATGCAAAGGGACATTGATTAGATGAGCTAATACAAAGCAGAGTCAACACAATTAGATTCAACTCCCCTCCGATGTTACTCCCTCTCTACACAACCATAGTATTAACAATAAAGATAAACAATAAGTGTCTAAGTAGGGATGATATGGGATACATATGGCATTTTCGAAGTGACCAATTACACAAATATCGTTTTTCCAGCGTCGAGGGGATACATTGAAGATGCATCTAAAATTACATGTATCTGTGTACATCTAAAGTACAAATTAGATCATTATATATATATATTCTTATGTTTTTATATACATATATATACTGTATTGTTATGCTATTGTCTACTTCAACAAATGTACACCTTGTAAGTCGCTTTGGATAAAAGCGTCTGCCAAATGCCCTAAATGTAAATGTAAATGTATTGTATATACAGAACCAACTAGGGACAATTCATAAATTTAGACCATAGTTATGGGGCTGGAGCTCAGGGCCCCCAGTCTTTTTTTAAATATTTTAGACGATATTATAGACGCTAATGACAACATCTATGACGTTTATAACATTCGGCCACTAGATGTCGCACCCCCCCCCCCCCCTTCTAAATGATACGTTAAACATTAATTTGGGTTAATGTTTCCTTGTGTGCTGGCCCGTCGCCGTATTTGAGTTAATTTAATGATTCGTAATGTGTAGTTTGTGTGGGTGTGGTCCCTGCTGATTAGCTGGCCATGTGGCAGCTAGGTTTCCAAAAACAATACTTGTTTTTCCCCCCCGCACCTTTCTAAAAGCTATGTTGATGTATTTTTAGTTTAAATGAATGAATGCATTTGAATCATTGTCTGTCCGGAAGGAGTCGAAGTCTGCAAAGTTGTCTTTAACATACATAGGCCTAACCAATGGTTGAGATCTAGTAGACTGTCTTTTAATCTGTACATTTAAACTGCACATGATATTACCATGCACTTTACTGCACCATTTGCACTCGCTAAATTATTTTCGCTGTACTGTACTTGTGCTGTGCAATGACAATACATTTGAATCTAATCTAATCTAATATAGAATATATAACCCTAATAAATCATCAACGTCCTTGATGTCCTTTTCCCCTCATTTGTAGCCACATAATTAACCATTCCAGATGCAAGGAAACGTTTTATCTTAAAGTGGTCCATTCCTATAATCGCCCCTGGCCCAGACCGAACCACATCGTGCGATGTATCTGGCAGATACGTCGCACAATGTGGTTCGGTCACAATCGGGTTTTGTCTATAGAAAACCTGTTTTCTATAGACAACAGCAGTGAACAGCAGCAGTGAAAGACATATGTATAGTCTACATTAATAACGATGAGAAGAAATGCGCGTAATATATGGTTAATACGATTTAAAAATATATATATATGGTTTGAAACATCAGAGAGAAAGCAAAACAAAGCAAAGCTGTGATCCGATACACTTAATATCAATACACTTGTATGTAAGGACGCTCTGACTGTTGTGAAAATTGTATTTTGATATTGATATATTGAAGATAAATATCACTACATGCGTATAATGTTCTCAAGTCGCCCAGCCCTCAGCGGCGAATGTACTATTGTTATTTTGCCGACAGGGGGCAGTATGACGTCATCTGCCTCTATGGGTTGCAGTGATTGGTGGCGAAGAAGAAGAAGACGACGACAAAAGAGGCGGGGCTGCGGTCTCTTTTAAGACCGCGTTTGCCCGTCGCCGAATGTTTGCTTAGCTAGCCTAGCATATCTTCGAGGTAGCCCACAAGACGAACTTTGGTGCCGATTAAGTGGATGAACATTTCGCTGAACCGGTACCCCATTGTCCTCTATTTCCCTAGTCGTCTTATGTTGTTTTGTATTAACCATTGCGATTCCGAATATTAACATTGGCTATACTATAACGTACAATGCGTTCATCGCCATTTTACCCGTTCGACTTGGGGACATGTCTGCTAAACGACCGACAGGCTTGTCCACTCGGTGGCTGATCCAAGCTATCCAAGGATCCCGTTTGTGTGATGAGTCGAATATCTTATGTTCCCGAAATGACGGCTCATCTGTGTTTTTTGTTGTTGTTGTGCAGTCGTTGGCTCTACGTTATATAACGGTACGCCATGGCAGAAGCGGACCGGCCGGGGAAACTGTTCATCGGCGGACTGAACACGGAGACGGACGAGAAGGCCCTGGAGCAGTACTTCAGCAAGTACGGCAGGATCGTCGAAGGTGACTATCCCAGTCCAACGGATTTGTTTCTCGTTTCGTGGTTATTTATATATGTTGTTTTTTTTTTACTAAGTGTACTATTTATCTACCATATGTATTGGGGCACATATTGGTGCAGTAATTTACTCAAGAGTTGCCTGCGAAAAATAATCATGTTTTTTTTTTTTCGACAACAAAAAATAATAGGTAGGCCACGTTACTAATGCCGGAGGGGGGGGCGTCTATTTGTTATTCGATCGATCATGTGGTGAGAACCGGACAATTTGCCATTGGAGGTCGAAAACTGCGACATTTCAGCGTTAATCTGATTATTTTTTTATACGCGTGTAGCAATGGTTGTAGCTACAACCAATATTTTCAAAACGTTTCGTAAATTCGCGGCAAAACACCGTGAGATTTGAGGAGTGGCGTGGGGAGGGTAATCTGAGTGAGACATGGCAGCTCTTGTGTGCGCGTAGTTGAATCAACAGTCATGAGTTGAGGGCCTCCCGGGGTGATGGTCGGATCGATAGAAACAATATCGATACTTACTACTATATTACGCCACGTTTCTAAATATCGATACTAGGGCCAACGTATTGATATTTATGATAATAAGAGATTACAGGCAATTCGGTACTGTGGCAACACCACCAAGCTCTACAAACATGAAAATCCCCGCAAAAGAAAACAATGAGCTGCAAGAAAAAAATAGAGGGAAATGCAGCCAACACTGACGGAGCCTGAGAGCCCCCCCCCAAATCAAAGACTCCACTTGCTCAATCCTTGTGGAGAGGCAAGGAATATCCAGGTATACATGTGTATGTAGTAGTGTAATGAATGTTAGTCAAATTTGATCTTGAGCATTGGTCAATGTTGTATTTTCTATTTAATTGGTCGTCATTAGCTGTTACTTTTGCAGACTGATTGAATGGACTATATTCGGACGTTAAATAAAGATTTAGATTAGCTTCCACAAAATGGTTGCTGTACTTCCGGGGGTCCACTCAAAGGCAGCAACAACAATAAATACAATGATTTCAAATAACACTACAAATTAAACAAAGGTCAATAAGCCAGATATAAAGATCAGAAATAATTAAACAAAATATGAAGCGATAGGCAAAATGTCTACATACTAGGCAGAATCCTTACTATGAAAAGTGTCACCAATATGCAACTGGGTCAACATCTCCAATCGATGCCCTGAGACCCTTTTTTTTTTTTTGAAGAGTTTCAAAAGTGATTCCCCTCTTGTCACTACTTCTGAGAGCAACTGCAGCCCATGAGCGCAAAACAAGCTAGCTGCTGAGATGTCTGTGCAATGCCAATGCTGTTTCAAAGGTATTGAAAGCTTTCATGGTCTCACTGCCAGCACCTTTCTGGACCCAAGATTTAAAACCTTTGGTTTTGTGCCGCAGCATATGTTGAAAGGGTGACTCATCACTGAAATGCAGTTGGTGAAGAAACAATTACGCTTTTATTTAGAAACGGTATCTTGGTGATACTGGCCCTGGAAATACTTAGCATCAGATCCAGATTTTGTGGTGTAGCCCACCCCTTTGAGTGAGATGTGGCAGCTCCGTGGGCGCTTTTTGATTAACACAACCAATAGGCCTATATCACACTTCCTGCTTCCGGAGCCTTAAAAATCGCAGAGCAGTGTACTCTTACTTCCGGTAGTTACCCCAGATACGAACAAAGGCAGACAAACTGTGGCTGCCTCCTCTCCTCTCGTAGTGTGCCGGCTGCTCAACGTCCAAACAAAGACAGCCCTACCTCAGTTTACACGATTTCCCCAAAGACAAACTCCTCCGCAAGTTTTATGTGAGGCTGATAAGGAGGATGAAGGTTCCTCGTTTCATGTTCTCAGGGGTAGCGCGTATGTCTGTTTGCACTTTGACAAGGAGAGCATATGTCTTGAAAAGTGGGCGGAATAGGCTAATAATGTCGGGTAAGTGTGTGATTAAAAGCACTGGTCCTGACCCCCACACACTCCATCTCTCATCCGAATAGAGCCACACAATGACGGATAAGTGTGCGATTAAAAGCACTGGTCCCAAGTAGGGCTGGGCGTTACGGACCAAAACCCGTTATTTTTAGGCTCGATATACGATATATATCGGTATTTTATACAAATTCGGTTTTTAACTCAATGCCACAAGTATGTCACAAGCACTTTTATTTTAAGACCACTCATATTCACAAGAATAACCCTTTTAGAAAATATACAGCTGCACACTACATATTAACACGTAAATGAAAAGGTACATTGAAATAATCAAAATCCATCAAATAAATAGCCTATATAAAATACATAGGCATACCTCTGCTCCTACACAAAATCGCCTTCGTTATATGGCGATATATCCAGATAGAGCCACAAGACACAATGTCGGGGAATTGTATGATTCACTAGTTGAACCACATTGTCTGGACCGACTTTTGGAAGGTTATGCAGCAATGTTGTCCAGCGATAACTGTGCCATGGTGAATGCATTAACCGGAATTTGGGATACACTGCTTCAGCGATTTTTAACGGGTACTTCCGGCTTTCTAATCTAACGTGATATAGGCCTATTGATGAGGGCCTCCCTTGCTTTTCTTAACAGCCATTGGTTAAAAGCCAGATTTAAGAAAAGGTATGTCCTGCAGTGGTTTGACTTTTGACTACAGTCATTGGCTCAATATATGGGACAAGGGATACAAATGCTGTGAACTCTGAAATTTAATCACTTTCCCTCACCTTAGGCCTGCACCCAGATCTCCCTAACGCCAGATAACGCAAAATGTTTGCTGTATACGTGTGACACACCCCTAATGCGGGTAGATGGCAAGACGGTTGAAAATTAGTAACATTATGGGCTTGTACATTGTGGCCTCACAAAGTTTGCTGTTTTGGAGCATGGAAACATTATAATGTTACATGAGAAGGCAGGAGCTTCGTAAACCAAAAAAATCCCATGAAGTACAAGCCCTGTTTCAGAATTTAATTGTTTTCAATTGGGACTTCCTTTCAAGGTGTTTTTTCTGATGTCTGAACTCTTCAATCAAAGTTAACCAATATGAACTATTTACAATTCTCGTTTCAGTTCTCTTGATGAAAGATCGGGAAACGACAAAGTCAAGAGGTTTTGCCTTTGTAACATTCGAAAGTCCATCGGACGCAAAGGATGCGGCGCGGGAGATGAACGCCAAGGTAATGACTTTGTCCACCGTCTAATCTCGTACCATACTTTTCAAATGGAAGAATTTGTCATTGATTGCCGGCTTTTTCTTAGTCCCTTGATGGCAAGACCATCAAAGTGGAGCAGGCAACCAAGCCGCAGTTTGAAAGTGGAGGCAGACGCGGACCGCCGCCACCACCCATGCACCGCAGCCGCGGTCCACCTAGAGGACCTCGGGGGTCCCGAGGAGCCCCTGGTGGCATGAGGGGCCCTCCGTCCAGAGGTACTAGAATGATGGTGTAACGTGACCACTTCTATTTACACCTCAAAGGCACTCTAGACTGGGTTTTATCAATCGCTTTAAACTCTTCTTCCTTTCTTGTTTGTCAAAAGACTATTATGATGACATGGGGAGTGCAGACCCCTTCTTCAAAGGGATGTCGTCCCGAGGCCCCCCTCCACTGAAGAGAGGGCCCCCAGACCACAACGGTGGTCCCCCGCCCAAGAGGTCAGCCCCGTCTGGTCCCATGAGCAGAGGTAAGTGTTTTTAGTTTCTTTATTTTATTTATTTTCTTCGCTTTTATTTTCTCTAGATGTATTGACTGATGAATGCATATCATGTGCATTTGAATAGGGCTTAATTGCATCATGAAATACCCATGTCCCCTCCTAGGGCTAAACAATTAATCAAACTATAATTGTAATTGCAATACTGTCAATATTCTATGTTATAATGCTAAATCTATTCCCTCCCAGTATGAATTCCTAAAATTGTACACTCGGGGGGGGGGGGGACTGTCGACTAGCTGACGGTGTTGGTTATTGTGGCGGGCTGCCACAAAGTGTTCCATGTATGTGGAACACTGTCAAATGTGTGTGCCCTGCAGCCTTTCACAAACATTCTTGGTAATGATGAGCCCAAAGGGTGTTTGATGCTCAAATATGTTTGTTGCCTTGTGTGGTACAGCACCCATGTCCAGGGACCGGGATCCGTATGGCCCTCCACCTCCCCGCAGAGACTCCATGTCCAGGAGAGAAGACTACCCATCGCCAAGGGAGGACAATTATAATGCCAAGGAAAGGTAATTCAAGCCAGCGTCCCCATGACTCTTGCATTATTGTGTGCATCCTGCACACCATACTTGCTCATGAGGTTTGTTCCACTAAAGTATATTGACCCCTTGTCTCCACAGCTACTCCAGTAGGGAATACAACTCCAGGGATTCAAGGGGCTATGCACCCCAGCCCAGAGAATATTCTGGCAGGGAGTACAGTTCCAGCAACCGGGATGAATATGGCTCAATGTCGAGGGGATACAAGTATGTTCATTTTTTAAAATGTTTTTACAATCACACCACCCCTCTGCCCTGTTCCTCCACCTTAACAGTGTACCGTGTGCAACATGTTTTAAGTAATTGTGGATATATCCTGTTTTCAATCAAGCATATTTGATCACATTTAAACTGCACTGACTTGAATTCATTTTAGTTTTAAAATTCATTCATATACCATTTGCGATGTCTCTCTCATTCCAATCGTATGAGATATTCAAAAGTATCTTACTAACTAAATGGAAGGAGCCTCTGTATATCTCTGGCCTTTGATGTTCTCTACAACCGTTCATTCGATCATCTTCATACTTGGCAGGCATGCAGTGCACCGGCGGGTGTATTGCCAGTGCAGTGTAGAGTGGTTGTTTGGATGAGCGGTTCACACAAGAAAGCGGCAAGCAGCAACACCGGAGGCCTGGCCACCGGCTGGCTGTTCTGAGCACACCCATTTTAAACGGGGCACTGCACTAGTAGAAATGATGATGAGTAGAGGATGCTTTTGTGTGTGGCCAGTACGGTAACCTAAAACTGCTAACTTGTGTGCAGTGAGCGTGAGGGCTACAGCGGAAGTCGGGAGCCAAGGGGCTACATGGAGCGCCCGAGTGGCGGCTCCTACCGAGACTCGTATGATGGTTACGGTAAGACATGGCCACGTTTGTCTCAAAAACTTTCTGACTCTAGCCCAAACCAGGACTGCTCAATCGACCTTGAGGAAAAGGGAAAAACATCATATACCCCATCTCAAATAAAAAGAGGCCGCTTCGTAAAGTTCTTACGGAAAGTTGTTAAACCCCTCCTCCTTAACAACTTTTGGAGGCGGAGCAAAATTCTGAGCTGCGTAGCCACTATGACATCGGGAAACTTTTTTTTGAGCTGTAAGGTATAATCATTAAATGTTTTTTTCAGTTTCATTTTAATCAACACTCGGCGAAGAAATATTTTTGTCAGTCGAACACACCACGGCAAACTTCCTAACGTCGCCAGGAGTTGGCATCTAAAATGGAATCCTAAAAGGGCCATGGAACGTCCTCTGGACCGCTCCGTTTCTGTGCATTCCAAATCCCTCCCTCAAGGAGTAAATATCCCTCCCCATAAAAAGTCCTGTCAAGAAAACTCTGAAAACCGTACACGTATCTGCAGGTCTGACACGTGGAGTTCCAAAAAAGAAAATCAAATGTCTACTCAAAACAATGGCATGCAGAAAAGGCCTTGTCTTCCCTGTAGTTTCCCTTTTAAACTGGGGAAGATTATTCCCTAGGGTCGTGTGAAACCTTACCCATAGTAAATGTAACACTATGGGTAGCATAAACAAACATAAGTAGAGTTACTTTTAAAAACGAAAACGGCATCATTTCTGTTGGCAAAAAGTCAGACACTTGACAAAGGAAGTGTAATTTTTTATTTTGAAAATTTGCCAATTACCTGACCCCATTGACCCTGCAGGTAACTCTCGCAGTGCCCCACCCTCACGGGGGCCCCCACCCTCCTATGGTGGGAGCAGTGGAGGCAGTCGTTATGACGACTATGGCAGCAGTTCCCGAGATGGCTATGGCAGTCGTGAAAGTTACCCGAGCAGTCGCAGCGAGCCCTATCCGCCTAGCCGTGGGGAGCGCAACATGGGCAGGCCCGAGAGGGGCCCCCCGCCCCCGGTCGAGAGGGGCTACCCTCCTCGTGACTCGTACGGCAGCTCAAGTCGCGGAGCCCCCCGCGGAGCCCCCCGCGGGGGCAGTCGGGTGGATAGAGGAATTGCCCGCAGCAGATACTGAAAACTGAGGACAATTCGAAAATGAAGTGCCACGCCACTCGTGTTCACTGTAAAGCTAAATGTGTTGTGGGAGAAAAAATCTGGACGGGGAAAACAACGTTGACCCCCATTGCCATGTCTAATTCTAAAGCTTGTCCGCTGTTTTTCCTCCCACTTTTACCGTCACTTTTTAGTTGAGTTTAAAACGTTTTATATATATTATTTCTGCTGCCAGTGTAATGGTTCAGTCACATGTTTTTTGTTTTTTACATCTAGAGCTGTGAAAATCTGCTTTGCCCCTTTAGTTGTTGCTTTCCTACAATAAAGATTTTAGACAAATTGTTTATAGATAATTTCTCTCCTATAAAACAATACCAGTGATATCAGCGTAACACTTCTAAGTTAAGATCCTGATGTTACGCCACAGACTGCACTCGATGGGTTAGTTGAAACTGTTCCTACCTGAATAATTAATCTACTGACCTGAAGTAACTCTAAACCAACTGGGCCTCCTGTTCCATGGGGTAACGAGCAAATGTCACATCTTCTGAATGTTTCCTTGGATATGGATCCGTCGTCATAGTCAAAGTATGACGGCTTTCATCCACCTAACCACAGACCACAACAACCAAACTCAAGTATATGCAACTCAAGCAGCTGGTAAGCAAAGCAAACCTCTTTGTTTCTCGTCTGTAACTCAGTTTCTCATGTATTGCTATCTCTACTCCAAGCTGATGGCCAACACCTATACCTCAAAAAGAGTCAACCGAGTTAGGGTTTAAATCTAGCCCTTTCATCAACTAAAATTGTCAACAGAAGAGCTCATCCTCTGTCGACCAATGACAATCGTACACCCATCCTCTTGCCAACTGTTTCCACGATTGCTGAAGGGCACAACTCGCACTTTTTTTTCTATCTATTCACAGAACTATATTATGGTTTTTAGAATGACAACTTAGAACATGCACCTCTTACTAAGATCACTTAAAGCAATTGTATCAATGTCAAAGCCTTTCCTACAAACATGCAAATTCCAAAACTAACGGACTTCCTGGACAGCAACGACTCCTTGATGACAAACTGGAAACTCGAGCACCAAAGTGCAACACAAACGGAACTGGACCATGGATGACGGGGATTGTTTTCAGACAATTTGGAAATACCGGATGGGCTGTTTGTCAATGAGCTGATATTGGTGTTCTGTTGCAGGATGAGCTGTATGCTGAGACCAACTTGGTTTGTGCACCATATCTGTCCTGAGTCCTCAAGTTGCTGGACCAGTGGAATCTCTCCTAAACCACTGCAATAGGTATGTCCCCAAAGTCTAAAACATTTGTTTTAGATGTTAATATTGTGTAACACTGTACTTTTAATGTAGTTACACAAGTACAGTGTCGTAAGCAATATAACTAGCAGCATGTATTTGATCTGTAATAAATGTATGGAACAACGTGCAACTTAAGTGGTTTAAGGGCAGTGTTGGGTTTAATAACATTATAGGCATGTATTTCACATGCAGTGGGCATCAATATTGTGGCTGAAGTACATGGGATTGGTTGAGTGTAAATGTGTTTTCCTGTATAACCCTTTTGAGATTAAAATGCCCTTAACAATTGTCCTGTCTTGCTCTAGGTCTGTTCCTGTTGTGAGTGGTATGGCCTGAACGTTTGGGCATCCCAAGTACAGAGGCAGGAATGGCAGACTTCCAAATGAAGCATTACACTTTATAATTAATAAAAGCTTTTAAAATGTATTTTGTGTCATTCTTTCACATTGAACCTTTTGTGCCTCTGGGCGTTTATCCATGTGTAATATATAAAGACATCAATTAGCTCAATCCTTCACTGTCTACTGCATATAGCAAATTAATATAGTAAATGTAATGACCTGATTTTATCCAAATGATTTTCCATCAGTTTCAGAGTTTACATTTAAATAGTTTAGCTAGTAGTGGTTCCCGTTAGCTTGTTTGTGTGCATTTGACTTGAGAATTGACAAGGCTAGTTTGTATTTGATAGGACACGGTTGACAATGGCTTTGTCCCACATAATGCAGATGTCTTACCCAATGTGAGCTGTTGCTTGCAGTGGTTTGCTATCGTTCAAACTTAAAATGTGGAATACATCTATTGAAACCTAACTTCCCTTACCATAATTGACCATTGACTCATTTGATCAGTATTCTGACGTCCCATCAGGACTTTATGATTGTTTATTGCTCGTCTGAAATGCATCCAGTTGAAGGTTATGCAAACAAAACGGATCATAAAGAGGCCACCAGCCACAATCAGATTTGTAGTTAACCAGCCACTGTAACGTTCCTGTGTGCCGCTAGGGGGTGATCGTCAGTCTGTTGTCTGGCAGCACGTTTTTTTTTTTTTCCTCGCAGAATTGCGGATGTGAGTTGCATACATTGATGCGGAAAACGACGAGAGTCGTCCCATTTTTTGAAGTAGTGCACATTTTTAGATAATGTTAAGTACTCTGCGCTATGAATCCCGAGGAGCAAACCGTAACGTGGCTGATCTCGCTGGGGGTGCTCGTCTCTCCTAAAAAGAACATAGCGGACCCGGAGGATTTTTTGAAAACGTCGCTGAAGGATGGAGTCGTTTTGTGCAAACTAATTGAGCGAGTCGTACCTGGCTTTACTGCAAAGGTGGGCGAATAACAGTCTATTCTAGTCGTGTTCAAGTGCGTTTGCAACATGTCTCGACAGACATGTTTCCAAGTCTCGGAAGGGAGGGGTTTGATTGAAAATATATGAACAAGAACTAACTAACTACATGCTATGTTATCCGGTCATTTGTGTTTAGCTTGTTAAGAATGTACTAGTTAGTGCCACGGTGATACAGAAACTATAGTTTATATTTATATCGGGATATTGGGTGGTTTTTTTTGTTGCGACGTGAAGACGTTCCGCATTCTTCGCCAGCCTCG
Source organism: Muraenolepis orangiensis (assembly GCA_027704905.1). NCBI lineage: Eukaryota > Metazoa > Chordata > Actinopteri > Gadiformes > Muraenolepididae > Muraenolepis > Muraenolepis orangiensis. The sequence continues at coordinate 22,123,535 of CM051001.1, forward strand.
AAATGTTTTGAGAAATTGGTGATTGCAACTTCTTAGACACCTTGCCTTTTAAATACAGTTAATACATACTATGGCTTTTTATCTTTTATAATCTGGACTCATTTGTTTTAACCACTTCGACTTAGTACTTAAGTTGACCCGCGGCGGGTTTTTTTAGTTACAAACACTTTCGAAGTTCCCTAACGTAAAGAATGATAAACAGTTGGGCTAGAGAGGGACGATTCGTCACTTCCGCCCAAAGGCTGTTACCCTGGTGCGCCTCCCCCCCTCCCCTCCCCTCCTCTGAGCCAGCGGTAGCGGCTTCGTATGGAGGAGACGAGATTCCTTATGGACTACTAGGATCGACCTACAGCCGTCATGTTGTGTATACTGTTGTGACTGTACAAGGATAGCCAGCTCCGTCAGTTCTCGTTTGAGGTTTTTTGTATTCGCCCCCCCGTAAGTCCTCATTTTACGGCCGAGGTAGGTGATGTGTTTATATATATATATATATATATATATATATATTTGTATTTCACGTCTCTGTCCAGTATTGTCAAGACCCGAGGAGCGAAGCGGACTGCATCGCCAATATTCGGGAGTTTTTAAGAGGATGCACGTCATTGAAAGTAGAGGTAAGTTATCGTTTCAGTGATTGATTGTTGTTGTTGTTTTGTTTTTTTTACCATATCTTAATCGGTTGACACATCAATGACCACACATAAACGCAGAGTATACAAGCTTCGCATTGAACCTACTGTTGAACCACTGTTGTGTTGCTGTTATGTTGTATTGTCGTGATACTGTTGTATGTTGTATTGTCTCCGATCATGCGTTGTGACCTGCTGGGCGTGAATGAATGGGCGTCCTTGTAAACAGACTGTCATGCTGTCAGTCAGGGAAGTTTTACTGAGTTTTTGTGGGTGTGTGATTCTGTATTTCTATTAGAAAATACTGTCACCACGCATGAACCAACGCCACAGGCGTGAATGCATACATTTTTTTTTTAGCAGGGCCAGTATTATGTTAGTAGATATAGTAATATTAGTAGAGAGAAAATATATATTTTACTTTCATGTATCCCTGTCCCTGTATTTTCCAGACTGGACAGTTGATTCTCCACCCATTTTAAAAATAGTACCTTTTCGGTGTTTTTAAAGAAGTAATTGACTCAGCAAGATGTGCTCACTGCACGTCAAGTGGGTTCACTTGTGCCTGGTGGGTTTGTTATGTTTGGGAGGTCCCTTATGCCTTCGCCCACCCATTCCACAACTAGCCCATAATTATAACTATTTTTTGTGGCTGCAGGATTGCTCATGGGCAACAGGGCTTGGGATCGCCACTGTCAAATATAGCCTCCATCGCCTCAACGGTTTCTTCTGTGGTGCCCTGCCCAGTACTTTGGCCAGTGATGTGATCGTGGTTAACGACTAGTTTTTCCTTTTTTTTTTTTTTTTTTCTTTCGGTCTTCATCTCGTTCTCGAAGCCATGGCCCAACTTGTCATGTGACTGCACAAAGAGAGCAGTCATCCCACTTTCACTTCTGCTGTGGGATATATAGAAGAGGGGAAGCAGTGGCAGCTGCTGAGGGCACTAGCTCCTTTGCAAACCGTACTAGATGACTTGTGGCTCTCGCTCACTACCTCTAGTCAGTGAGACTTGACTACTTTCACGAGTAATTGAAACGTCAGGCTTCAGCCAATGGTGATGCACGTTTAAGCTTTTACACAGTCCACTTTTATGATGTAATGTTAAGGACCAGGATGTCCAACGCCTTACAATTGTTCTGTTGGATTTCTGTGGTTGCTACTTTAAGTAAAGTTTAGTGGCGTGTTCTCAACTGCTGTTTTTGCATATGGTGAGTTGATGAGGCAACATTTTATGATCATTTTAGATCATTTCCTCGTTTTATTTTTATTAGCCTAGATAATGATAACAATTCTCAAACTAGATGAGACACATGGCTGAAGCCTTTCTTTCTCTCTCTCTCTCTGTGTGTGTGTGTGTGTGTGTGTGTGTGTGTGTGTGTGTGTGTGTGTGTGTGTGTGTGTGTGTGTGTGTGTGTGTGTGTGTGTGTGTGTGTGTGTGTGTGTGTGTGTGTGTGTGTGTGTGTGTGTGTGTGTGTGTGTGTGTGTGTGTGTGTGTGTGTGTGTGTGTGTGTGTGTGTGTGTGTGTGGCACTGGCACTGGCACACCATACACGGCGCATGTGTCACACGTTTTCACGGGTGAGTGGCTGAAGTGTTTCAGCCTCAACCACCAGGTCACAACATATGGGTGGCATCACCTCACATGCCACTGTCTCCTTCCAGGAGACACTGTCTCCTCCTCCTCCTCCTCCTCCTCCCAGTGCGTCTTCTGTTTCAGATTCACCCTCTCATACAGCTTGTGCCATGGTGTACTGCATGTGGTGTTTTTGAGTTCAGATTATAGAGGCTTCTTCTTCCCCCCACTCTCTTTTGCAGGGCTTTGAGGCCGAGTGCTTATACACAGGGGAGCATTTCGGCAAGGTCCTGACCACCCTGCTGGCTGTCAGCTTTGCCACACAAGGTAGGAGATGTGCAGTGCTCTTCTTGCTTTGTAGGGAAGGGAGGAGGGATGGGGATGGGGGGGGGGGAGGAGGAACGGAGATCGAATTGGAGATGTTGTATGCCTTAACAGCCGCATTGTGATGTCTTCAAAATTGCTGGAGGAAAATGACTTATCTTTCTATTGAGTGGAGCAGGGCTTGTTGTTATCTCTCGTTTCAAGGCCCACTGTCAGACAATTAGATTGATTAGACCCCTAAAACGAGACACCCACGTCTTCATCAGCCCACAGGTCTCATTAAATCAGCTGTTATTCTAATGCAAGTTGTGTACTCAGGAGTATAATGGTTTAGTACATTTAGCTTTTAACAAAGTGGCGTTTCATTCATTTTATCCAGGACTTTTGCCAACTGAAATTAGTTTAGATAAACGTTTTGACCGAATTTGTTCCTTATTGTTCCGTCTGAGGTGGAAAGGCTGGTCTTGATCACAACACTGATACAGCCTCTTGTCAGTAAACCCTTCCCTACACATAATGTGGGGTAGTACATAATACTAACAAGTCAATGATAATTGCTGCTGTTGATGGGGAAATTAGCACACATTCTATATGAAGGTTTTATAATGTCGTACGGTTGGTTTATTAGTGAAATAAATACATTTTTTGAGGTTTAGTGTGAGTCTCACCGCCCGGAATCAATGTGAGTTGAGTTGAAGCGGTTCTGCCTAAGGTTGTGGTGTTTTGTGACGTTTAGAGCAACAGGCCGTGTACTAAAATACACTGAAGACTGCATCTGTGTTTTTTGTTTTTGTTGTAATGTGCTCCACAGACTGTGCCACAGAGAGATCATGTCCACAGTCGGGCTCCATTGCTTCTAGTCAGTCCAGCTCCTCACACACCCTCTCCTCTGTCAAGTCCAAAGGGTCGCTGCGCAGACAATCCAAACCAGCGGTACAGCCTCTGCTACACACACACACACACACACACACACACACACACACACACACACACACACACACACACACACACACACACACACACACACACACACACACACACACACACACACACACACACACACACACACACACACACACACACACAATTATATATATGTCATGTCGCTTCGATTACATCAGTGTGACTCACATGTATTCGTGTGTTTATTTCTCTTTTTGGCCGACTGGCATGTGACACAAATGTAGTTATCGTAGTTTACCTACCAAAAAGTTGTGCTCTCCCGCCAAAGAAGAACGGTGCGACCACCGGAATCCAATCTCTCGCGGATTGACAAGAGTGTTGAATTATTTGACTGAGAATACCTTCATAAGAGGGATGGATGCCTCCGTGGCGCCCTGGCGGCAAGGGTGGTTAAGAGTGGCTTCATCATCAGGGAATGTAGAAAATCACTGAGACTTTTGTCGTCTCACTGACCTTAGTGTGACCACCAATAATAGTGGATTGATGATATAGATCAAGACTCGAGACCAGTGAACGGTAAAAACACATTTCCCTGTCAGACACTCGGCCGTGATAATTGACGCTTGATTCGGAGCAAATTCCGTAATCGGTCTGAACAACGGTATGTTTAAGGAATGTTCTCGCTTTCATGGTGCACTGATGCACGCACAAAGTAAATGCCCCATTTATCGATTTAATCGTTAATTAATTTTCATATTTGGCACTGTAACGATGCTCGGGATGTAGTTCGGGGGCTCTTGCACTGAAACCCAATGCCGCCGTGCACAGGAGATGTCGGAGAACGGCGGCGGCGGCGGCGGCCAGGCGGCGGTCAAGGCCCGCTTCAACTTCAAGCAGAACAACGAGGACGAGCTCTCGTTCAACAAGGGCGACCTCATCCACGTGCTGCGGCAGGAGGACGGCGGCTGGTGGGAGGGGACGCTCGGCGGCCGGACGGGCTGGTTTCCCAGCAACTACGTCCGAGAGATCAAACCCTGCGGTCAGTGGTTGCGTTAGGCCGCACGCTTCTGCTAATAATAATAATATGCTAATGAATAAAATAAAAGATGGTTCCCCCTTGTAACTTCCCCCCCAACCCCTTGGAGGTTGTAAGGCGGATGACTCTGCAGGCAGTGTCTTGTTTAAGCGCGTTATGGCATCCAGCGAAGGGGTGACGCTATCTTGACACTGCCGTCTGAAGCAGCACTCCCTCTAATTTGGAACTTGCATCAGTCCCTAATGGTGTCCTGGTGTTGTTCCGCTAAACTGCCATGGGTGGATGGCAACATTGTTATTGGGGCTAACCTGTAGGGCCAGAAAGCCCTACGGACGTGAAGCCATGCCCTGTGCTTTCTCTGCTTCTTGCTTCTTTCATTCTTTCTTTCTTTTTATTTTTTTTTCCCCGGCCCACTGCGTCTTGTTGGAACATGTACTTTGACTACATGGGTCTTTGGAAATGATTGAAGCGCCGTTGTTATCATTATATATTAACACTCAATGAGTTGAATACTACTTACTTAATATACCTACTTGCCTACTTATTGCTTAAGATATTTTTCATGGCATTTCCCGTGACGCGTTTTTCACGGTGGGTTCTTCAAAACGGCTTCCTCGCAATGTGTTGTGCACGGCG
>CM051001.1:22133634-22197551 GCA_027704905.1 Muraenolepis orangiensis
TTCAATCGTTATAATCTTATTTGTATGTCCAAATGTGTACTGTCCATGAACGATGATTTCTGCTAAATGAGATAATAGTAAATATGAAATATAGTGTGTGTGTGTGATGTGGGGTGCGTGTGTAATAAGCATTGAGGTGTGTTTTTCTCAATGGGTTTGGCAGGACGCTCACCCAGACTACGGTGACATTGTGAAGGCGACGGCGGCATTTAGAAACCTAGTGGTAAGTCCTCTCCAGTCTCAACTTCAGACTGCGCTTCTTGACCATGCACGAGATCCAATGTCCATCCTTTGTCATGTCGTGAGGCAGATCAGATCAACGGAAATTATATTTGAGGACCTACTGACCATGACAGCAGTCTGCTCACCTGAAAGATAGAAGGAAAGAAATGAAGAACCCCTGGTGTGAAAGGGTGTGTGAACACAAGAGCGATATGAATGCATTTTATAAATTGCATTTTTATTTTTATTTTTTTACTTTATTCTATTCTATTTTTATTTATAACTGCTGTCTGTCGGGTATTGCACATAAGATTTTCACACCACTGCTTTATACTTAATATAACTATAAACTGTGAAGTGACAATAAACATATTGCATTGTTTGCGTGCTGTGTTCGCCGGGGTATACACTCAGTTGTATGTAAATAAGAAGGAAGCTTATCTAAATGTCGATCTGTCATCTCGATAGTAGGTAAAAGGCTAAATCTAAAAGAAAGCCTGCCTTTCAAAAGCCTTCCAAAGTTTACCCTGCTGCCTACATTAGTTTCATAAGTACTAAAACCAAAAGTGTGTGTGTGTGTGTGTGTGTGTGTGTGTGTGTGTGTGTGTGTGTGTGTGTGTGTGTGTGTGTGTGTGTGTGTGTGTGTGTGTGTGTGTGTGTGTGTGTGTGTGTGTGTGTGTGTGTGTGTGTGTGTGTGTGTGTGTGTGTGTGTGAGAGATTCAACCACAGGGTTAAACTTAATTTGTTTGTTTGGTTTTGCAGTGCACAGACCACATCCGGAAAAAAAAGTATCGTGGAAATAAAACAAAAAGCTGTGCTAGGTGTTGCGTTGTCATTGTTTTTGTTCCTGTGTGAAGAGTGGGGGTGTGGCGGGGAGGGGGAGGGGGAGCCCCTGCTGTCTTCTCGAGAAGCGGGGACCCTCTGTACCCCGTGTCGGTACAGCCCCGGTGTCTTCTGCGAAACCTCAGTCAGCGTGTTGTTTTGAACAAAAGTATATAGGCCTGTGGAGTTTGAGTTTGTTCCTAAAATGAAGCTACCCTTACTGGGAGACTAAAAGAAAAACATACCTTATCTCCAGTCATGACCTGTAAAACTCACCTCACCGCACCCGACCTGGCGGTCTGGTAGGTGATAAGGAAAGTGAAGTACTCCAGCACAAATACAAGTTCAATCAAACCTTTTTAATAGGAAACTAAATGAGCCTAAAGAAAAGGTGTTTCTTTTAAAGCGTTTTTTGGTTCCGCAGTTAGTAATGTCTCTATTTTGATGAGAGCTCACCAATGTAAAGGGATTTAAAAAAATAAATATTTGTTTTCAATTTTAATTCTACTATTCAACTATGTGGAGTGTTTGAATGTGACGATCGTACAACGTTGTTTTTGCGGGCCATTTACCCAGACGCAGTGCCACGACCTGAGGAAGCGTAAGAACCTGGAGCTCCAGATCCTCTCGGAGCCGGTGAGGGGCTGGGAGGGAGACAGCATGAAGAGCCTTGGCACCGTGGCCTACATGTCCACCGTCCACACACAGAGTGGCCCCAGCGAGGTGAGGGACCGACCGCAGGATGGGTTAGACGACCGACGGTAATAGCCAGACGTGTTGGAAGTGGGCAGGTGCAGACGGAACAATGGAGACATCAACGTATTGACTGTCTAAATCTAAATCTGAAAGATTGAACCCTTTATTGGTGTACACACACACACATAGTGAAATTTGTTTCTCTGCATTTAACCCCATCCTAGTATTAAGAGCAGTGGGCAGCTATTTTTATATACAGCGCCCAGGGAGCACAGTAGGGGGTCTGGTGCCTTGCTTAAGGGCACCTCGGCAGTGCCCAGATGTTTCGGGGACTTGAACCGGCGACCTTCCGGTTCCCAAGCCCCTAGTCCCAACAGACGGAGCTATCCTGCCGCCTCTGTCGGAGGTTAAAGGGGCAGATATTGGCCAAGGGAAAAGGTTGCTTGAAAGAATGAGTGACATTTGAAGCTACAAATATAAAAGATGTAGTGTCCGCTGCACAATGCAACCTCATATTTAGTCATGCCCCTTTAACCGAGACTAGGGAATGTGCAATCTTTTCCGTCAGCATAGCTTTCACGGCCATATGTAGAGGTGTTTCTACAGTGTGACCTTCGTGATATTGTAGGAATGAGGTTGCTTTTAAAAAGATTCCCTCCAGGCAGACGTTATACGAGTCTATGAAGTCTTACCTTCCCTAATTTTACACCAAGAGCATTACGTGAGCATAGCGTCGTAAGCTTAATAGACTGCCATGTAAATCAATGTTTTAATTCACACTGGCTCTGAGACACAGTGTGTCTTGCATGACACACTGTGTTTTTCTATTTATTTATTGCATCATCTCTATTTTTCCTGGCTGCTCATGTCAGCTGGAGAATATTCCCCATTGAGTTTCATGACTGATTGGGGTGCTTGTCCAGGGCTCACTGAGGCGTGGTGGTGGTGGTGGTGGTGGTGGTGGTGAGAGTCGGGATGCCCCGGGCCACGTTATTCATATTCAAAACTAAAAAGGATGATGTGTTTGTGGCAGGACAAAGAGGAATGCTACCTGATGCTGTTCCCCAGTATGCTGGTTATGCTGTCGGCCAGCCCCCGGATGAGTGGCTTCATCTACCAGGTGGGACCCTTTTTACTTTGTTGGTTTTCCTCAAACTTACATGCTGTCTTAAGCCGATATTTTGTGTTAAACGTGTGCTTTTTGCACCTTTTCACTATAAATAGAATCAAATTATTGATTATTTTTTGTTATTTATATAACAACTGCTATTATTACTATTGTAACGACAGGGCAGACTACCTCTGACGGGCGCTACAGTGACCAGACAGCCGGACCAGCCTGAGAACGCCCACTACGCCTTCGATATCACGGGTTTGTTCACCGCTACCGTCAATCATCTGACCGCCTCCAGCCTCCATCCTCTAGCCTCTAGTCTAGAACATGCAGTTGGTTCCTTTACCTCAAACCTGCACTATGTCGTGGACAGTAAAGACATACTGCAGCAATTTGCTCCATTCAAAGATATCGGAACTAGAATGATTCTCAAGAATATAACCGTGCCCCATCCACGAGTCAATCCATCCCGGGAATTTTTGATGAACCTAAAAGTATTGTGTTATTTTCAAGATTGGTCCGCCCCAACACAAATGTGTATTATAATTTCGGGCCTGAGTCTCACCAACCGCTGAGCAACCATGGCAGTGGAGGACGCTACAGCAAAATGCTGAGTAGACTCTTCAAAGCGCTAACTGACATATTATTCCGTATCTATGGTACGCTGCTTACAGTCAACTATGCATAATATTGAAATTCTGAATATTGAAATGCGGCACAAACATAATTAATAATTAAATTAATAATGAAATTATTTTGTATTATTATTATGATCTGCCATAACGGCACCAAGTTTATAGGGTTTTTTTCCAACTAAATGTGAGTTTCAGTCAAATTGATTGCCAGAATTACCAATGTGCGTGTGCGTGTGCGTGTGTGCGTGTGTGTGTGTGTGTGTGTGTGTGTGTGTGTGTGTGTGTGTGTGTGTGTGTGTGTGTGTGTGTGTGTGTGTGTGTGTGTGTGTGTGTGTGTGTGTGTGTGTGTGTGTGTGTGTGTGTGTGTGTGTGTGTGTGTGTGTGTGTGTGTGTGTGTGTGTGTGTGTGAGACAGGGAGCACGGTCGAGCGTCTCACAGTGCTTTGCAGCACCCTGCAGGATCTCCATGAGTGGCTGGACCACCTGCAGCCCTACACCAAAGGAGGCAGTCCTGTGGGCACCATTTTGAAGGTATGGCCCGGCAGACAGAGTGACAAGGTGACAGAGTAAGTGACATCGACGTCGTCAACACCTAAACCTCAACACAGGAAGTGTGTGTGTGGTAAGCAGGTTTGCATTATGCCAAGGTGTGTAGACGAAACTTGTCTCTTTACAGCAAGCAGCCTGGGAAAGTTATGTGCAGTGAGAGTGGATTGAGTGTAACAGTGTTGTTACTTTCATGATTTGAGGTAAATCCAAATCAAAGTCGTTCCAATGTTTTAGATTTAGAAAATAACAAATTCATTTAGAGAGTAACTCCAATATTATCTTAGTATTGCCATGCTACATGCATAGCAATACTATGATAATATTGGAGTTATTTCAGTGGATGTGTAAACGAAAGTTTGAACTCAATAGTCTGAATGAGGTCAAAAAGTCCCAACAGGAAGAACCAAAACCCTAAACCTGACCACGGTGCTGACAGCTAAACAACCTGGTCTGAGCTTTGTCTCTTTCAAAAAGAGACCTAATTTGTCTCCCACGTTTTGACATTATCATCATGCATGCAGTTTTAATTGATTTCCACCGTTTACAATCCCCAGGCGCCGTAATAATAAAATTCTCTCTCCCTCTCCCTCTCCCTCCCTCTCCCTCTCCCCCCCCCTCCCCTCTGTGTGCGTGTGAGAGCAGACCTCGGAGGGTAAGCCTCTGAGCATGGTGGGCACCTCCTCCCACTTGTCCCACCTGGGCAGCTTCAGCGCGGGCAGCCGCAGTCCCCTGGAGCCCCCCAAGCTGAGCAAGACCTGGTCCCTCAGCTGCCTGCGGCCCGCGCCTCCGCTCAAGCCCTCGGCCGCGCTGGGCTACAAGGAGGTAGGAAGGCCCACCCTGTGCACACGTACCACTACGCCCCCCCCCCCCCCCACACACACAGACACAGACACACACACACAGTCATTTTGTCGAATGGTGTTGACACTCGTTTAGTATTTTGTCACCAGGTGATTTGTGTTGAGTTTGTTTGTTTAGCATGGGAACCTCATGGGATTACATTTGTCACGTTAGTGTGTAGTGTGTAGTGTAATGGGATATTGTAGGTTGCCGTTTGGTTCGTTATACAAGCCTTTGCTGGGTACATTTCATTGATTCATTGAGATGCTTTTTCAATTAATTACAACCGTCAAGAGGTAACCACAAATTCGAAATTCAATTAAATACATTCAACTAAATAAAATGTTGAATTTATGAGAAAGATATTATGATATTTAATTCATATTGTGTGGAATTCCATATGGTTCCCTCCGCCCAACATCTCTATATACATCTCAGTAGACCGCCCCCGCACGCACACACACACACACGCACACACACACACGCACGCACGCACGCGCGCACGCACGCGCGCACTCACTCATCTTGTTCCAAGCAGTTTACACCTTTGCCCCCTCTTTCTCGTCCACCAACGTGGTCTTCTGTGAACTACATAGTCACGCAAACCCATATATATATATATATATATATATATATATACACACACACACATACACGTATAGACCTCCAGTTAAACCCTCCCTTGCTCTCAAGAGATCACAACCAGCACTCACAACGTGTTGACATATGGACTACATCGCGGGTCACATGTTTTCCCGTCACATCTTGGTTTCCTCCGCGTCTTCCGCAACCTATTTCTTCACTCACGGTGTGCGTGTCTGAAGCCGTAACCTTGGGTGGGTGTAGCTGGACCACCGCCGTCATGATGGGTTTGCCGTGTCATCTCTGTCAGCCGTGCCCCAAATGCACAGTGATTCTTTCACAGAAAACGTGACCACCAACCCAGCGATCTGGGTCATGTTTTTATTTTTTATATATATATATTTTTTGTGAACTCTTAACGTTTGCATGTGCACACACACATGCAGGGGGTAGTGATGAGTCTGTATGAGTTGTTTATATTCAATTCATTCTCTCTCTCTCTTTTTTATTTTTGTCATGCACATTTCCTCTTTTTCTCTTCCTTTTTTTTCGTAGAGGATGTCTTATATTATGAAGGTAAGGTTAGATCTCAACCCTCTTCCTACTGTGTGTGTGTGGTGTGTGTGTGTGTGTGTGTTTGTGTTGGTGCGCATTTTGTCATGCCACCGTTTGCTGTGCGCCCCTCCCTGGTCATTGTGTGATTCCTGCGCTCGCATTGCACATCTGTCCTCCCTGACCCCCGACATCTGTCCTCCCTGACCCCCGACATCTGTCCTCCCTGACCCCCGACATCTGTCCTCCCTGACCCCCGACATCTGTCCTCCCTGACCCCCGACATCTGTCCTCCCTGACCCCCGACATCTGTCCTCCCTGACCCCCGACATCTGTCCTCTCTGACCCCCGACATCCGTCCTCCCTGACCCCCGACATCTGTCCTCCCTGACCCCCGACATCTGTCCTCCCTGACCCCCGACATCTGTCCTCCCGCATATCTTACGCTCATCAGGGTCGCAAACCAGTGAATGCCAACTCTCTAATCTGATAAACGGTGTAGCTTGGATAGACTACACTACGACATTTGTCATTTCATATCCCGCTCGACATGGTGGTCAGCTGTCCTGATCGCTTCTCGACCGTTTTTTTTGGTTTGCTTTTTGCGGTCCCGGCCACGGTGTCGGCAAACGATGACACCGATCTAAACCCGGACCATGTTGAGGCCTTTAAATCAAAACTCATCTTTAGTAATCACAACAGTTCAGTTCAGCGTTTAAGCAAAGCAGGAGTTGGCACTGGTGTCTGTGTGAGTACACTTTATATGTATTCAGTCACAGTCTATATATATATCTATCTATCTATCTATCTATCTATCTATCTATCTATCTATCTATCTATCTATACGTATATCTATATATATATATATATATATATATATATATACGTATATCACAGTGCTTTTACATTTTTTTTTAATGCCAAAGGAAGCGGATTGTGTGCCAGTGAATGTGTTGCCCATTCATTCAGGTGCAGTGCTTTCATAAACGGTCATTAAAAATGCTCATGAGGGTTTCCCTCTCATGGGTTCCTCATTTGAACCGATAACCATACCCAAATATATGTATCATGGCAGGTTCATTGCCGTCTCCTCTACATGCTTGTTGTGTTATTATTGCACCATGCTGTCTACGTTTGTTGTTGTTGTTGTTATTGTGGCTTAGATGTGCATCCATGTCAGCTTGCATCGTCCATGCTGTGTGTGTGTGCATCGCCACGTGGACGCCACGGGGTCGACGTGGACGCCGTGCGCTCACCCCTGGGTCTTTGTCCACTCAGGACTCGAGCAAGAGCCCGCGGCCCATGAAGAAGTTCCTCCCTGGGAAGAAGAAAGAGAGGAAGCCCTCCGACGATGACGCCCTCCTCCGGAAAAGTATACTTTTTAAATGAATGATTTATCTATGATTATTCATCAATGGGGGCTTTTTTCCAGCAGGGTTTTGTAAATATGCCGAGCAGAAAGCGGATGTTGACTGACTGACTGACTGACTGACTGACTGACTGTGTGTGTGTGTGTGTGTGTGTGTGTGTGTGTGTGTGTGTGTGTGTGGTGTGTGTGTGTGTGTGTGTGTGTGTGTGTGTGTGTGTGTGTGTGTGTGTGTGTGTGTGTGTGTGTGTGTGTGTGTGTGTGTGTGGTGTGTGTGTGTGTGTGTGTGTGTGTGTGTGTGTGTGTGTGTCCCCGTCCGTCCGTCCGTCCGTGTGATCGGCAGGCACGGTGGCGCTGGAGGAGGATGCCCAGATCCTGAAGGTGATCGAGGCGTACTGCACAGGAGCCAGCCTGCACCAGAGCTCCTCCGGTGAGGGCTGCTGCAGCACAATGCCGCCTGCTGGGGTCTTTCCATCTAATCCTCTCCGTCTAATCGCGACACTTCAACATGCTGCATGCTCCTCTTCAGGATTTAATACATACTTCAAAAAAAGGCCTTATGTCTAATTGTGTGTGTGTGTGTGTGTGTGTTGCATGTGCCAGTGAGGAAAGAGTGTGTGCCCCAGGTCCTGCTGCCAGAGGAGGAAAAGATCATTGTGGAGGAGATGAAGAGCAATGGCCAGACAGTCATCGAGGAAAAGTAAGACCTTGTCACTCATCTTGTCAAGGCCCTGCACTCTCGTGACTCATAATGCCTGACAATACTCATTATATATATATATATAGAATATTACAGAGCAATGTATTATTGATCCATTCTTGTGTGGCCTGACCCCATGATTACTTTGAGAATACAGCCCTGTGTGTGTGTGTGTGTGTGTGTGTGTGTGTGTGTGTGTGTGTGTGTGTGTGTGTGTGTGTGTGTGTGTGTGTGTGTGTGTGTGTGTGTGTGTGTGGTGTGTGTGTGTGTGTGTGTGTGTGTGTGTGTGTGTGTGTGTGTGTGTGTGTGTGTGTGTGTGTGTGTGTGTGTGTGTGTGTGTGTGTGTGTGTGTGTGTGTGTGTGTGTGTGCGCGCAGTCACTAGAAACGGAACAATAATACATTTCATAATGCTCTTGTGAAATTGAATAAACGTGTTGTTGTTGTTGTTTCAGAAGCCTGGTTGACGCCGTGTATGCTTTAAAGGACGAGGTTCATGACTTGAAAAAGGTAGTTAGTCATTTTTATGAAAGGTGGACTTTCCTCCAGGGTATATAGGGGCCAAACCAGCTGTCTGATACTGAAACGTGTGTGTGTGTGTGTGTGTGTGTGTGTGTGTCTGCAGGAACACAAGTGGATGAAGCAGTTCCTGGAGGAGGAGCAGAAGGCCCGTTTGGACCTGGAGCGCGTGGTGCGGAAGCTGTCCAAGCAGAAGAACGACATGGTGTGGGACGACCCCAACCACTGAGCACAATATCTCCTCCCATCCCCCCCCCACTACCCGCCTCATCTCCTCATGCTTGGGGCGGAGGGGGGAGGGACATATCCAACCGACCGATGGTACATTTATATATACGTAAGCATGCTTCTAAAGGACAACCATGTCCATCTCCATCATCTGTCCATGTGTCCACGTCCCTCCGTGGTTTCAAAGAGTGGCGAGTGGGGTGTGTGGGTTGTGGATCACAAGTCGCATCTAATGCCGGACCCCGTGTGGGCCCCCCCCCGCGTCTCTGGACCATGGCCCGTGCCACAGAGAGAGAACCACACTGGTCTAACACGGTGTCAAACTCGCATTCACACTGTCTCTCTCACACACACACACACACACACACACACACACACACACACTTCAGCATCCAACCAGCACAAAGCACAGGTGGGGTTGGGGGTCATGAATCAAGGCTCTTTTTAAAGGCACGCCTCAAATCAAAAGTGTTCTGAGAAAACCTTTGCGGACGCTTCGGCTGTTAGCTGCATGCTCGTCTTTTGGTCACGACCGTATGACCGGTCGAAACGCTACTTCGGTGTGTTCCCATGGAGACCGCTCCAGCCCCCCCCCCCCCCCCCCCCTCTCTGTTCTATCCATGTCGGCATGTCATATCATTTTGTTTAGCTTGACTTAACAAGACTTAATAATCCCTTTTCCCTAGTTTGGTTTGAGTTCAAGCGGTCGCCTGTCGACCATCAAAGCGAGAGAGTAGCCCGGATCTTCGACCCTCTTTGCTGTCGTGTCTAAACGCATCCGTGACGTGTGTTTGAATATGGCATGATGGATTGTACAGTGTTTCTACGGTGTGATGTACTGCATCAGAACTTTGATAATCACCATTTGTAAATGTCCACGGCGATCAGGGATGCAGGCTCGTAACGGAAAGTATAGTAGTAATAGTATATAACCTGAACCGTCTGTTATATACAGTAGAAGATAATAATGGCGATAATAAGGATGTCACCTACTTTTCTTGCAAAAATGTATAAAAGCATTTAAATATTTACTAATAAGAAAGTTTTTTTGTTTTTGTTTTTTTTATATATGTATTTATTGTATATTCAAACATTTAATTGTGATTAGTTAAAAAGATGCAGTTTGCTCCCTTTGCACCGGTCTGGAGTTCTACTGAACCTGTTTTTTGTGGGCAGAGAATCCCCAATGTGGGTCTATTGGAAATGATCCGTCGCAGTCGAGTGTGAGTTTAAATATAAAGGCTTTTCTTTCTTTCCCCGTGTATGGCTTCTTAGCGGCGGCCTGTGTATCCGCAAACCCAACACAGAGCGAGGGAGAGAGAGAGGGAGGGAGAGAGAGAGAGAGAGGTGTTGGAGATGTACTGGGGAAAGAAAAAGATTCAAGTGCCTTGCGAAGCCGTCGGAAAAGAATAAAACTGACGAAAGCTGACGAATAAGTGTAATGATGGGAGTGGGGTTAAAGTGTGGGTCGTGTCGGAGGTCCTTTCGTTTCAAGCAGAAGAACTCTCGCAGGTTTGCTGGCAGGCGTTGCCGTGTACTTTTGCTTTTTTTTGACAAGTATAATTCCAGCTTTTGGTTGATGTTTTTTTTCGTTGTGAACCCATTTTGGCCCCTCCAACCTTTTTTGATGGTCTTTTTGGTACGCTGGTCAACAAGAGTAGGGGGGGGGGGTGATTGGCCGACTGCTGTGTTCTTTGTGGACATGTATGGACATGTTGTAATTGGACATGTAGTAATTGCTACCGCTGAAGCGTTTATTTTTTATTTTTTACCCAGCCTGTGTTATCAAGGCAAGACTGAATTGTTTGTCAAACCAGTGTATGATTACCCCGGACACCCCATGTGGGTTGTTTGTTTTTGGTCGTCGTCGTCGTCGTCTTATCTTCATCAGAAGATGCTTAACCAGCAGCTAATAATATTTAGAGAAATCGCAAAACACTCTGTTGTGACGCGTTCATCACACGTGGTCCACTTTGTTTCACCCGTAAAGGCTGGAGAGAAAAAAAAGGTCTGTGTTGCAAAGTCTTGCATAAAGCTCCCCGTCCCCCCGTCTCAACTGGTCTCACCAGCGTACGAGTTATCCTTTGCTGTTGTGTTCAAGGTCAAACAAATCTCAGCGAGCACTTAATAGTGGAACAGAGGGGGGGGGGGGGGGGAGGGGAAGAAAACACCCAATGTCTATGCAAATCCTATTCTTACAAGTATTGTTGTGCTTTTTTTGCTTTTCTAGACACTCTCCATACATCATGTTGTTTTCAGTATGGTCATTCTTTTAATAAAAAAAATTAAAAAGCAAATGAAAACGACACTGATTGACTCGAGTTCTTCCTTTCCTCGATGAGATGACACCAGCGTGCCCGCTGCGAACCACAACGCAACGGAAACACCACACGAAGCAGTCACAGGAAAGAAGACGGGTGGTAGAAGTGACTACAGCGCTGAAGTCTTCCTGTGAATCATCGTCACTTGCACATCGCTACCCACTCGCTCGCCAAGAATGCTTCCGTACTAGCTTCTAAGAAATATACACCTTATGTGCGATGAATATGAAATGGGTTTGATCACTTATCAACAGCTTACATGTAATGGTGTTAGTTGTGCGGTTTATTAAGGCCTTTTGTAAAGGAAATGGGTTCGCTAGTAGGTTGAGGCTATATATCCGGTCTGCACATGTACTGTGTGAAACTTAAGAGTGATACTGGGGAGGACAATTGATAATCGCTTGCTCTGTTCCCATGTCTCCAGTGACGCTACTTACAGGCCTACTGGTGTTCTGCCCCAGATACAGGCTGCGGTGAGGGGTCCTTTTTATTCAGTGTTCAGATGGGGACCCACACACATATTAGTAAGTTGGATACATATAGCTTACTCAACTCGGAACTAAATCTTCATTTTGCGTGACATGGAGAGCAGTTTTCTGATCAATTAAATACATATATATATATATAATTATTATTTAAAAAAAATATATTTAAGAAATCCATAACAAAAAAGAACGACAAGAAGTTGCTACAATCGTTTGCCTTCCAATGGCATTAATCAAACCACTTTGTGAATATTATCTATCCCCTGTGAGAGTGCTGCTATACACACCACAGAGGGGTTTTTTTTTTTCCTGGATCCCCGTCCCGGGCGTTTCTCCTACAGCTTATACATTCCAAAGGTGGTGGCATGTTTCTCGTAGTCCACCCACGTGGCGTTCTCCACCCACACGCTCAGCAGGTTGCCCACCTCCAGGTGCAGCAGCTGTCCTTGCGAGGCCGTGCACTGGCCGATGCTGCGGTTCCCCAGGCTACAGTAGGCCTTCATCTTGTCCTCGGGCTCCCGTGTCTCGTCGTGCTTCAGCATGACCTTGCTGACCAGGGGCTGGCCCGGCGCGCCCCCCCTGGAGAAGCTGACCCTGGCGTAGACGTAGTAGTACCCGGCCTGCTTCATCTTCAGCCAGCTGGCCTGGTAGTAGTCCACGCGGCACCGTTTGGAGTGAGCCATGTTCCACTGCAGGTATTGCGCTGCCAGGGTGAATCGTGAATGTGAGCTAACAGTGTTGATCCTTTTGTGAGTTGGCTTTTAACAGAAGAAAACTGAATGTAAATGTGGTGGCGTTCAAGATTCTTTATTTTCCCGTGTACAATGGAATGCTCATTCCCCATTCACTCCCGCAGTATGAATTATTCACAACAACGATAGTGGACGTAAAACTTCACAATGAGTATAAATAAAAAGCAATACTAGCAATAAACAACAATACAGAAATGTCTTGTAGTAATGTTAGGTGTTCTTTGGCAGAGAGTGGTGTAGTATCCGGTAATGATCCGTTAATGTATCATTAGTGGGACGGTTAGTTGGGCAAACAGGCCTATTGATTCATATGTTTTAATGCATTTCGATGCTTACGTTCTGTTGTTGTGTCCGTGGCTCTGTGCGGTAATGGCTTGACGATCATGCTCGCCATGGCGGGGTGACACTCCTCCGGGTGTCTCTCCGCAGACACCCGGGCTGAAGCGGAGGAGGAGAACACACACACACACACACACACACACACACACACACACACACACACACACACACACACACACACACACACACACACACACACACACACACACACACACACACACACACACACACACAGTGTTACATTACATCACAGTCATTTAGCAGACGCTTTTATCCAAAGCGACTTACAATAGTGTGTTTCAACAAAGGAAGGTAAGAGAACAACTCGTCACCAGAAGTCAAAAGTGCATTTCATTTCTAACAAGTCTCCAAGAACTGAACCACTGCTCAGGTAGAAGTACAATAAGTTCAGGTAAAAGTACAGTTAGGGAAAAGTACAATAAGTTGGCAAACAATATTCAGGATTCAAGATTCAAGATAACTATTTATCCCGAGGGAAATTAAGGAATATAACAATATCTACCTATCTATAATATATAATCTACTTGGATAATCGATTTAGCGCAGTGACGGTAGTCACTATGTAAATTCGAGATAAATCAAAAGTTCACATACGTTTCCCCTGTGGGTCGTTGGGATGCGCCGCCTCGGGCGAAGAGCTCCGAGAGGAATGACCATCAGTGAGAGCCTGTGTTTAATAACACAAAGTCATTCTCTAGTCATATTTCTCTATTAAGAACAAAATACATTTAGTAAAACTCTTAATATTTGTATGTGTATGTAATCCTTAACACCAATAACAATAACAATAATTCAATAATAAAGCATTCAATGGCAATAAAACCGATCGATGTCATTTACATTTAAAAAACATATTTTTGTTAATTATATAGACCTATGAACATTTTAGGAGGTATAGGTAGACCTATGACCATATTATGACTGATGATTAGTATCAGTATTGACATCAATATGAATGAATCATACTCAATACGCGAAAGGGTGATGGTTACCATTCTGCCAGTGTACAGATAGTAGAATCCGCCGAGAGAGAGGAGCAGGTGGAACACCACGACCCCAACCAACACCCGGAGCGCCGCCCTGCCGGGGCCCCGTCTCGGTGCTGCAGAGGCGGGGGTTCGCTGGCTGAGACGCGGCGGTACCGTCGGTGGAAACACGCTGGTCTGGTGGGTGTTTATCATGGTGGTGGTGGATAGGTGCTCTGTGTCATAGTGCCAGGCACCTTCTGGTTTCACAGCTTGATCACCTACAACACAGCTACTTCCTTGAAGCATGCACACTTGCGGTGTGTGTGTGTGTGTGTGTGTGTGTGTGTGTGTGTGTGTGTGTGTGTGTGTGTGTGTGTGTGTGGTGTGTGTGTGTGTGTGTGTGTGTGTGTGGTGTGTGTGTGTGTGTGTGTGTGTGTGTGTGTCTGTGTCTATGTCTGTGTCTATGTGTGGTTACACATATAATATAAGTGGGTGTGTCTGGATGAGGGGGTCATGGTAAGTGGGTGTGTCTCGATGAGGGTTGGGGGGGGGGGGGGAGGTTCGCGATGCGTCTTGGGGGTCACAGTACAGCGGTGGCGGCTGGTGGTTGTAACAGTAGTCGAGGAAGGAAGGTGCTCTCGTTTGGTGGTAGATGGGGTGGTAGATAATTATGCGGGCATGTAAAACCCAAAGCAGCATAAGGATATGTTGTGTAACTAGTGAGCTTTAGCTACAGAGGAAAATTGTATGTGTGTGTGTGTGTGTGTGTGTGTGTGTGTGTGTGTGTGTGTGTGTGTGTGTGTGTGTGTGTGTGTGTGTGTCTGTGTGTGTGTGTCTGTGTCTATGTCTGTGTCTATGTGTGGTTACACATATAATATAAGTGGGTGTGTCTGGATGAGGGGGTCATGGTAAGTGGGTGTGTCTCGATGAGGGTTGGGGGGGGGGGGAGGTTCGCGATGCGTCTTGGGGGTCACAGTACAGCGGTGGCGGCTGGTGGTTGTAACAGTAGTCGAGGAAGGAAGGTGCTCTCGTTTGGTGGTAGATGGGGTGGTAGATAATTATGCGGGCATGTAAAACCCAAAGCAGCATAAGGATATGTTGTGTAACTAGTGAGCTTTAGCTACAGAGGAAAATTGTAAGACAATAAGACAAAATCTTCTTTGTCTTATTAGAAATAAATCCACTCTTTACTGAAGTCTGACCTGGTATCCTAAACCGAAGGAGAAGTAAGGAGCTAAATAATAGTATAAAGTTTGAGATATAAGCCAATGAAGTTTTCTTTTAGATCTTACTGCTATCTCAAGAGCTGAATATTTCAGACAAAATAAAGATCAGTGCAGTGACAGAAATCAGTGATCTTGATTTGGATTGGGGTGAGACAAGAATAACATTTTAGAAGCTGAATATAAGAAAATTGGTCAAAATCAAGATTTTGACCACCATGTATGACATGCATGAATTGCATAATTGAGATGCATAATTTCATACTATTTTGTAATTATTTCCTTGTGGTTGTAAAGAGGCCCAACAAAGGTATCAATCTGACATGTTTTTTCTGGTCCCTACATCTCAGGTCAATATCATTGACATTAAATCGCCGTTGATTTTATGTCAGGAAATAACACGTCAAATTGATGTGAAATTGATGTCAAAATAATGTCTGTTCAAATGTCTGAAAAGGTATATTTATGCATTTATACATTTTCATGATCTTGAATGTCGTAAGCCTAGGCCTATGCTTTTTTGCATGTGTTTTTATTTATTTAAATCCCAGCATGTTTACATTTAGTTCACGTTTAAAATGACAGCAGACACTACAATTGCATATACTATAAAGGTCAATTTAATCCTATAACTGAAGCTGCTTTTTAAAATAATCACCATGGACTACAAATTGACTACAAAAAGACGACACATCCTGCCCATATCGCGCGGCAAAGTAGCAGATCTGCAACCGCTCTCAACCGCTCTCAACCGCTCTCACACTACTGTCTGCTTGGATAGCATCTTCAACTTCGAAATCAACTTTTCAAAATCCTTCACTTCCAAAAAGTAACCAGCTAGCATGCTATTGTTGTTATTATGTTAATACACCATAGTCTACCTAACTTTAAGGGGTGTAATTTTCCGAATTATGGCGAATAATTTCACAGCCATGCGTTTACCTGAGCTAGCTAGCTAACTTAACCTGAGGTTAGCTTAACTATAACGTTTACGTTCCGGTATGATGGCAGAAATGTCTTTGTGTACTGTCTGCCAGAACTAAACTATTTAGCATGGTTATGCAGCTACTTCAAATAATCTTAAAGTGTGCAATTTATCTATAACACTAGCGTGGGTGAAAAGGTGGGGGGGTTGCATGAAGGAGACGCATGCTACTTCAAGGGTTGGACACCCATTCACTTTATTTTTTAGCATAGTTAACTTGGACTTAATGCATCAGATTTTCGTTGTTTTTTAGTTTGTTTTAACCTGAATCAGACACTAAAGTCATCTTTTCGTTCAGTCTCCGTAACCCACTGCATTACAGAACTTGTTTTTTACAGGCACTGTATTCAAGAGTTCGATGACGGAGACTTTCTTTTGAGATCACACCTATCAAAGATTGTAGGCTTTCCCGAATAGTCACGCTGTCACCCTCCATTTCTTAAGTCGTGCTTATCAAGTGTTACTCTCTGAAGTCGTCCTGGAACTGTTGCTATCGCTAGTTCATTCAAGTTCATTCAAAACCTCAGGCCGATTGTATGGCGTGTGCGCTGCGTCACTGCTACGGCACGGTTGCATTCAGTCAGAATGCATCGGATCATTATCTCGGATAGTCAGCGGTAAGCGCGAGCAAAACCAGTGGCTATATGCCAATGTTATTGGTTGATTTGCAAAGCCTATTCACTGCACTATGTATCCAAGTTCCTTGCCTCATCTTGTCTTTGATTGCAATTTAATTGCAATTGTTATTCCTGGTTTTTAATAAGAGTTAACAAATTAATAATGTTTGAATGTAAAATGGATTCATTAGCATGTGAAATATTTTCAATTCTTTCAGAGCACCGGCACCGGAAGCCTCACATATTTGAATAGAGGTAAGTGGCAATGGAAGCCATCCATACTGTCCCATGACTTTTTACATATTCCTTTCCTTGCACTGTAAACCCGAATAAGTTAGCAGAACTCAAAAATTTTGAGGCCTCAAAATTTTTGAGTTTATCAACTCAAAAATCTCAAGTTCTCAGTACTCAAAAGTTTTGAGTTCTGAGAACTCAAAAGTTTTGAGTTCACAGAACTCAAATGTTTTGAGTTCACAGAACTCAAATGTTTTGAGTTCTCAGAACTCAAAACTTTTGATTAGGTGCTACTTAACTAATTTAAGTTACTATGACTTAAAGTTGTCAGTTTTCAGAACTCAAAAGTTTTGATTAGGTGCTACTTAACTAATTTAAGTTACTATGACTTAAAGTTGTCAGTTTTCAGAACTCAAAAGTTTTGATTAGGTGCTACTTGATTATTTTCAGTTACTACGACTTAAAGTTTTCAGTTTTCTATCCGTGGGAATAAGTTAACAGAACTTAAAAAAATAAGTACACAACCACATTATTTGAACTTAATAAAAAATAGTTTTATGTACACAAGTCAAACATAAATACAATAGAATCACTATAATTAAACAACTTTACAACAGTTAAATATGGCAAATAAAATAAAAACAAATAGAAAAATAGAAAATAGAAAAAATGAACAGTGCACATTGTGTAGTAGGCCTATTGATAAATGTGTAGAAAGAAGGATACCTCAGTGAGGTATTATTGAAGGCCTTCTGAATCAAAGTTCTTTGCTTACTTCTTAAGGCATTATTGTGACAAAGGGAAAGAACTTTGATTCACAATAATAATACCTCACCCCACATCCTTTCTACACATTTATCATCAAGTCATTCTTGAGTGTCTGCAACCTGGGCGACAGTTTACCAGCTTCTAGACCAAGTACAATCTTCTGAACGAATTCAAAAGTGTTGGTCAGCGCTTTAGGATAGCTGAGGTGTAGTGCATAAATCAGTCCAAACATGACCAGGAAGGCATCACCAAATCTGGGGAGGCTGATCACAATGTCACTTTCGAGGACGACAGAGATTTTCACAGGCTGGTAGTGAACTGGACTTGTGTCATGGTCACTGATGACAGTAAGGAGGGCCACAGCAACATCGTCAAGCTCTGGCTCATCAGGCTCCTGAATGAATGAAAGAGACATACTAATCACAAACTAATCCATGGTTTCTACTAATATAAGAGTTAAATAGAAAAAAAAATTCCACAAAATAGTACTTAATTTATTTTATAACGTTTTTTTTGGTTATTGTTGTTGACAAATCATCTCTCCTTATCATTTAAGTACTGCTGGTGCAGCACAAAGCTAAGTATATGGAGTTATGTTTGTAAGTTGTAAGTAAAAACAGAAGATGCGTGTTCTGGACACAGGAATCAGCCGAGTTACCAGAGAATCTAAGTGGCGGGAGATAGACTGATACTAAGCTCAATAGTCCTGCGGCATAGCAGACCAATTGTTCAAATTGTTCTAAAAGCACCAAAATTGGCACACATGTAGATTAATATATTCTAAACATTTTTGGATATGGAGGCATTCAAGATTAGCCCTGTGGAAGATATGGCGGCCATTGTTCAAAATGGCCACCATTTACCATTAGCGTCATTACATAGACTTCATTATGTGTCGTTAGTATGGTGCTAGATGGGCCAAAATTCCTTTTTTTTACATCAGAATTAACATCAATAAGTGTTTAACATATATTTAGATGAATCTTCTCAAAAATGGCCCCCAAACTGGCCGCCATTTTGTGGAAAAAGTGGACATTTGATGAAGATTCCAATACTCAATGACATAATACCTCTAATAACCAGTACATGATTTCAGGAACACACTTTAATTGCTCAAGTTGCTTTTTTATTTCAAATTGCTGGCAAAATTGCAATGGAATGGTAGTCAAAATAATACACAGAGTACGGGGAGTTTACAGTATGGTCAGATTGTAGTTATATAGTCGACCAAAAGCCCAGTCTCTAGGCACAGTACTTACAGTTATACATTTATGGATAGATCTAATATAAATGAACAAATCTAAGTGGCTTCAAGAAGAGGACACAATAAACAGTTGCCAATACAATAACTTTCAGTATTGTGTAATCCTGCAGTACATACATGTAATACAATAACGTAGATTTTGCCACACTATGTTAATTATGATTCTGAACTTTTCAAATCTGGTCACCAGGATTATGAATGTCTACAGATCATAATGTTGGCTAGCAAGTTTTCTGTCCTAATCTACTGGCATTCGCCTTCACAGAAACACAGACCCGTGCATTGCAGTGAAGCCTTCTTGCACTTGCAGCGGTTTCTGCAGCCTTTCTTGCATCCGCAAGACACCAGCTCATAGCAGGTCTTGGATGCCTCAGGGAGTGTGGTCCAGAGTGGTGTGTAGGGCCCATCATCACTCCGATGCCAGCCCCAGTCTGTTGGTGGAGGGAGCACGGGCTCTGGTACCAATGCCTGGCCCCAGACATGACCACCCTGAAGGGCAGATCTCTTCACATGCTGCTCCAGAGCAGCGTAAGTTGGCGGGATGTTCTGAACAGAGCTCTTCTTTGCAAAGAGCTTCTTTCTCGCCTTGTTGACGTCCTTGCATTTGCTTGTGCGGTCATACAGGAGTATTACAAACCTCTCGATGACATGCATTGTATCCTCTTGGATGCTTGTGGGTGCATTTGCCAGACACAGCAGGGCATCAGTGAGTTCTGGCAGCGTGTTCCATGTTGCCCAGGCAGATTTCTTCCCATGTCCGACGAAGGCTGACACAGTATCACACCCTGTGATGGCATGAAACATTGGAAGAGCACATGTCTTCTCTGGACCAAGGGAGGAAGCTATTTCATGGGCTGCAATGTAGCGGTAGTTCTTGCCTGTCCCAAAGGCTACCCAGAGTTCGTCTCCAGCTGGTAGTTTCTGGACTACCATCACTGCTAGGACCACGACGTCAGTGTCTACTGTTCGAACCTGTATCTGGTGGTGACCATGTTGTGCAGCATGTGCTACATGTAGCATCATGCGAGTGTCTGCCTCTTCTTGGTTGCATGGTGCAAGTGAGTTGACGTCCTCTTGCTGTGGAACACAGATCACCTGCTCCCCATCAGTGACCACCAGTTCCTTGCCTTCTTCTTGAAAGGACTCTGCAAGCATGGTGGAGAGGTAGCTGAAGAGCTCCACTTTGTTGATATCAACTCGCAGGAAACTTTGCCAATTTCCTGGTATGACTGCCGAGTCGACAACACGCCGACGTACTCCCTTTCCACGCTGTTCTCTGGTTGATGCCTTCAGGGAATCTGCTCTGTAGCTGTCCCACACAAGGTCAAGACGTGATACATGTTGGAGCTGTTGTACAACGTATGGGATGAACACTTGCTGTGCATATTCCTCGAACGTGTTGGCAGTACCCGGCTTCAACATCTGTACGATTACTGCTCCATCGAGGACAACAGCAGTGACAGTAGGCGCTTCAGACTGAGGCTCAGCATGGCCTTCAAGGCACACCAGCAAGTCACTCTTGCTCCCTAGGTACAGTCTCCCTCCGTCAGATAAAGCTGGAGGGCATTGCTGATTTTCATGCCTGAAGAACTCTTCTAGATTCCCATCACGGGTCTGGCAGCTGATATATAATCGTGCGAAGAGACATACAAGACACAGCTTCCAGTTTGTCTCAGGAGGTGTTGTGGGAGTACGTTGCTCAAAAGTATCGACCAGTTGGAACTTCTTTGCCATGGCTGCAGTCTGGAACAACGCGTCTCTGATGTCAGGTGGTGCTGCTGCTGCTGCTGTAATCCACCACCAGTTGAATGGTTATCAAAGCCTCACCTGCAAAGACACAAAACACCACCATGTTACCACAAGCTACTACTACAAGTACCATGACTATCAACACTATACTATTACTGCAGCCGCCGTCACTGCCACCACCGCTGCCGCTGCAAAGTAAAATTCATTTTTCTTGTAAAATGGTAGCCATTTTATTTGGTAAGCACACAAGTATGTGTAATTGTACACTACTTATCACCTCTAGCACACTTATCACCTCTAGCATCCACAAAAAGACAAATTATGGTACATATTCAATGACGCTAATGGTAAATAGCGGCCATTTTCAAAAAATGGCCGCCAAATGTGCTACGGGGAGAATCTTGAATGCCTCCATATCCAAAATTGTTCAGAATGTATTAATCTACATGTGTGCCAATTTTGGTGCTTTTAGAACAATTTGAACAATTGGTTTCGTATTTTTTACTATGCCGCTGGGCTACAAGAACACATACAGGAAAATGTTTTACTAAACTTCTTATCGCTTTGAACAAAACACCAAGCCAGTTCATTTGTAGTAGGGTGAAATAAAACAGACCATACCTCTCCAAATCACACAAACTGTATGGATAGACTAAACAAGGGTAAGTCCTAAAACATGTTAGTATTTTGATTAACTGTTCACTTAATATACAGTGGTACTGTTCATTATTTAAGGAGACTCACTGTGCAGGTTCTGAAAAATCCAGAGACTTCCTCGTTCAGATACACAGGAAGTGCATGGAGAACAGTGGTGCGCCTGGTGTGGATGTCATGGATTTCCTATTAAGATAAAAACAGAAGTGTATATACTGAAAAGTTTACTGAACAATGTTGATTTTAAACAGTCCAATCAGAACATATGTCCACAAATAACCTCTACACATCTTTAATGCAATCAGACAAATAGCAAACACAAAGTGGACTAATTGTAAAATGTAAAAGCTCATTTGAATCATTGAAGCTGTCCAATGTTAGAGGTTCAACCTACGACATGTATAATAATCTATTCACCTGTTCATCGTGGATTCGTAAAATGTCTGCCAACGCAACTGCTGTGGTCCCAGTTTTGGTCGCCTTCTGTCGAAATAACGTCATCAGTCTACGAGTATGGCGGTCAAGCTCTGCGTAGAAGGTGTTGGGCAGGTTCCGGTTTGTAACCATCTGGAACTCTGCATACACCTACATTTAAAAACAGCATCAGGACAATACATCAACATCAATTAGTCAGTTCAACTTGGAGGATCTCTTAAACTTCTATAACGCAGCAAATAGCCACCAAATGAGTAAGAACCACAACTTTCACTTTAAACCACACAGAATGTGCAATATGTTAACACAGGAAAAAAATATCCATATTACCACACTCTATTTTAAGAGCAGGCCAGGTCCATGAGTAGTAGTAGTAGTAGTAGTAGTAGAACCTTTATTTAGCCAGGAAAATCAATTAAGAACTAATTCTTATTTTCAATGATGACCTGACAGGAGGCAAAAGGCTTCCTGAGGGGATGGGGGTTGGGAGGAAGAAAATAAAAAGACAGACTCCGGGCACTACAGAACCCAGGAGACAACACAATGACACAGAGCAGAGATGACAGGCATAGCAGTTAAACATATAACATCTCTAAAACAATACTGCTATGGTTCAATCAGTCATTAAAATAATATAGAACATTCATCCATTCAATCATTCATTCATTCATTCATTCATTCATTCATCCATTCATTCCTTCATGGCAATGCATACTATAGGAGAGGTCAAGACATTGGTAGTGAGCATCAGGCAAAGCAGCTGCATGTGTGTACCAGGGTGTTTGTAATAGTGTCCTTGAAGGTGCGGGGGGAGATAAAGGTCTTCATTTTCAAGGTTTTTTGTATAATATTCCAGCTATCAGCTGCTGCAAACTGAAAGGCGGAGCGGCCAAAGGATGTATGGGCTTTGGGGATCTTTAGCAGGATGTTTGTAGCTGACCGGGTGTTGTGCGTCGGGGGTGGGCGGAGTTGCAGTAATTGTGTGAGGTAGAAGGGGGTGAGGCCTAGGAGTGTTTTATAAACAAACATCAGCCAGTGGATGTTGCGCCTGGTCTCAAGAGAGGGCCAGTTAGCCAGAGAGTACAGATCACAGTGATGTGTCCTGTAGGGGGCATTGGTGGCGAAGCGGATGGCGGAGTGATACAGAACGTCTAAATGATCGAGAGCTCCTTTACACGCCGAGCGGTAGATGGTATCACCGTAGTCGAACAGAGGAAGGCATGAACATGAGCTCGTTCACTGGTGGGCAGGAGTTTACTATGGTCTGTCCGCGCATGGCAAATGTGGTCTGCATCATCTTGGTAATGAGAGGCAGGTTTTTCTCAGTCTTCTTCAGTTCTTCAGCAATTGTCTGCCTCAACTGCTGAATGATGACTGAAATGTACACACGCAATCAGTATAGAGGCATGGAAGAGGGCTGTGCTGCAGTCTGTAGTGTTTAAATAACTGTATTCTGGAAGTGAAAGAAGGAGCGCACAACTTACACTGCCAGACCATATCGGAACAAGCCACCTGAAAGGAAAAAAAATGACAAAGTTTAGACCTCCATCAACAACATTCAAACCAGAATTACTTACAACTCAATATAACAAAAAGTTCATTACTATTAGCTTACAAAAACATGACCATGGAATACAGAATACACAACACTGCTGTGCGGTCGGAAACCTAGGCTGTAAAAGCCAGCTGGCTAGCTAATGACCAGCTAGCCATAAGTTATCCCTTACACGTGTTCTAACCACCATGAATGGAAGGAAACCACGTGCTCGAAATTTTAACACCGTTTTGGGCTTCGGTTTGGTTTAGATAGTAAGTTAGTAACCAGAGTTAGCTCTTAAAAACAAGATTCATTTTCCCATAACCTGAATACATTTACATTACATTTAGGGCATTTGTCAGACGCTTTTATCCAAAGCGACTTACAAAGAGTACAATTGTTGAATATATCTCCGTGGTGCATAAAGATAAGAAAAAGAGTAGGTTTCAAGCATTCCTGCTTCCTGCTGAATAGTGCACCGTTACATGAGCCTCACACATGTGCTCTGCACTACACCAACATGCGAGACTAGGGAGAACAATTGAGCGAAATTATATTTTTAAGTCAGGTAGATTAAATGAGCAGAAATAACTAACTATAATTGGTATAATGTATGTGATGTATCTATTAATTAATACTTTAAGTAACTTACCATGCACTTTGGACAAGATCTTGGAGTTCTTCAACGCGGTTGGGGGGAGGAGAGCAAATGATCGCGGTGGAGTGGGGGAGGGGGGTGAAGCGAATCAAATGGGGGTGGGGGGTGGGTTGAAACCGCCCGTCAAGGGGAGAGGGGGGAGAGGCGTGTTGCTGAAACAGTTCATGGAGGGGGGAGGGGGGTGTTGCTGAAACAGTTCATGGAGGGGGAAGGGGGGTGTTGCTGAAACATCGTCTGACCCTCAAGGGTGGCGACCAGGGGCGTTTTTAGGATTTGAAAACATCCGGGGCTTAGCCCAGAGGCAGGGATGCAAACAGGAAACGCTGAAAAAAGAGAAGTTTTTCCAAAAAAGCTGTAACTTCCCTCCCGAATCCATAAAAAAAAAAATCCGTTAAAATCCGTTAAAAATTTTTTTTTCATTTATTTATTAAAATAACGCATAAAATAGTGTTTTTAACTTCTATTCCATTACCTCTTTGGCTGTCAAGATTTCCTTGTTTTTTGTGCCAAAGGTGGTTGACAGTGTCAACCACCTTTGGCACAAAAAACAAGGAAATCTTTCTCTGTGACATTTCTCTGCTTGCCTTGCAGTGACAAGTCTAGGCAACGACAACTAACGTGCGCGCCGACTGCTGAAGCTTGTGAGGGTGAATGACGACGTAGCGACCTGGTGTTAACCCTCTGTGTGCCAATGCTATATTAGTGGATTTAAAAAAGAATAATAATAATAATAATTCATTGTTATTCTTAACTGTTCAAATATCATTGAAACCACAGCATAAGAGAAGCTTTGAGAGCATGCAATTTTTATTATTATTTTTTTTTACAGAAAATGTATATATACATTCGGGGCTAATTACAAAACATCCGGGGCTTTAGCCCCGAATAAAACAGCCTAGCGACGCCACTGGTGGCGACTAGACCAATGTGTGCGTTCATGCAGCGTTTCCGCTGGTAAGGTTTCCACGGCTAAAACCTTGCCGCCACACCATACATTTGATAATAAAGAATAGGGCTGTCAAGGTTAATGCGTTACTAACGCGTCGCCGTTAACGCCCCCCCGTTCGGACCTGAAGTCCCGCCGCCACCCTCCCCCCCACCCCCACCGCTGGCCATCGCGACCTGAATCCCCCCCCCCGTCTGACACCCATGAGATCAATTCCACAGGAATCACTGCTTCCATGAGTATATACCACACACCCAACCCCAGATAAATGCCAGAAGAACCCATGCCTGTGGATTAAAGACCAAAGATCGTACCTCTTGTCTTGTGTTCTGACCGACACGAGTGCGAGTGCGCGCGATATACAGAGTCATCATATACAGTCCTTTAAAGTCCTCCCCAATACCCACTATAATGTTACTGACATCAGACACATGCAGTAATGTTGAAACAATATAAATCAGTGGAATTTATCATTTTGAATATGTAATTACTTACCGTATTGACCCGAATATAAGACGACTCCGATTATAAGACGACCCCTCTTTTTCAAGACTCATTTTTGGAAAAAAAATAAAAATAAAAATTTGAAGACAATTATTTTTCGTTTTTGACGTTTCAAATAATTTTGAAACGTCAGCCATGCTTGCAAGATCCATTCACAGAGCAAACGTACTGCAGGCTTTTGGATTTTTCCAGACGGTGTCAGTGCGTGATTAGCAGCCAGGAGCCACTCTGTGGATCTCTTGCGCAGATGAACCTTGAATGGTTTGTTAACGACCACATCCAACACCTGCAGCTGGCTTGTCATTCCGCCCGGTATGATCACTAGGTCACCATTAAACTCTTTCACTTGCTTTTTGACTGGCGTTTTGAAGAGTCCACGGAAAGCATCCAGAATCAACATGTTCCTCTTCTTTCTGAGTCCCCCACGCCGTCTGCCCCACACCACCTTGAGCCAGTCCACCACATGCTCCGTCTCCATCCAGCCCTTTACCTGGGCACTACGATAATCCCCCACGTACGGGGGCCATCTGCGAGGCGCGTTAACATGACAGTTACTCGGCTCTTCTCGTTTCCAGTAGATCAGTAGATCACTGATTTGTTGCCTTTCTTATGCACAGTGACAGATGTTGGCATGTCAAAATACACAGGCGTTTGATCAGCATTGCCCATCTGATCAAGGGGGTATGAGTGCTTCTTCCTTAACTTGATCACATATCGCTGATAAGACAGGAGCTTCTCTCTGAAGTCTGAGGGCAGGCGCTGGGCTTGTCCTGCGTCGCAATGACAGGTGTTTGATGTCTCTGCTTCGTTTATCACCATTATCTTAAAATTGGCATCGTAACTTCGTCTCTCCTGTTTATTAACTTGCCCTACTTTTGAGCCACTTTTTTCAAGTTGGTCGCTGTGTCTCTCCATTTCTATCTCTCCAGGTAACTGTTTTTATGTACTGTTACTTTAAGACTTTGAGTTACTTTAAGTGTCGCGCGGTGTCTCGGAACACTCGTTTGGCGCGATCTGTTGTTGCGCAATTACATGTGCAATTACGGTACATCGAAAAGTCTAAACCCCGATTATAAAACGACCCCTCTTTTTCAGATTTTTTTCTAGGGAAAAAAACCCGTCTTATATTCGGGTCAATACGGTAATTATTTAAATTGTTTTATTTTATTTTTTTATTATTATTATATTATTATAATTATGATTTAATTTTCGTGCTTAAGTTATGCTTTTAAGTTATGCTTACTTAATACACAAATAGTTCAAGTCAATCAAGTTAATCAATCAAGTTAAGTTGCAGTTACTCAAAAAAGGACGACAAGTCACACAAACTCAACATTTTTGAGTTCGTAGAACTTTTTTGAAACTTTGAGTACACACTACTTAATCTATTTGATTACTTTGAACATTCGGGTTTACAGTGTGTTCTACAACAACAACAACCAAATAACATCATCATGCTGATAGCTTTTGTTCTTCCCAAATACAAGTAGCCAGGTGAGATGTTTGCAACTACATGACTTTTTATCAATTCAGTTGCAGTAGGCCTAGTTCCAAACCACAATTTATGAACTTTAGAGGTTTTGCTACAGATTTTGTAGAGAAAAGCACACGAGTGTATATTATTGCTGATAATGTTGGAGAAAGAAGTCTGTCTTGCCTTGCGTATCTCGGAGTTAAGAGTACGGAGCAGGGGTGCGTTTCCCGAAGCCTTCTTAACGCTACGTCGTTCGTAAGTTCCACCTTAAGCTGTACCTTAACGTCTCGCCGTGTTTCCCGAAACGTTCTTAGCTAAGTATACCTTCCGTAAGTGACCGTTTCGTAAGGCAGGTCTGGACCTCTCTTAACTCCACCTTAGCGATGTTGTCAGCTCACTCCGCTAGTGGCCACCACTGTTCCGACCCGCAAGCCTCTGAAATCAGCTGTTGGCCTAGTTTAATTTCAATCTGTGAATCAATATGTAGTTCATAACGGTAATAATATACAACAAAAATACCACATTAATGGGAATGTTTTCATGCCGAAATTGTACATTACATTTTGCACTTTATTGTACATGAAATCGCCTCTTAAACTCCTAAAACTCGAAAACAGTGCTCGAAAACAGTCTTCACGATTCAGCGCCACCTCATCCAGCATGACCTCCATCTCCACATTGGTGACGCTGGCGGACCGCTTTTTGCGATGTTTTTGCCCTGACATCAGTGGCGTAGCGGAGGCCCCCGCAGACCCCGCGGTGCGGGGGAGCCCCGGAGTTTAGGAGGCCCCCACCCCTACCTGTTAAGTTGCTAGGCACCACGGTTTGACTGGCCATCTGGCATACCTGCCGGCCCGGACCACCACCCTACCATCGGACTTCACGATCGCGTCAACCCCCCCCCCTCCCGTTGGACTTCACGATCGCGACCCCCCCCCCCCCGTTGGACTTCATGACCTGCGGGGGAGCCCCGAAATATTGCGCAACACCACTGCCTGACATATCTAATGTTACATATCTAATGTTCATTTCTTGTTGGTGCGCTTTTATTGAAATTGTCAGCCAATCCGAGAGAATTGTGAACTACACCAGTTATGTGATGGGGCTGCTGGTTAATCAACCCTAATTGCAAAGTTATTTAAGGCACCATGACAATGATATAAAAAATATTTAAATCAACCTTTTCTTGCCAAATAAGGTGTACTGGTAGGTGGCGTAATTTGCTGAGGTGGTGTAGCGGGAAGAGGCTTGATTTCACAATCTGAGGTGGCGGGCTCGTGCCACCTGTAGGCAATCATTAGATTTACGGTTTGATAATTGAGTTTGTAAGTTTTAAATTCTATGAATATGTTCTCAGTCATGATAAATGCAATATTCTTTAGTATTCCTGCAGTGTTTTATTGATAAAACTCTCATAACGCGGTGAAACAGTCGCTACCTGGAGTGAAAAGTCGATTCTCGAGTCATCGATTTCAGCACAACGTCGGACGTAAGAAGGTATACCTTAAGCAGCCGCCTAAGGGATAGTTCAGGGAACACACGTAGAACAGTAAACAACTTTAGTAAGGTATACCTTTCAAGTCTTCGTAACACGCTAAGAGACAACGTTATCGGGAAACCCACCCCAGTTCTTTATGGATCTGGGGTGGGTTTCCCGATAACGTTGTCTCTTAGCGTGTTACGAAGACTTGAAAGGTATACCTTACTAAAGTTGTTTACTGTTCTACGTGTGTTCCCCGAACTATCCCTTAGGAGGTTGCTTAAGGTATACCTTCTTACGTCCGACGTTGTGCTGAAATCGATGACTCGAGAATCGACTTTTCACTCCAGGTTGCGACTGTTTCACCGCGTTATGAGAGGATTTGGTGTTCTTTATCAATAAAACACTGCAGGAATACTAAAGAATATTGCATTTATCTGTCACTTACGGAAGGTATACTTAGCTAAGAACGTTTCGGGAAACACGGCAAGACGTTAAGGTACAGCTTAAGGTGGAACTTACGAACGACGTAGCGTTAAGAAGGCTTCGGGAAACGCACCCCTGGACTTTATATATGCGCCATTTTCTCTCAGTTTTCCTGCATTCTCTTTTAAGTGAATTTAGTGTCTAAGGTGCTTTCTGTTTTTCTCTGACTGTTTTGAATTTAAGTGGGGCAATGTCATCCATCATATGCCCTACTTAACAATTAAAGTTCTCAAGTAGATCAGTTGCTGGGGCTGAGTACGGAGCAGGGGTGCGTTTCCCGAAGCCTTCTTAACGCTACGTCGTTCGTAAGTTCCACCTTAAGCTGTACCTTAACGTCTCGCCGTGTTTCCCGAAACGTTCTTAGCTAAGTATACCTTCCGTAAGTGACCGTTTCGTAAGGCAGGTCTGGACCTCTCTTAACTCCACCTTAGCGATGTTGTCAGCTCACTCCGCTAGTGGCCACCACTGTTCCGACCCGCAAGCCTCTGAAATCAGCTGTTGGCCTAGTTTAATTTCAATCTGTGAATCAATATGTAGTTCATAACGGTAATAATATACAACAAAAATACCACATTAATGGGAATGTTTTCATGCCGAAATTGTACATTACATTTTGCACTTTATTGTACATGAAATCGCCTCTTAAACTCCTAAAACTCGAAAACAGTGCTCGAAAACAGTCTTCACGATTCAGCGCCACCTCATCCAGCATGACCTCCATCTCCACATTGGTGACGCTGGCGGACCGCTTTTTGCGATGTTTTTGCCCTGACATCAGTGGCGTAGCGGAGGCCCCCGCAGACCCCGCGGTGCGGGGGAGCCCCGGAGTTTAGGAGGCCCCCACCCCTACCTGTTAAGTTGCTAGGCACCACGGTTTGACTGGCCATCTGGCATACCTGCCGGCCCGGACCACCACCCTACCATCGGACTTCACGATCGCGTCAACCCCCCCCCCTCCCGTTGGACTTCACGATCGCGACCCCCCCCCCCCCGTTGGACTTCATGACCTGCGGGGGAGCCCCGAAATATTGCGCAACACCACTGCCTGACATATCTAATGTTACATATCTAATGTTCATTTCTTGTTGGTGCGCTTTTATTGAAATTGTCAGCCAATCCGAGAGAATTGTGAACTACACCAGTTATGTGATGGGGCTGCTGGTTAATCAACCCTAATTGCAAAGTTATTTAAGGCACCATGACAATGATATAAAAAATATTTAAATCAACCTTTTCTTGCCAAATAAGGTGTACTGGTAGGTGGCGTAATTTGCTGAGGTGGTGTAGCGGGAAGAGGCTTGATTTCACAATCTGAGGTGGCGGGCTCGTGCCACCTGTAGGCAATCATTAGATTTACGGTTTGATAATTGAGTTTGTAAGTTTTAAATTCTATGAATATGTTCTCAGTCATGATAAATGCAATATTCTTTAGTATTCCTGCAGTGTTTTATTGATAAAACTCTCATAACGCGGTGAAACAGTCGCTACCTGGAGTGAAAAGTCGATTCTCGAGTCATCGATTTCAGCACAACGTCGGACGTAAGAAGGTATACCTTAAGCAGCCGCCTAAGGGATAGTTCAGGGAACACACGTAGAACAGTAAACAACTTTAGTAAGGTATACCTTTCAAGTCTTCGTAACACGCTAAGAGACAACGTTATCGGGAAACCCACCCCAGTTCTTTATGGATCTGGGGTGGGTTTCCCGATAACGTTGTCTCTTAGCGTGTTACGAAGACTTGAAAGGTATACCTTACTAAAGTTGTTTACTGTTCTACGTGTGTTCCCCGAACTATCCCTTAGGAGGTTGCTTAAGGTATACCTTCTTACGTCCGACGTTGTGCTGAAATCGATGACTCGAGAATCGACTTTTCACTCCAGGTTGCGACTGTTTCACCGCGTTATGAGAGGATTTGGTGTTCTTTATCAATAAAACACTGCAGGAATACTAAAGAATATTGCATTTATCATGACTGAGAACATATTCATAGAATTTAAAACCACCTCAGATTGTGATATCAAGCCTCTTCCCGCTACACCACCTCAGCAAATTACGCCACCTACCAGTACACCTTATTTGGCAAGAAAAGGTTGATTTAAATATTTTTTATATCATTGTCATGGTGCCTTAAATAACTTTGCAATTAGGGTTGATTAACCAGCAGCCCCATCACATAACTGGTGTAGTTCACAATTCTCTCTGATTGGCTGACGATTTCAATAAAAGCGCACCAACAAGAAATGAACATTAGATATGTAACATTAGATATGTAACATGAGATATGTCAGGGCAAAAACATCGCAAAAAGCGGTCCGCCAGCTTCACCAATGTGGACATGGAGGTCATGCTGGATGAGGTGGCGCTGAATCGTGAAGCACTGTTTTCGAGTTTTAGGAGTTTAAGAGGCGATTTCATGTTCAATAAAGTGCAAAATGTATCCACCGTAATGTACAATTTCTGCATGAAAACATTCCCATTAATGTGGTATTTTTGTTGTATATTATTACCGTTATGAACTACATATTGATTCACAGATTGAAATTAAACTAGGCCAACAGCTGATTTCAGAGGCTTGCGGGTCGGAACAGTGGTGGCCACTAGCGGAGTGAGCTGACAACATCGCTAAGGTGGAGTTAAGAGAGGTCCAGACCTGCCTTACGAAACTGTCACTTACGGAAGGTATACTTAGCTAAGAACGTTTCGGGAAACACGGCAAGACGTTAAGGTACAGCTTAAGGTGGAACTTACGAACGACGTAGCGTTAAGAAGGCTTCGGGAAACGCACCCCTGGACTTTATATATGCGCCATTTTCTCTCAGTTTTCCTGCATTCTCTTTTAAGTGAATTTAGTGTCTAAGGTGCTTTCTGTTTTTCTCTGACTGTTTTGAATTTAAGTGGGGCAATGTCATCCATCATATGCCCTACTTAACAATTAAAGTTCTCAAGTAGATCAGTTGCTGGGGCTGATAGTAGGCCAGGGGTCTGAGAGAGCTCCTGCTCAAAAAGATCACTGATCATTCGTCTTTGAATCCTTGTGCTCTTTTGAGTGTGAGGTGACATTAAAATATCAGAAGAAACAGAAATGGTCGAATAGGGCCAGGTCCTTAATGGCTGTTGTGATGTGATGGTGAGTCCCCTTGTGATGACAAGGTCCAGGTTGTGGCCAAGGGAGTGTGTTGAGCACATGTTGACTTACATTGAAAGTGTCCAGTAGTGCAAGTAAATCCTTAGTATGGTTGTTTTCAGAGACATCGATTTGGAAGTTGAAAACCCCTGATATAATGCCACAGTCATACTCTATACATATAATTGACAGGAGGTCGTCCAGCTCATTAAGAAAAACTTAAACAGACTGTGTAGGGGGCCTGTAAATAGTTAATAATAAATTCTGGGGGGAACACTTCATGAGGGCACACTGGTATTAGAAAGATAAAAAGTCACCAATAGTGGGGTGGCTTAGTGCACGAGCGGTTAAAAGCACCAAATCTTACATGAGGACTTTAGGACATAATGAATGATTTTAGCCTATAGGAGCCCAACAGAGATTTTGAAAATTTCCATTTCCAATTTCCACATAATAAATCGAATCAGTGCTCTCATAGGACCGGATACCCGTATCGTTATTAGTATCCGGAATGAAAAACCTGATTGGTGCTCATCAATTGAGTGATCTCTCTCTCTGTGTCAAACAAACATCCATGACCCTGATTACTTTGACCTGTGTAAAAAGATTAATAGTTGTTTCCTTTATTTTGACCAAGTCCTTCAAGTAGGTCTGGGCAATATAGCTGAGAAGTATATCACTATAATTTGATCATATTGATCGATATCGATAACTATTGATTGTTTTAATGACCTAAAATTACTAGGAAAAACCATGCAGAATTGAAACACTACTGTTTACAGTTAATACAACCTTCCACTGTTCTTCATTTATCAATACTCCAATGTTGACACAACAATGAAAAACACTCAAATACTGTAAATAAGTATGGAACCGCATTTGTCTAACAAACCCAGTTGCTTGATTCGGTGGTCCAGTCTCTTTATCGATATATATTGAACATGTTTATATTGATATTGATCAACTGATTGATCAACCGATCACGATACGATAACTTATTGTTTTATTGCCCAGGCCTACCTTCAAGCCCATTGTAAAATCATTCCAGGGGAGACACTGTAGATAAAAACACTGTTTTTCATGCACTGCATGGTAAATTTTGAGATTTTGGGCAAAGAAAATGTTCAGAATACACATTTATGTATTTATTGTATTACGCTTTGTCTATTTAAGTTTTAATGTTTCAATGATTTTTTTCCTTCATATTCTGAGCCAGAAATCTCTACTTTAGTAGCACTTACATAACCCAACCTTCCCAGTTGTATTCTTACTTATACTCTAAGAGGGATTTGTCAAGTTCCTCGGCATTCCTAGTCTGATTTATAAAACATGTTATCCCTAAAAACATTATCTGATCTATTACTAATATGTAGTGATAAAAAGGGATATCCAAATTCCTTGAGTGTAAAACTTTGGGTA
Organism: Muraenolepis orangiensis; assembly: GCA_027704905.1. NCBI lineage: Eukaryota > Metazoa > Chordata > Actinopteri > Gadiformes > Muraenolepididae > Muraenolepis > Muraenolepis orangiensis. Next base: position 22,166,900 of record CM051001.1, read on the forward strand.
ATACTTTATGTAAAGTCTGTATGGGGTAATGAAGTATTCAAAATGCCCTTTAATGGTTGACATTAGCCTATCATTCACAAATAGTTGTGAGTGAACTCATAAACACTCAAAATTTATTTTTGGCCCTTTTCGGGTCAATTGGCTTTTTGAATGGGAGCACTAGGGGCACTGCTATGATCGCATCAAAATCGCTATTTTTACACTAAGAAGGCTCGACACAACATGAAACTTTGCTCATAGTATCACCAGGGTCTCTACACATGAACTCCAGCATTGGGAACATTGTTTGTGTAAAATAAGTTTACTAAAAATAACACTTAACACTGGACCTTACCTATGGCAACAACCGGAAGACAACACAAGGTAGGTCCTGTGTTAACAAAAACGTCTTTTAAGCAAACTCTTTGTATACGAACAATGCTCGAGTTCATGTGTAGGGACCCTAATAATACTACAAGCAAAGTGTCCTGTTGTGTCGAGCCTTCTTAGTATTTTAAAACTAGCAATTTTGATGCCATCATAGCAGTGCCCCTAGCGCTCCCATTCAAAAAGCCATTTGACCCGAAAACGAAACAACCGTCAATCTTAAAAGTGCAGCTTTTGTCATAAATATGCTTTTGAACGAAAGTTTGACTCGTAAACATTCACAAAAAGACCCTAGATTGCATTTTGGCGAGTTTCGCTTTAATGTTCACGATGATGGATGTCGAAAAGTGGGCTAATGAAGGAAATCGGATCCTGAAGTGAAGTCATGGGTATAAATAGTATACTATGTCAATAATCGCAAGGCGTTATGAATGTTTTATAACCCTTTATGGATATATTCATATTTCAGTTTTTGGAATTATATGCAAATTTCATTATATGCCCAATTTGCATATTTAAACACACGATTTCAGAAACCTTGCAATATAACAAATATTTGTATTTATGTGCGTAAACTACTTTTACGGTGATATCTATCGGTTACATTTTTTTTACCCTATTCACCTGTATTGATCGCCTTTTGATCAAAAGTGTTTTTGCGCTCTGTGTGGGAATTTTCAAAATCTCTGTTGGGCTCCTAGGCTAAAATCATTCAGAACTCCCCACAGCAGGTGGCAGCAGTGTGGTGAAGGCTGAGGCAGCCCAATGGTGGTGGGGGCTATAGGTATACACCTGTGGAAAGACCACACAATTGTTCCAGGACCATGGAAACGCCAAGCCGGGAGAGAGAACACAGATCTTCCCATAGAGAAGATGTCTCCTCCAATGGAAGAGAAAAGTAAGTGTTTTCTAAACAAAAATAGCTGCTGCAGTGAACAAAAAATAATAATTGTACAGAATATGATGTGATATTGCTCTCTTTGGTCTGACATTCAGAGTTCCAAAAGCGAGTGCTGTACTTGCTGGGTGACATGAGAGCAAAGCTCTCTGAAGCTGGGCGTTTTTACAAGCCCCCGCATTCCCAGTTCCACTTAGAATTGATCAACTCCGTAGACCAGCTTCAACAGCTGACAGCTAACCAGCGAGGAAAAACGAAAACTCATGGTAGGTTACCACGAAAAAGGAAAACAAAACTTTGCAAACAGATGTAATTATTCCACCTACAATTTTTTTTTATTCACATATTCTTGTACCTCATATACATTTCTGCATATTTGCAACATTCTTCCTTCAGACAGCTCAGATGTCAAAAATTTGTGGAGCTACCCTGTTGGAAAATGTTAGCAATGTGAGGAAAAGGTCAGTCTCTGAAGTTGTGCTGTTAATATCTTCACATTTATGGACCTTTTCTTAAAGCCCCTGTCACACTGACCCGAAATTGACACCAGATGGACACACGATAAAGGAAATGTTCAAATTCGGCTCTGATCGTAAAAACAACGGAACATTGGTGAGGGCATCTTAAGCCATCGTATGACCGCCGGTGGAGTTTCTCAGGCTCCGGCAGCAAGTTTGTGAGCGGTGGCAAAATCTTTGGCATGCCAAAAAAATGCCGAAGGACCTTGCGAATGTTCATTTTCGTGTTGAATTTGTGTGTCCATTTTGCCCTTCGTAAGGCCATCGTGAGGGCATCTTCCTTTACTTCGTGTGATCATAGGTGCCATCCGGCATTTTTCGCCATGTCATGGTAACATGGACATATAAAAGGAGACCTCCTAGACTGCTGAGGAGACCTTTTCTGACCGCTGAGGTGACCTGGAACCCTCTGGAGAACGCTCTGGTCTATGTCTACATATGTCCTCAGTCCTCAGTTGTATCCAAGTTCACAAAGGGATGCAGTGTTATTATTGTACCACTGTGAGGCACTGAAGCGTTACGCGCTAAGTAAGGACGCAGGCTTGCGTCGTATGTTAATGAGGGGGTGTTCACCTGACGCACATGTTCAGATGGTGTGTGTGTGTGTGTGTGTGTGTGTGTGTGTGTGTGTGTGTGTGTGTGTGTGTGTGTGTGTGTGTGTGTGTGTGTGTGTGTGTGTGTGTGTGTGTGTGTGTGTGTGTGTGTGTTCTACGTTAGCTCGACTGAGCGAAAGGATGTACCAGTGGTGCAGAGCTAAATAAACCATGACCAAGGGCTAAACAGTTCATTGTCTCCGTCCCAACGATTTCTCTCCGAGTGCAACGTATGAGGAAGCTGCCATCCTTAACGTCAACACCCTGCCTTTGGGTGGCATGTTAAAGTTGAATTAAATTTGAAATAAAGTTTAAATGTACTGTGTGTTCTGCTGCCAATAATCTCCGATCAGCAATTGAATTTCCCACGGTCGGCCGAAGGTTTCATACCATCGGGAGGTCACGTGACGCCTTCGTGACCGAGTTTTAACGCGTCGTACTCTCAATACGACGTTGTGTAGCCATCATGTGGCCTTTGTGTGTCCGGGTATAAACTACTATAAAAATTCACATCTTCGTGTTGCCTTCGTGTGTGGTTCGGGTGCCATCGTGTGACCTTTTGTAGGCATCGTACTTGCTTCGGCTGATAATCGGCTGTTGACCAAGTTCGGGGCCATCTTCGCGCGAAATTCAAAATTCCATATCCGTGTGTCCATCTGGTGTCTATTTCGGGACAGTGTGACACGGGCTTAAAGGAGCACGCCAACATTTTGTGAAATTAGCTTATTCACAGTCTCCCCCAGAGTTAGATACAATGAGACACTCTTCTCGTGTCTGTGTGCAGTAACTCAGTCTGACGCACCCACTGTTAGCCTAGCTGTTAGCCACACACATGTGTGCACAAAGGCATGAGCACACTACGCTATGTACCTCTGGACATTATTTCACATTTCTCGTTGTCCAGCATGTATAACTTTGTTTATTTCCATTTTTATTGACAGAGTGCTCACAAATAACCTCATGTCCATAATGAATATGGATGGGACTGGTGACAAGCTGCCATTCAGAAGAATGGAACTTTATAAGGTCATGATAGGTAATTATATTTTCTATTTGTGCACCTACATCACCTACAGCTTTTGACAGACTTATGTCATTGAATATTTAAAACGTTTTTTTGTTGTATAAAATGTATTCTCTACATGATTTTTATTTGGATCAGTATTGGCAGATATATGGCAATTGCTGTTAAAATTGTTCAGGTGCCATCCAGAAGTCACAGCCCGGCACCACAGAAACTTCCATTGGTAGCCTGATGGCCAAGTATTTGCGCGCTGCGCCGGACAGAAGAGGGCACTGGGCGCCGGCAGGTAGGAGCTGTTGCGAACAACAATGTTGATTTAGGCCCAATCCCATTTCTCTGTCTTCCCCCTTCCCCCTACACCTTGTCCTTCATGGCATGTTCACATTCTACAATTCAGTGCAAAATGTGGACTGATTACTAGTAGTGAAATGAGATCCTGACCTATATGACACTATTAACACAGATATTAACAAAAGGTTTGACTAGATCCATTATCATATATTAGTACACATCCGCACCTCTGACTACCGCATGTCTATATAGAGTAGCACTGTAGCAAGTACTGATGGGTACTAAGCATTAGTTACAGTATGTTAATGGGCCAGGGCCCATTTTAATGTTAGATTTTTTGTTCTCTTTTTCTCTTGTTCCCTCTTTCCTCTTGTTCCCCTTTGACAGACACTTGTGAGCTCTGGAAGTGTGAATCCATAGCTTGTTTGATTACTCATGTCCACATGCCATGTAGACTTTTGGCCAACTGACTCCAGTACTGCATGAGTATTGTATATGTATTGCATTGCATTGTTCTAATTTTCACGTATATGTATGTGTATGTTGGCAGTCATTGTACATTTAGGTTGAAATTGAGTGATGCTTGACATCAAAATATGTCATTTTGACATCAATATTTGATGTCACATTTATGTTGAATTGACATTGAAGCTTGATATTGATTGATATCAAAATGACCGATCAACACCATGACATCTTGAGATCAAATAAATGTTGAATTGACATCAAATGTCAACAAAGCATTGACGTCAATATGACTTTAATTTTTGACCTATTTCACGACGTAATTTTGACGTCAATGATGTCAAATTGACATCAAATGCCCACTGGGAATAAGCTAATTTTGGTCTATGATAAATAGGCTAGACCAAGATGTGTTTTATTTATTTTTCTCTTGCAAGTTAATTTTTCCTCGGAAATTTTAGGGAGGATGGTCCTCCCTTTGCTCAATGGACGAGCCTCCTTTGGTGTGTATATAATATAGTAACTACAATACTGCATTGCATCTGCATACATGTGCATAGTATAATTAATAACGACAGGGACCTTTCAGTTGCTGCACCCTCCCACATCCGTCAGGCAACCACCCTGCCATCCTTTGAACAGGCTCTCAAGATCCACCTCTTTAAACTGGCTTTCCCCTGCTAAACAACCCCCCTCCATCCAATGACTTATTATCCTCCTTTTTATATTTAATTTAAATTTTAACTTAAATTCTTTTTTTATTTTTAAATCTATTTTATCTATATAACCATACAATTATTTTACTGTACGTGCAATTTTACCATGTCTGTAAAGCGCCTTGGGTGTCCAGAAAAGCGCAATATGAAAGCGCTAAATAGAATGCATTATTATTTAGATTAGATTAGATTAGATTCAAATGTATTGTCATTGTACAGCACAAGTACAGTACAGCAGTAGAGTATTTAACAGTATGCCGTTATTGAAAACAGGATAACAGGATCCTCTGGAGTATGGCGCCGTACGAGATGGCTGCCTGTTGCGAGCTCCCGCACGACGACGCAGTTTTTTGTTATTTATTCTTTTTATCGCGACTATCTTTGTTCAGAAAGTTAGCAGCACGTTCATTTATGACTTTAGCACACTTCTGGAGATCAGATCGACAGTCGCTCGCCGCCTACCGGAGTTTTTTCATTCTTTTTCGACTCGGATGTCCCGCCCGAAGTCACAGCTGGATTATCTCCGACCATCTTGGGCACGATTACACGCAAGCGTCGCAGGAAGAAGCGAGGGAAGCGAGCCGGTGTGCTAGTCAGGCTGAGATGTCGATCCGATCGCCCCCCACTACCTACCATTCTACTGGCTAATGTACAGTCTCTGGACAATAAGTTAAGCGAGCTTCAGGCTCGTATTTAATTCCACCGGGAAACTAAGGACAACTGTATCATCTGCCTTACGGAGACATGGATGTCGGAGGGGGTTACCGATGCAGCTATCGAGCCGACGGGATTTTCCGTGCACCGGGCGGACAGAACAAAGGCTCTCTCCGGTAAAGATTGCGGAGGGGGGGTATGTCTCATGATAAACAGATCTTGGTGCAACCAAAGTCATGTACATCCCCTCAAGTCTTTCTGTTCCCCGGACCTGGAGTACCTGATGCTTATGTGCCGTCCATTCTGGCTACCTCGGGAGTTTACAGCGGTAACCGTGACCGCTGTTTACATTCCCCCACAAGCCAACACGGACACAGCGCTGAAGGAACTGTATGGGGCTATCAGCGAACAGCAGTCGGCACACCCTGAGGCTGCTCTCATCGATCGCTGTGAGGGAGGTCCAATGCTGGTCGGACCAATCGGACTCTATGCTGCAGGATTGTTTGTCGCGCTGACTGGCACATGTTCCGCGTTGCCTCGGACAATAACATCAACTAGTACGCGTCCTCGGTCAGCGGGTTCATCAAGAAGTGCATAGATGACGTTGTTCCGACCAAGCCGGGTCGGATATACCCCAACCAGAAACTGTGGATTAACGGCGATGTTCGCGCTGCCCTCCACGTGCGTAACGCCGCCTTTGGCTCTGAGAATATGGAGGAATATACGAGAGCCCGTTACGACCTCCGTAAGACCATCGTCACTGCCAAGCGGGAGTACAAGGACAGATTGGAGGTGAAATTCAAGAGCCACGACACAAGGGGTATGTGGCAGGGGCTACAGACGATAATGAACTTCAGAGGGAGAACAAGTTGTGTAGAGAACTCCTCTACCTCCCTCCCAGGAGAGCTAAATACTTTTTTTGCTCGGTTCGACATGACCGACAGCCTGCCGAAGCCAGCACCGCCTGAGGAGACCTGTCTGCTGAGCATCTCGGAGGCGGATGTGTGCCGCACCTTCAAGCGGTTGAACATCCGTAAGGCGGCAGGCCCGACGACATCCCGGGCCCTCAGAGCATGCGCAGACCAGTTGGCAGGAGACTTGACGACAGACTGCTGTCTATCGTCGGGTATTGCACATAAGATTTTCACTCACTGCTTTATACTTGTGTAAACTGTGAAGTGACAATAAACTTGACTTGACTTGCTCCCTGATCGCCTCAGAGGTCCATGATTACTTCAAGACCTCCGGGAGCTCTCCTGACGACATCATGGGAGCAGCAGAGTGTCTCCATGCCGAGCGCCGAAAGTTCCTGGCCTCCCCTGAGGTCAGTTATCCCAGATCCTAGTGTAGGATCACACAGGCCATGATGTGGTATCCTACACAGTAACACAGGTTTCTGTTATTTCCGGGTATAAGCTACAATGTACTGCCTTCTGAGTGAGTCATCTCAGTACCCAAATGGAAGATATATGTGGTGTATTTTTGCTGTAGATTGGTCGTTAGTGTTCCTTATTTATTATCACTGAGGAGACTATGGAGGTGAAGAAGAAGAAGAAGTCGTACCTTTGTCGGATCTTCTGCTGCTACAAGAAAGAATGAACAAGCCACAATTAGCACAGACATGCAATGTGGACATATGGTCATATGGACATATGGTCTATGGCAGTATAGCTCAGGAGGTAGAGCGGTCGCCTCGCAACCGGAAGGTTGCTGGTTCGAACCACCGGCTACTCCTAGAAAGTCCTTGAAACCTTGAGCAAGACCCTACCCAACACCCTAACTGCTAACTCCAAACCTAACTGCTCTTGACGTGCTGGCTGTCTCCTTGCATGGCTGACTCCGCCGTCGGTGGTTGAATGTGTGTATGAATGGGTTAATGTGAGGCATGACTTGTAAAGCGCTTTGGATAAAAGCGGCACCGATTCCCTGAGGAGCCGTGACGGATCACGGGTTTAAGCGCTGCGGGAGCAGGAGATGGAGTGGAAGGTCATGTTCCCCCGTCTGCCGACGCTGCCGACGTCGCGCGGTCCCCGCCTGACTACGTCGCGCTGCTCCCGTCTGCCGACGCCACGTTTTCCCTGCCTGCCGACGTCGCACGGTCCCCGTCTGCCGACGTCGCGCCGTACCCGCCTGACGACGTCACACTGTTCCCGTCTGACAGCGCCGCTCCTCCCCGCCTGACAACGCTGCGCTGCCCGACATTGCGCTTCCCCCGTCTGCCGACGCTGCCGACGTCGCACTTTCCCCGCCTGCCGACATTGTGCGGTCCCCGTCTGCCGACGAGAGGGGAGGTCCAGATTAGACCGCAGAACCCCCAGAGGAGACCCCCCAGAGGAGACCCCCAGAGGAGGTTCCAGAGAAGACTCCTACCGACCTGGGCCCTGCCCGCCCACAGAATCTCCTCCACCCCCCCGGATCATCGACTGGGAGGCATACGGCCCAGAGGAGCGGGGTTGGCTCCCGCGCCGTTACAGTCTGGACCCGTTCCTTATGCGCGACTGCCACCGGGAACACCCCTTCAAGCCGGATTGGGCACCAGGAGGCGCCCGTTGAGGGGGGGTACTGTCACGGTTAAGGTGGTTACCAGGGGGCGTGGCCAAGCCGCGTGCGCTGATGGCGCACACACACACCTCAGCAATTGCCGTGTCTAATCACCTCACCTGGGGGTATATATACCCTGGCGCCCTGTTACCCCTTTGTTAGGTCGTACATCGTACTTTGTTCATGCTACGTTGTACTTTATGCTTGCTACGTTGTACTTTGGTACATTCTGGACAGAATCGTTATGTCCCGGAATCCAGACCCCTCGCCCGTCCCGGACTACTCGTCGGTCTATACCTGTCGCTACTTCGACCTCCCGGTATCTAGACCCCTCGCCTGTCCCGGACCACACGCCTGTCTACTCCCTGCCGGTACTACGCTGATCCGACTTCCCGGTATACAGACCCCTTGCCTGTCCCCGTTCACTCTTGTGTTTTGTTTGCTTTAAATAAAGCTTTACGTTATAGCACCACTGTGTCTTGGTCTGCGTTCTGGGTCTCAGCAAACTATCCACTCGTGACATGGGGAGTAAGCATTCCATTGTACTTGTTGCATATGGCAAATAAAAACCTCTTGAATCTTCATGTGTAATCTTTGAAATGGTTCACGTTACATTATAGTTGAACCACTAGAATGTAATTATGACATGTATACAGCAGTGGTGGCTGGTGGTTGTTTCGATGTACTGTACTTGTGCTGTACACTGACAATAAATTTGAATGTAATCTAATCTAAAGTAGGAGAGGAAGGAAGGTGCCTCACTATCAATGTTGACAGTGTATTAGTGGGTCATTTTAAGCCAAACTGAATTGAAACCGATTGTGATCTGAGAAGGAAGAAGCATTGATTTGATGAAAAATAGCTATTTAGCGATTACTCTATTAATGATGAAAAATCATTGATCTGAAAATTCTGAATAGAAGTTCTATGCAAAGTGGCTAGTGCTATCGAAAAAACCTAACGGAATTGAAATTGAGTGAGTTTTGAGGGCGAATCTTGTTTGTCATGCACCTGGAACGCTTTGAGTTCGTAACTCCAGAGTTTCAAATCTGAAATTAAATTAAAAGTAAATGACTGACTTTTCTGGAACGCTGAATTAATGACTGACACACGATAGATCCTTGCATGATGATAACCCGGCCCCAAAACTGATTGGGTATTCACCAGCGCAGGGAGCTCTGCTGATTGGTTCACAGAGCCTCTGGCTAGACCCGCCCTAAGGGAGGATCGTTCTCCCTTACTGCCGTACACACTCATGTTAAAAACCAGGACTCATTACAATGGATTTCATCAACCCGTTTTGAAAAGATTAAACATTTTTGTTTTTATTGACAGTTGGATTTAATATGATTTTTGGTGTACATTTATTTTATATTCATTATTTATATTTATTCATTTAATTTGTGCACCTCCTTTAAAAAACAAAACAGGATAGATTTGTCTGGATTATCCTACATGAAACCATAATCTGTCAAATGTACTTATTTAGCTCACTTGGCTATTTAAACAAAATATATCCTCAATATAATACAATATGTCCTTAAAAACTCACCAACATCAACATTTTCATTTACATTATCATATATATATATATATATATATATATATATATATAAAAGAAAAACAAAATTCACTATACATCGCTTTGGATAAAAGTCTAAAGACTAAAGACTAAATAGTAAACATACACTCACACAGTACTCATCCTACACCTCAGTACTGGCCTACTAACCGATGTACAGAGAGTGAGTATGTTGTGAATCCAGCTCACCACGGAGCATCAGCTCTTATGGTTTGTGAGCAGGTTTATGAGGTTAATACAGTGGAAGAACAGGTTCGTCAGAGAGCCCTTCTGTAGCCGGAGTCTGCTCTGCTGGAGGCGTGGCGGCTCTTTGGTTTTTGCATGTCAAGACTCTGAAGTCATTCCACACCGACCCAGAGCGAGAGAGAGAGACACATAGAGATAGAGAGAGACAGAGAGAGCGAGAGACACGCACGGATACACGCACACACACGCACACGCACACGACACACACACACACACACACACACACACACACACACACACACACACACACACACACACACACAGATCAGGAAGTGAGGTGGCGGTGGCGGTGGCTCAGCAGCCGGTTCGGCGAGAAAACGTCTCGTACGGACAGTTTTTTTGTTGCAGAGAGCGTGCAAAGACAGGCGCTGCATGAGAGGGGCTTGTGGGTTGTGTTATTACCAGTCTGTGACTGCCCCGGCTGTCCCCCCCCCGCCCCCCCCCCTTCCGCTCTTCGCCTTGCAGGTAAAAAGCCCTTCCTCTAGTACCAGTAGAGGTCCTTCTTGTCCCCACTCCGTCCTGAAACACATGGGAGGCAAATGTGCGGAACTGTTAGAATGTATGAAACAACCCAACAAACAAAACACAGCATTCGTCCATTATAATACCAGAAGGGTGAAACCCTTCTGGTATTATAATGGAAAAAAAACAAAACACCTCAGTCACGACATTTTTTTTCACACATTTCTATATATATATATATATATATATATATATATATATATATATATATATATATATATGTGTGAAAAAAATGTCGTGACTGAGGTGGGTTTTTTTTTTAACACATTTCTTATTAGTGACTGAGGTGGTATATATATATATATATATATATATATATATATATATATATATATATATATATATATATATATTTATTTATTATTTATTTATTTATATATATGTAAAAGCTGGCGTTCAACAGTGTGTGTCTCGGAGCGGCAAGCCTACCGGGGTCAAAGCCAACGCCGGGGTCCAAGGACTCCCTGAAAGCACTGGGAGTCGTCCAGCTGGGCAGCAGCTCGGGTTTGGACCCCGAGGCCACGCCGGGGCCCATCTCGCCGCGGTCACTGTGCAGCAGGTTGAGCAGGGACGTGGCGTACTGCTGCCCCGTGAGGCTCAGGCCGTCCGTGGTCAGCGAGTATGGGATGGGGGGCAGCCCCATGCCCCCCGCCTGTCTGACGGGGAAGGGCGCCCAGCCGGAGGGCAGCTCGTCCATGGGGCCGAAGGGCAGGCCGGCGTGGGCCTCCTTGGGGCTGAGGAACTGGGCCTCCGGGTAGGAGGTGGCCATCCACTGGCAGGAGTTTGAGTCCTCTGCGAGACGTGGACAATAGGAGGGGCCCACACACACACACACACACACACAAGGGAAAGGTGTGAGATGGATATGTTCTTCTTAAGGACATCATAGCTAGAATGTTTCCTTCTGTTCTTCCCCCTTTTTGTCGCATATACGGTAGTTGAGCCGACTGGTGGGTCTCCCTTACCTGGCTTGACGGACTTGTGGCTCCTCTTGGGTTTGACGGCCTGGGGCTTGGCCCTATCGGCCCTGCTGAGGGCCCGGGAGAAGTGCGAGTCCACCATGCTGCCGATGTCCCCCTGGAAGTAGGTGAGGATGACGCTCTGGGAGTTCTCCTCCACCTTCACCGAGATCGGGCTTCCTGCCACGTCCGCCATTGGTCATCTAAAACTGGGGAAGGAAGACGGAGTTCACATGGAGGTATCGTATATTCTTTACCCGTTTTTTCTAATTCCCAGAATGATTTTTTTTTTGTTAAACTATAGTTTTTAGGTTTTGCATTTTTTGTATTATACTAAATACATGTGTTATTTATTTGTTATTATTATTTATTTATTTATTTTTGGGTTATTTAGGAGAAGTTATTCATTTTGATTTTCCTTTCGTGGTCTCATGTTTATTTGCCTTTGTCTGTAATGTTTACATCACTTTATCAACAGTTTAGAACAACAAAACTCACAAAGTCACAAAATATGACGTGCTATAGAAATTAAAAATATCTAGTTCAGTATCCCGAACATTATCTTCAATGGTTTGACTGGGGGGGGGGGGGGGGAGTCATGAAATAAACGTAACACGACACTGATAACATGAATGCCAGTTATTCTAACAGGAGCAAAGCAGTAAACTTGTTATAACAAGTGAAGCGTGTTTCGGTTCATTGTAGTCTTCAAAATATATACCTATATGGTATACCATATACCCCATGACACCATGTGGGTCCAGCTTCTGCTCATGATGCTACTCGTTTATAAATAGACCCCAAGACGGGTTGTGTTTGGCCGCTTCATACACAAGGAATACACAAGAAGCATGGAATCAAAATGTGAACTGTACAAATGTACAGAATGTATTAAAAAAAAGCCTGTGTTCGATTTTCACGACTTTCGGTCGTACCAATCGGATGTATCAAAGAAGGTTGGGTTTTGATTAGCATAGGTTATGGGTTAAGCCTTAACCCATAACCTATGCTAATCAAAACCCCCCCCGTTAAGGGGACGCAACATCTGCCTATTGATCACTACCGGTTACAGTTAGTAGGCTGCTCCATTTTGATATGAAAGCGTGATCTATAACATTATGCTGTGATGTCGGCTCAGCAAGTCCAACCATAACTTGGACTCAGTACCTATGTTATTATATATTAGTTTAAATGTACATATATTTTTGACTTACTTTTCGATTGTTAGCCGTGACCGACCAAGGAACAACAAGTCATTGGGATGACTTGATTAATGAACAAAAAACAAAAACCTGACGTAGTCGCCTACATGAGCCAAAGAAACGGTTAAAGGATTATCACTCAATGTCGTCGCAGATATCGGACAAATCCATCAGATCACAGGGCGGTTGTTCCACAGCAGGCTACGGCTCCTTTCAACCTACCGTAGTCACTGCACATTGTGCTCCAGGTCTGAGGGTGTGTGAGTGTTCAAGAACAGAGATGGGAATGAACAGAATGCCAACCAGCGAGTTAGTCCGTAACCTGACTGACACCATATCACAGGATTCCTCAAACAGACATACAATGCCATAAACGTGTGCACACTTTTCGAAAAAATGCTTCTGAAGAGTTGCACTGTGTAATCTCTCTAGGCTGATAGCAGTGGGTTTCATGCTTTGTACACATCCAGGTGAGGATTCCTCTCTGATCATCCGACATCATCCATCCTATTTGTCATTTTGAATCAGACATTACCTATAGAGAGAAGTTTCCTAATAAGCCAATATACAGGTGACTTAACAATGGGCTATACATTGACAAACAAATAAAGCCAATGTATTATAGCCTATGCACTCACTATTCTGTATGTACTTATGTACAGTATGTACTTAATTAATAAACATAAAAACCATATATGTGTGCTGTACCATGTGCTGCAAAATAACTTCAAAGATTGATGGCAGCAACATTCCACAGTGTCACCATAGCTGTTCACCAGGCATCAAGGAGAGAGATCTGCAAACATGTATGTAAATGTAATGTAATTAGTGGTCAAATTCAGCCATTCCTTTGTCCATAAAAGGCCTCCTTGTTTATTACCTACTTCATGTTCTATATTTACATATTTAGCATGTTCCAGTGATTGTGGTTGGTTTTCTTATACATATTTGGTGTTTAACTGAAATACTTGTGACCTCCATTGTCCAGCTTAAATGGCCTCCATGAACAGATGTGGACTAAAGACTGTAGAAGACCTATGTGGCCTCCCATAAATCTTGACACTACACCGTCAGGCCACCAGATGTCGCCAAGAGGCAGTCACACACATGCGTATCACCAGGTCCCAGTGAGATTGCCGGTGTTTTAAAGGGCATCTTGTACTAACCCAAGGTAGGTAAGTCCACAAAATGGGTTTTTAAGTCATAAGCGGAGTTTGCGGGAGGGCAGGGGCATTGCCCCCCTAGTGGCCGAAATGTGTTACTGAATCGAGTCTAAAATCGAGTCTTAAATTGTTCCAATCTAAATATTTATTGTATATAGATCTCCAAATATTTTGAATAGATTTAATAAAATAAAATGATTGTAACACATACATCGTAATTATATTATGTTTGTTTTAAATCAATACATTTTTTAACAGTCATGTGACACAGTCACGTGTGAAGTTAGACACGTGTTCCCTCTATTTCGTGCATTTAGGATTCAGCTAGCTATGTTTCTGTACGCTGTTTCTGTACGCTGAGCAGTAATAGTTATTCTGCGATTTTTAGAACGTCCAAGAATATGCGGGACGCAAAAAAAGGCGTTTGTGTTCTGCACTAAGTAGGACACTGGTTAATTAATATTTACAAGCCTACTGAAACAACACTGAGCATTTTCGTGTGCGTGCTATAAGTTGGACAGTGAGTGCCTATTTCATCGTTTTCAATGTACCACGAAATGTGTTTACGTGTACACTAAATGTTTTAAAAGGGTACATGGACAATGAAAGCCTAACTATTTAATAAAAACAAATTGATATTTCTCTTTTCAGACTTATATATAGTTTGCCATTGCACTTCTGTTGTGTGCGGCAGTGCACTCATGTGTGAAAGACAGAAACATTTCATCGCTCTCCATTGACTTTGTATTGAGAAGGTGCCTCCTGGTCATTTTCCTTTTCTAATAAAAAACGGAAACATGTCTAGAAGCTGTTGTGTGACATGATGCTGTACCAACAAGGTAAACAATTAACTTGTTCGGTTCGGCAGTTGGTAAAAATGTAGTTCTGGGTTCTTTATCTTGTTGGTTGAGCGTCCTGTGACAAAGCAGCTTTTAGGCATGTTTCAGTTTTTTGTTAGAAGTCAAAAATGACAAGGAGGCACCTTCCCGTAAGCAAAGTCAATGGAGACTATTGTTCCCCCCCCCCCCGCAGGGTGGGCGTGGCCTAACTGCTCTCTCGCTCTGTCTCTATAGTTGGGACTGTGTACTGATGTCAGTTAAAAAAATCTTTGCCCCCCCCCAGCGCAAATGTCAAACTCCTCGCCTATGCCTTAAGTGACAAAAGACAGCATTAACTTGTAGACAGACTATTTATTCAATTGAGGAAAACTCTTACACAGATCAGATATTAATATGAAAACTTAAATTTCTCCTGAGATTACCAGATACATACAGAACATGAACAATGATAAATATGGCTCTAAAATGAAAAATAATAATATTGGTGAAACCGTACAGCTGCTTGTATTTGCAGATGTTTAGACTCCGTAACCTTACTTTATAACGTTTTACTAATGTACATGTAGAAGCAAATAACTTAAATTGTTGACGCCGGCATCATTTCGGTTGATGCCTAACCATAGATACGTTTCTGTATGTTTCCTGTAATGTATAATTATTAATGTTATTATTTTTATAGCATCATTGAAATTGTATTAACTTATTTATTTTGAAACCACATTTAATGATGACCACCACATGCCATAGTACCGCCTGGACCAGTAGGAAGACCAGAGGTTTTGGGTCTTTCTGTTGTCGGGCGTGGTTGGTCCGGGGTAGAAGGAGGGTCGGGGGTTGTTCCTTCACTCCCTCTGGTGGTGGATGGGGCCCGACTCTGTGGACGAGGAGGAATCCGAGACCTTAAGCATGGTTGAGGTGTCCACGGACCGCATTGAATGTGAGTGGCCCTCCTGCCTCTGTTTGGGCTGACCGCTTGCGGTGAAGGAGAGACTCCATTCTATAGAGAGGAAGAAAATCACAATGGAATCAATAAGAAACTTTATTTGTTCAGCACCAAGTGCTTTGACATCCACAATAACAACAACAACCACAACAATGACTTAGAACACAGATGAGAAGATGAGACGGATAGACACAACAGGGACAATCAGTCTAATGTCAACCCAATGCAGCTGGTTAATTAATAACATGCTTACTTTATCAATGATTTATGCATAATAAAGTCAAGGGATGACGCAGAGGCGATTGAAACACACACACACACACACACACACACACACACACACACACACACACACACACACACACACACACACACACACACACACACACACACACACACACACACACACACAACCTCAATCCCTTATTACAGTCAGTACCTGAGGAGTCCTTGCGTTTGAAGGTCAAATGCATTATCCACTGTTTCCTCACGTTCTCCTTCAGCAGACAGTGGAACAGAAAGATGAAGAAACCTAGAAACACACAATGAGACACATATTATTACAATCATAGATCATAGATCTGTGTTCTAGATACTTTGTTTGTTTCTACGTAGAGATATGAAACAGAATAAGAGATCACATAGAACAACAGACGAACAACAGTCCTGAGCTGACGATTGACGTCTCCCCCTTACCCTGCAGACTGTTGAAGATGCAGAACAGGTAGAGCATCGCTACCCTGCCGGGCCCGAAGGAAAGGAAGGCTATGAGCCAGGTGAGGCCCAGCAGGAAGGTGAGGCTGGCCGCGGCCCGCAGGTCTTGCATGGAGCTGCCCGAGCCTGGCTTTCCCAATCCCGGCTTGTTGGCCTGCATGCGTCTGATCTGGATCAGGACCACCACGAACACACCGACGTTGCCCAGCAGGATCAGCATGATGAAGGCCGCCACCGTCACGTAGAAGTGCACATCGCTCTGGATCCAGCAGCTGCAGAGGAGGTGGAGGAGGTCGAGGAGGTGGAGAAGGTCGAAGTGGAGGTGGAGGAGGTGGTGAAGGAGGAGGAAGTGAAAGAGGAGATGGATGAGGAGGAGGAGGATGGGTTATTTTCTTCTGGTAAATCAGTGAGACCCTGAGGTAGTTGTTGAATACAGTAGACACTTACAATGGTTCAGACAAGTCTTCCCCTACAGACATGCTGTTGCCATAGGCGTCTACATCTGTAGCCAGCACCAGTCCTACTATGACCAGGGGGACCCCTGCAGAGACGAGAAACAAGTGTTATTAAGTGTTATTAAGCTGTTGGACAGGGATGTAGATTCCTATTAAATATTCAGTACGTACATACAAATAGGAATAGTTCAATCCACGAATTAGGCAACTGTGATAGACGATGCTTGATAAATTCCAATTTAAACAAATACAAATTAAATCAAATGTTTGTTTTTTTATGTTAATTTTTTTAATTAAAAAAATTTAAATACTTAAAAATAATTAAAAAATATATATATAAATATATATAAAAAAAGTTTTATTTAAAAAAATGTAATACATTATTTTTTTAATACATTATTTTTTAAATACATATCTATTTTTTATAAATGTACTTTTTAAATAAACTGCAAACAACAAAAAATTAAAAATAAATCATTCAGGTGACCCCGTTTAACCAAAAGCCCAAAAGCCATTCCTCCTCTTATTCCTATCTAGTCACAACACAACCCCTGTCTCCGTGTCCTTACCCCAGCCCACGGCACAGAACTTGAGGATGTAGGAGGGCACGTACACGTTGAACACCTTGACCAGAGCAAAGTACATGTTCAGCGCCTCCAGCCCCATCCAGGTGAAGGAGGCCAGCAGGGAGTAGTGCAGCAGCGCGGCGGTCGCGATGCACAGGCCGTAGCTGCCGAACGAGGACAACCAGGTGTTCAGCAGGTACAGCAGGTTCAGGGCCAGCAGGGCCACCGAGAGGTTGATCAGGATCTTGGACGGGTAATCCCGACGCAGCTTTCTGCAGGTGTGGGGTGGGGGAGGGGGGGGGGGGGGTGTGGGAGGAGTTAGTCGTTTTGCTTATTGGCGTGTCTATTGGTGACTATTGGCTTCACTTTTTGTCATCCTTTGGCTCCTTGTTTGATGCAGTTATTGTGTAAAATCTAGGGAGCCAACGTATTGTACTTTTACCTGAGCACTGGTTCTGCTCTTGGAGGCTTGTTGGGATGAAATGCACTTTCTGGTGATTTCTGGTGACTAGTAGTTCTCTTGCCTACCTGCCTACTGTTGAATGCACTTATTGTAAGTTGCTTTGGTCAAAAGTGTCTGCTAAATGACTGTAATGTAATTGTGTTGTTTTCGTGGCTTGTGACCTTGCCCTGGTTTGCGGTTCTTGTCTATTTGTATATGTATGTTTCGTCTGTCTCGCGTGTCGTGAATGCGCTGTGGCCTGGTGTCGTGGGAACCCAGTTCCTCATGCAACAAATACCTCACAAATACTTTGTTCTTTGTGTTGAATTGAATTGAAGAGTAGAGTAAAAGTAGTTTCATATAAAGTGGTCATGGAGATAAACAGAATGAAAGAATGACAGACAGGAAGAAAGGGATGATTTACAACGATGGAAGTGGATCATTTCCACATAACTTATGTTTGGATGTGAGGAATTGGCAAGTGCAATGGACCCACCCAAAGGCCGTGTAAGTGATCAGGGTGATGCCCAGGAAGATGGAGGATATACCACAGCCCAGATACGAGATCACCGTCAGAATCTCGTTGTCTTTCTCACTGACGGGGGCCCTGGATATGTTCTGAAGGAGTACACAAATGAGTTACAACCTTGAGTTCAATTGGTATCGGAGCAATTGATTCATACACTCCTGAGAAAGCCTGTCTGTGGGACTTACCAAAAGCACAGCAAAGCTTGTGAGGTGATCACACAAACAGCTTGTCTGATGAGCAGATATAACATGGGTCTCGCACCCCTGGCTGTTCCAACCACCTTGACCATCTACACACACACACACACACACACACACACACACACACACACACACACACACACACACACACACACACACACACACACACACACACACACACACACACACACACACACACACACACACACACACACACACACACACACACACACACACACACACACACACACACACACACACACACACAGTAAAGGGATAGGCCATAGGGATAGCCCTATTAGTCCATGGGCCAAAGCCCAAAATGTCACATATCAGTACCACTCAAGGTGGCAAATTCTATATGTAGAATTTTAGAATATATGTTCTATATTCTCAATTTTATGTCCATAGATGATATTTTGGTATGATAACCATTTGTAAGTGGTAGCTTTGTATCAGTTATCAGCACATGAAGTGAACCACCCCTACAATAAATTGGATTCTAGACACTGATTCATGTCCTAATTTAGGCTAATCTTCAGGACCTTTACTCATGTTTTTGAGTCCTTGTTTAGTATCGTTTTAAAGGGTTGATTCATAGCTTTAATTTAAGCTCAGTTGTTTTCCCTGATGATGTTTCCCCAGGAACGATCAATGACACAAAAAACTGAAATACTCACAGGACTGTTATTATTCAGGAAATGTATAATGTTCCCATATTATCCCACCATGAGGTGTGACTATGGGCCTAACAGTAGAACATGGGCCCAGGCCTGAATTTACACAAATTGGTACCACCCAAAGTGGCTAATTCTAGTTTGGTATTTTGAAAAAGTCTATATGTTTAGATGATATTTCAACTTGATCAACCTTTACAAGTGGTATCTTAGTCACAGTTAACCTTAAGCCCAGTTGTTGTCTGTCTGATAAATATAGAGGTCACATGGGCTCTAGTGTCAGCAGCATTCATTGTTCTACAGTTTTCATCTCAACTTAAAAAGGCTAGTCAGATGTTCTTTGTTTGCCTTGTGGCACCTGAAAATATAGATTCATGGAACACATTACTGAGAGAGGCTCAAATAAGAGGCTTCAGCCCCAACCTTGATCTTGCAAAAGACCTGCCTGACGGTAGCATACCATCAGCATTGTATATCAGTATATCACAGGAAATGGAAAACTGTTGGTATACCCAGACAATTTGACGATGGATGAGCTTGTTAACGTTTGCCACAAACTCAAAGATGAACTAAGGATGTACAAATCAAGCAGTGACAAAGACATATCACAAGCAGCACTGAAGATCAGAGCTGATATACAAAACCAAGATATGACTCAAGCATGGCCACCACATGCATCAGATCTTGAGAAGATGAACAGTGCTCCAACATCTCTTGTGGTATTTCTCCAGACACTTCTAACAGGTAGATCCATAGAAGGAAGTAACCCAGGAAAATCCCAAAGAGTGCGAAGGTTCATAGCTTCATTCAGCCAAGACCTTGTTTATGCTGCTACCTGTCGCAGAGTCAAAAACATGTTGTGCTTTGCTGTCAAGTCACTTACTGGAATCGTGGAACTAATACAGATACTGAACAGACTTGGCCATAGTATTTCATATTCTCAGGAAGAAGAAATTGACACAGCTCTCTGTCTTTAGAAGCAAGCAGCAAGTGAAGATGCCATTCCACTACCACACAGCATTAAGCCCGGTCTGTTCACAACATTGGCGTGGGACAATATAGACAGACTAGAGGAAACAATCAGTGGTGAAGGGACATCACACAATGAATGGAATTGCTTTGCAAGCAAAGCATATTGTTGACTATCCTGCTGAGACCAGAGCTTTGCCTTACATCCCAAAAACCAAGAGGAGAAGCATTGGAGCTGTGGAGATGGAATTTCCCTTTTACAATGCAGGACAGCGTGCCAATCCTCCAGTTGGACAGATGGTTGATACTGACCACACTACTTTTCTTCAAGATGCAACAGACAGAAACCACATGTGGATAATGGCTCATCTTACCAACACAGATGTTTGTAGCTGGACTGGGTTCAACATCCTCACCCACAGTGACATAAGTGTACAAGGAGCTAATGTAGCTTATCTGCCTGCAGTCAATGCTCCTCCAGTGGATAAACATCATGAAGTCTCAACAACATTGTTGTTGTTTTTGACCAAGCATTGTATGCCAAAGCTGTTGAAATGACTTGGAAACACCAGGAGTTATTCAAGGACATGATCCTTAGAATGGGGGTCTTCCATAACACAACACTTTGAAAACAGTTAGCAGATGCTGGTCTAAGATACCTTTGTGTAGAAGCAGGAGTGATAGCTGATGGCTCAGTCTCAGGGGTAATTGATGGTCACAAGTATAATTGAGCAGTACGGCTCAATTGAGCCTCTATGAGGCTTTCTTGAGACTTGCATGGGAAGGTTTCCACCCTTCAGAGAGAATCATGAGGAATACCTGATTCACTTGGTAACAACTCAATCAGTCAACAACTTGTGTGAAGAAGTATCACAGACAAGATTTGAGGTAACCCTTAATTCATGATTCATGTCGGTGTATTCTAACACGATTCAATGAGTACCTCAGCTACCTTCTAAAAGACAACAGCCCCCAGTCTGCCTTCTGGATGTTTTATGTGGACATGATTGAGATTCTGCTATGTCTAATTCTAGCATCAAGAGAGGGAAAGTGGATGATGCATCTTGCAGCAATTAGAGCAATCATTCCATGGTGTTTTGCATATGATAAGCTGAACTATGCTAGATATCTGACATTCTACTATGCACAAATGTCTTCCCTGGAGGTTGATCATCCTGCTGTTCATGCATACTTTGAAGAGGGTGGTTTTAACACCCAGCTTGGCAGGAACAATCCCTTTGGAAAGATTCTGGTTGACCAGACGATTGAGGAGACGGTAAACAAGGACACCCAAGTTTCAACCTGATCATTGCGTTGCAGAGTAGAGATCTGCACATTAAAGATGTCCTGGCTCATCCACTTGGTCCACTACCTTGGTCACTTTCAAATCCAGATGGCTTGTTGTACAAAACCAACAAGGCAGCTCTTGCTAGAGAATTAGAGAAGTCAGCATCAGCAGTTGGAGATATTGGAGACCACTCTGCATGCATCATTGATGGAATGAGCCTTGTTCAGAAACTGAGAAGTGATGGCAAGACTTTTGGAGAGATTGCCAGATCTGTGCTGAAGCTAGATGTGGTCTTTGATCTGTACTAGAATACATCAATCAAGAATGCTGAGAGATGCAGTCATGGTTCAGCAAGTAGCACTCAATGGACAGCAACACTGCCTTGATTACATTCATCGTGGACCAGTGGAAGCTTCCAGAACCGGGTAAAGCTTCAGGACAAGCAGCTATTTGCAACCTGTGGAGAGACATGCTATTGTCTCAACAAAAAATATTGGAATGTTACTGAAGAGCTGAAATCTTCCCATGAGGAGGTGGATACCCGTATGCTCCTACATGCAAATCATGCCAGCCAGAATGGCTATCAAACTTCAGTTATTGTGAGTGAGGATACAGATTGATTCTTTGCATCGGATACCGTTATAAGAACTGCCCCCTGTATCAGAAATGTGGGACTCCGGATCGGAAAAGATCAACATCAGCAGCCTTGCTGAGCTCCATGGAGATGACCTATGTGATGCTCTTGTAGGTGTACATGCCTTTACAATTAGTCATTAGTAAAGTGCCTTTGCAGGATGAGGAACACTCAGTGCCCTTAAACTTTTCAAAGAAAACAGGATATTCCAAGAGTTCAAATCACTGGAAACATCCTGGGATGTATCAGAGGAACTATACACAAATATGGAATATGCTGGATGTATGCGACGTTGTCCAGCGTATGTGATGTCAATGATCTACCTGCTGTTTTGTGAAGTAGAGTCCAGCCTACTTTCCCATTGCAAGGACTGCTTACAGCTGCATACACAGCCAGCCAATTACCAGGCAGCAGTCTGGAGGCACTGCCTGGAGAGACAGCCAGACATACCAGACCCAAAGGGGCATGGATGGAAAACTGATGACAAAGGTATGCTTACAATAAATCCAATAAAAAATGTTCACCATCTTGCTGAAATCATGAAATAGTGTAGGTGATTTCTTGACTTGATTTGGGTTCCTCACTGAACTAGATAAGAAATAGCGAGGATGGTTATAGCTTTGATTTTACGGTTACAAGTTTGCTGGCATTAGACTGGATGCGGGGACCCCCAGCACCAATGGCTGTCCTGGAACTTATGGCCTGCAAGTGTGGACGACCTGTAAGCTTCCACACTGCTCCTGCCTTGCCAACAAATGAATGTGCACAGAAATGTTCAAAATACAAACATGCACCAGAGGGATGAGGAGGAGGATGTAGAAGTTGTAGTGACCCTGGATGACTATGATGATGATGATGATGATTATAATGATGATGATGATGATGATGATGATGATGATGATGACGATGAATAAAATAGAATATCATGACTGTGTTACATTATAGTGTTGATGGTGGTGATGATTATTTCAAAATATCAAACTAGAATTTGCCACTTTGAGTCGTACCTGGTCTGGGCCCATGTTCTACTGAAAGGCCCATAATCACCCCTCATGGTGGGATAATATGAGAACATTAGACATTTATTGAATCATTACAGTCTTGTAAGTATTTCATTTTTGTTATTTGTGTCATTGATGTTCCTACATTTGATGTCACAACGCTCAAATAAAGACTATAGTTTAGGCGAAAATTGTGAAAATGAATGTTGTTGACACTTTGAAGAGCCCCTGTGACCTCTGTATTTATCAGACAGACTAACAACTGAGCTTAAATGAAATCCACCCTTTAAATACAATACAAATACTTTATACTAAACAAGTCTTCATAAAACATGAGTAAAAGTCCTGAAAATGAGCCTAAATTAGGATATGCATCAGCGTCTAGAAGCCAATTTATTGTAGGGGTGGTTAACTTCATGTTCTGATAACTGATACAAAGCTACCAGTTACAAAAGCTTATCATACCAAAATATCATCTATGGACACGTACCTTTTCAAAAAATGGAACTAGATTTTGCCACCTTGAGTGGACTATATGGAGCAGAGAGGGAGGGTGCATTTTTGGGGTTTTATTTTTAAAATATTGCAATTTTTTCGCTCTCTTTCTCTTTAGAACTCTTAAACCTCGCCTCAAACGCCTTCCCTTTAAGCAAATTAACCTTAAAGCCAGAGAGAAACGCACCGTTTTCACTGAAGTCCCAGAAGACGCACATCACCTTGTCATCTTCCTGTCATCAAACAATCCACAGAACAGTACATACATTTCATTAAAAAAAACACCTGCTGCCCACACAGCCGACGAACACATTGACAAGAGGGTTCACGTAGCGTCACCTGCTTGGCTCTGTCGTTGCCCAGGGTCACCGCTACCCGCTGCCGTTGGAGATTTCTCACCGTACCGTTGTTGATGCTGGCAGAGATGACGTAGCTGTTGAGGGTCCAGTTACCCTCTGCTCCGTCCGTAATGTCGGTGTCCTTTGTCAAATAAAAAAGAAAAAAGTTTTGATTTGATTGATTTGAGTAAAAGTGGTGCCAGTGTAACACTTTTGAGTGTAACAGTCAAAAGGAGAGAAGGGAGGACAGAAAGAAAGAAAGAAAGAAAGAACAAAAGAAAGAAAGAAAGAAAGTTTTCCCATTTAAATATGCTCTATGTCAATTGATACCTTATTGCAGTTTGGAGGAACCTATTTCTGTAGGAAGAGCTGTAGCATGTAGCATCTGCTCGGTTCACAATAGTTAAATTTAAACTCTTGCAATAAAGCGGATTCCTCATCACCCTGTGTCCTTGTCTTCGGGAGGAGCCCTCAAGGGGCCATGGCTTTAAAGGGATAGTTCATTCATTGCCACTCATTTGAAAAAGCACATAGGGCGATAAAACAATAACTTCTAAATATACCCTGAGTTTTTCACAAGCACCCGCTGCTATTTTCTATTTAATTAAATTTTTGTTGTTGAAAAAAATCGATCTTTCTTTACATTTGATGCAGAAGTGGTGATCGATGGAATATGATCTAACTATATTATAGTTAGATCATATAATATATTATATTATATAAACTATATTTATTAAGCCAATGATTATCCTGATACAAAGTTTGCTTAATACTGAATTAATCAGGCTCCTGGTGCCTCAGGGTGCGGTCGTCTCGAGTCACGGTGCTGCTGCCGTTGCTCAAACACATCCTTTCATCTCTTCCGGAGTTTTTGTATGTTGATTAATTCAGTATTGAGCAAACTTTGTATCAAGATAATCATTGGCATAATAAATATAGTTTGATCCTTAATTACCGCTTCTGCTTCGAACGTAATCTGGCTCCTGTAGTGCGCACAGCCCTATGGGCGCACGGCGGGGATATAGACAATTTATATAGAATATAGTTTAACACAACGATCGCTACTGCTGCCACTGTCGGGCCTGGGCCTCCTTGGTTCAAACCTATACGGTTGAACCACTCTTTCTGCATTAAATTCAATCGTTTTTTCATCACTAGTTTAATCACCTCGATAACTCGCCATTCAGCAGGTGTACAATGGAGCACATATGACGTCAACGGCTTCATAGCGATCACATGACTAGTAAAAATGGCGGCGTCCAGTGCAATTACGATAAATGTTTCAATCAAAAACGATTAAAAATACTAGATGAAGTCGGAAATCGACCATATTTTCAGAATATGTAGAAAACATAATTATCTACACATGCATAATGGTTTTACTCTCCCAGCCTATTAGTGAACTATCCCTTTAATGGCTGGTGGCAGCATTGTCTGCTACACTTACATTGAACAGGTCTTGTATTCCATAGAACTGGAACAGAATTCTGGTTTTGTTAGCGTCCGCTACGAGGAGGTTTCGGAGCTCAGGTGGCAGGGCGATCGTTGCAACCGTGCCTGGGACGGCATCCACAAAGCTCCGGTTGACCACGATCTATTTGACCAAACCAAAAATGTGGACAATCCCAAACAGGAGTCACAATCCAACAGTGGTACCAGTCTGATCAACTACATGTCCTGTAAATTACATTCCTATTCCTATTATAATTGTGAGCGCACTTCTTAAATTCGGGGACACTGGGATTTAGTGTGTACACGGGTATCATTTGTACTTACCTCTGGGACGGTACCAGAAGAATAGGAGGAAACGCTGAAGGTCATGCCTCTGAAGTTCTCTGACTGCACGTTATTCATGGACAGGGCGAGGGCAGGGGTGGCTACATTGAACGAATCCCCTGATAACACCACATTGTCCCCAACTTTTTCTGTGAGATTCTGCACCCTTTATTTTGAAAGATATTTTTCGATGTTAGTGTGATGTATATGTATTTCATCATCAATATTTGTAAAAATAAAAATCAATTAATAATATGAATAAGAATATCAATGAAAACATTGCAAACAAATAAAATAAATAAAATATAACTAAATAAATATATAAAATAAAAATGGACTGGAAGTTATCTTAAATTATTACCAATTAAATAACCTAACCAAATGTTTTCTTACATGTTAGCCACTGAATTCATGTCGCTTTTGGAGATGAGCATATCTGAGATCATGCTGACAATTTCAAGACAGAGAATGGCCGTGACAATGGCGACGTCTACCACGGCGTCTAGCTTCTCCACCACGGTCACCATGTCTGAAGCACTGAGGTCTCCGTCGCCCCCATTGGCCGTTCCAAGCTCAAGGTTGATCAGGTCTTTAATCATCTGCACCACTTCGGCGGCGTTGTCTACGATCAAAAACGACAGGATTATCTATATTATTTGATGCAATTATACATTTTATAAAGTATCTGATATCCTAAGCCTGTTTTATTTTGTATTATGCTCCTCCGTCAGCACGTGCACAAAGTTGTTCATCCCATTGCATCGTCGCAACGGAGATGGAAGGGGCAAGACGGGATCATTACAGAGGTAGGCTACCTACTTTTACACTTTATATTAACGTGTACACCGTGCTGATGGATCAGTATAAGACAGTTCATGCGCGTGTCCGTAGGCTCCTACCAGCAGTGACGGTGACGTTGTCCAGGTCAGATATGATCATGCGGGGCTTGCATGCGGTCATGTTGGGCTGCGCCCAGATGGCTGTGTCGGAGTTTAAATCTAACTTACTGCAGACGATGACGGCGGGAAAGAAGAAGTCATTAATGACAGGATATTAAAGGGCATTTATAACAAAGAAGAACATACAGCAGGGGTCATCAACTACATTTGTCCAAGGGCCATCATTTTTCTAAGCAGACACTGTGGGGACCGGACATTCAAATCACACACACACACACAGACTTGCTTTTTTGTTTTAAAGGGTGCTGTGAAAAGGTAAATAGAGAAACGCTGGTGTAGGTTACTAATAATAGACTGACCGATGGATTTATAACGTCTTAAGACCTATCGAATGCACATATTTTGAGTTGGTAGATCATTCCTAAACATTTTTTTGCTTCAATCAACGCATTATTTTCCTTGTCATATTTTCTGACTTCTATTCTGCGGGCCAGATGGGAAGCCTTGGCGGGCCTGATGTGGCCCCCGGGCCGCCAGTTGATTATCACTGACATACAGCTAGGCTACTGCTATCACCATGAATCCCCTTTCTGAATATGTATTTTTTTAAATAAGAATAGTCTATGTCAAAACAGTCTGAACGTGCTTGCTTTGAGAGGCAGCTGCAAACTCTCTGTAATAGCGATCAAGAGCCAAATTTTCCGATATTGTTCAGCAAAGATAAGGTGTTTCAGGTGTTTCATTATCCAATCATAAAACTGATAGCCTTTATTTCTTAGTTGTTGATATTAATATCGACGCTGTGGCTTATGATCCACAGCAGACCGGAACCCTTCATTACACTAATATTTCACATGGAAGGAGGAAATTGAGTTTGATTTCGATCAATATCGTATTTCTCTGATCATCGCTGCCGGCAACAATTTGGGGGATTTCTTTTTGGCAGCCGTCGCTAGGGAAACAGATTGTCTTCCATTAGTGCTCAGCACACAAAGGACAGGAACAGTTGAATACGGTGACAAACTAACAACAAACATGTCCTCGGGTTTGTTTGAATATCTCCTGCGAGAATATTCCAGCTAAATTGGCAAAAGACTAAAAAAGTGTTTACTTTATGTGAAAAGTACACATTTTATTCTCCCTTCATATCCATAACACAAAACGATACTATTGGCAATATATGGTAGGTCATATAGAAGGTAGTATATAGTAAAGTGTAGTATGGTATTGCATAGTTTTAGGATATCACAGTATAATAATGTTGTTGAAATTCATACTGTATAATAAATCCTAATTCATTTGCAATGTACTTGCAAATGGCAAATAAAAAACATCTTCGAATCTTGACCAGAGAGCCATGATAATCTCACCAAAAGCGGTAGGCTCTTCTGAATGCAGGCTCCTCACATATCATGACCTGCTCGCTCTGAGGAAGCGTCTCAGGCCAGGAGTACAGCCCGTAGATCGTCATCAGAGCTTCTTCTGGACAGTTTTCCGGTACTGGGGGGACAGACACGGATAGCGTCATCGTGACAACCCAAGAGGAGCGTCTCTTAGTTATCATTTATTTATGGACTGCATTTATACAGTGCTCTTTAAACCAGTGTGGCCACTCAAAGCGCTTTACATGTCACGCCTCACACTCACCCATCCATACACACATTCATTCATCCACCGACGAACGGAGTCAGCCATGCAAGGCTGCACGTCGGGAGCAGTCAGGGGTTAGGGTGTCTTGCTCAGGGACACCTTGACCAGTGTCAGAGGACCACTCTACCTCATGAGCTACTGCCGCCCGCCCTTGAAAGGCTCTGGGTTAATACCCCCCCGACGTCCGCAGTCTGTCTGTATTAGACGAGGTCCAGGAGCAAGAGGCCCAACACTTACCTCTACAACATGTGAGATGACATAACATGTCATTTGGGGTTTTGGATCCCTTTGAAAGGAGTTTGGTCTCACCGATGTGCCGTACCACCAGCTGGCTTGTGTTAATGGAAAGGGTGTCATTTCTAAACTTTTGGTTCAGGGAGTGGACGAGGAGGATCTCCAGTTCTGTGATATTCTTTGACTGATATCCCCGAGCGTGGAAGCTGCAGTCATATCTGTCGATTACATTCTAAGTTAGTGACCACAGGTTGTTTATATATATATATATATATGTGTGTGTGTGTGTGTGCGATGAACTATGTCAAAACTTTAAAAGTGGACACAAGTTAAAGGGACAATCCTGAGGATCATCCAGATTGCTCTGAGTTACCTACTCTTTGTTAAGCCAATGGGAGCCCTAAAAGTAAAAGAAAGAAAACATTAGTTCTCAGCCAAGCCTATACTCTCTTGCCACACCATGAGTAGTTAAAATGTAAAAGTTTATTGTTTAAAGAAAAATATCCCAAAAAAAGGAATTTTCCAGTATATCTTTTTGATATACTAGGAACGTCCATTGAAACTATGCATATTGCCAATGCTCATCTGATATGATTTTAAAAAATCCCACCCAGCACTCACCGGTAGTCCTCTGTGTTGTTCCATGTTCCTAGAGACCATGGCCAAAAATGAAGCAAAAACACTGTCACAGTCACACATTGGTTTTCATAGCATGACGTGGCACCTGCTATGATACCCACCTGCTATGATACCCACCTGCTAGGATACCCACCTGCTATGATACCCACCTGCTAGGATACCCACCTGCTAGGATACCCACCTGCTATGATACCCACCTGCTATGATACCCACCTGCTAGGATACCCACCTGCTATGATACCCACCTGCTATGATACCCACCTGATATGATGTGCCACTATCATGAGGTTCAGCATGTCCAATCTATTCCCTGCCAGGCATTCATTCAGCTGAGATCCAAATGAGAGGAGGGGGGTGGGGGTATGTGTGTGGGTGTGTGGGGGTTATGGTTAATATTCAATGATTAACCAGTTTTTATTCATGGGAATATGCTTTTAATCTCTTACCCAGCTCTTGATTACGTCGGTTGGATTTATAGAGTTGCCATGAAATGCCAAGGTCAGGTTCACTCTGAAGAATGAATGAAGTGTGCCTGTTGAAGAAATATGATACATATCAGGTCAAAATGACAGTTCATCAATGGTAGCTAGGGGTTTTTTCACACCTTGAGTGAGAAACCCCCTAGCCCCGAATCCCTGGATCTGAATTCACTGTTCACTGGATTCACTGAAGTCACTTCAGATGAGTGTCTGCTGAATGACCGCCACGCACGCACATTAAGGGGAACTCACCAACAGTTTTGTTGGATTCGAAAGGCAGTTCGGTTGTTGAGGTGTTTGTAGGATCGGAGGGGAATATTTGAGTCGGATTTGTATCTGTGGGTTCAATGAAAATCATTACTGGAAGCTGTAAATACAACTTAAAAGTGTTCCTTTTTTATCAAGGAACATCATTTGTTCGGGACCTTATGTTGCTACGTTATTTAGTCGTGTTTCTACCTTCTGTGGGTACATCTGTGCTCTTCGCTGGAAAGCTGTACGTCGTGTCAGTAGCTGTTCGATTCAATTGAAGTTTATTCAATATTATTGCAGGTAGCTTGTTTCATTGCATATTTGTTATACAGATGAACTAGCTTACGGGTGACAAAGTAATCGTATGTTGAATGGAAGCAGCTGGCTTACGCACGCGCACGCGCGCGCACGCACATTAAGGGGAACTCACCAACAGTTTTGTGAAATTCGAAAGGCAGTTCGGTTGTTGAGGTGTTTGTAGGATCGGAGGGGAATATTTGAGTCGGATTTGTATCTGTGGGTTCAATGAAAATCATTACTGGAAGCTGAAAATACAATTTAAGATCAACAAAAAAAAAAGGATTTTCAATTTGTTTTCCGCAAGTAGGAACATCATTTGTTCGGGACCTTATGTTGCTACGTTATTTAGTCGTGTTTCTACCTTCCGTGGGTACATCTGTACTCTTCGCTGGAAAGCTGTACGTCGTGTCAGTAGCTGTTCGATTCAATTGAAGTTTATTCACTATTATTGCAGGTAGCTTGTTTCATTGCATATTTGTCATACAGATGAACTAGCTTACGGGTGTGACAAAGTAATCGTATGTTGAATGGAAGCAGCTGTCTTACCTGGTACAGGGGATTCTGATTCTGTGGGAGGTGGCTTTGTCATTGTG
>CM051001.1:22198551-22221051 GCA_027704905.1 Muraenolepis orangiensis
TGTTAAGTGCTGTGACATCCACAATAACAACAACAACCACAACAATGACTTAGAACACAGATGAGCAGATGAGACGGATAGACACAACAGGGACAATCAGTCTAATGTCAACCCAATGCAGCTGGTTAATTAATAACATGCTTACTTTATCAATGATTTATGCATAATAAAGTCACGGGATGACGCAGAGGCGATTGAAACACACACACACACACACACACACACACACACACACACACACACACACACACAGTCAACCTCAATCCCTTATTACAGTCAGTACCTGAGGAGTCCTTGCGTTTGACGGTCAAATGCATTATCCACTGTTTCCTCACGTTCTCCTTCAGCAGACAGTGGAACAGAAAGATGAAGAAACCTAGAAACACACAATGAGACACATATTATTACAATCATAGATCATAGATCTGTGTTCTAGATACTTTGTTTGTTTCTACGTAGAGATATGAAACAGAATAAGAGATCACATAGAACAACAGACGAACAACAGTCCTGAGCTGACGATTGACGTCTCCCCCTTACCCTGCAGACTGTTGAAGATGCAGAACAGGTAGAGCATCGCTACCCTGCCGGGCCCGAAGGAAAGGAAGGCTATGAGCCAGGTGAGGCCCAGCAGGAAGGTGAGGCTGGCTGCGGCCCGCAGGTCTTGCATGGAGCTGCCCGAGCCTGGCTTTCCCAATCCCGGCTTGTTGGCCTGCATGCGTCTGATCTGGATCAGGACCACCACGAACACACCGACGTTGCCCAGCAGGATCAGCATGATGAAGGCCGCCACCGTCACGTAGAAGTGCACATCGCTCTGGATCCAGCAGCTGCAGAGGAGGTGGAGGAGGTCGAGGAGGTGGAGGAGGTCGAGGAGGTGGAGAAGGTCGAAGTGGAGGTGGAGGAGGTGGTGAAGGAGGAGGAAGTGAAAGAGGAGATGGATGAGGAGGAGGAGGAGGAGGATGGGTTATTTTCTTCTGGTAAATCAGTGAGACCCTGAGGTAGTTGTTGAATACAGTAGACACTTACAATGGTTCAGACGTGTCTTCCCCTACAGACATGCTGTTGCCATAGGCGTCTACATCTGTAGCCAGCACCAGTCCTACTATGACCAGGGGGACCCCTGCAGAGACGAGAAACAAGCATTATTAAGTGTTATTAAGCTGTTGGACAGGGATGTAGATTCCTATTAAATATTCAGTACGTACATACAAATAGGAATAGTTCAATCCACGAATTAGGCAACTGTGATAGACGATGCTTGATAAATTCAAATTTAAACAAATACAAATTAAATCAAATGTTTGTTTTTTTATATTAATCTTTTTAATTAAAAAAATTTAAATACTTAAAAATAATTTAAAAAATATATATATAAATATATATTAAAAAAAATGTATTTAAAAAAATGTAATACATTATTTTTTTAATACATTATTTTTTAAATACATATCTATTTTTTATAAATGTACTTTTTAAATTGCAAACAACAACAAAATTAAAAATAAATCATTCAGGTGACCCCGTTTAACCAAAAGCCCAAAAGCCATTCCTCCTCTTATTCCTATCTAGTCACAACACAACCCCTGTCTCCGTGTCCTTACCCCAGCCCACGGCACAGAACTTGAGGATGTAGGAGGGCACGTACACGTTGAACACCCTGACCAGAGCAAAGTACATGTTCAGTGCCTCCAGCCCCATCCAGGTGAAGGAGGCCAGCAGGGAGTAGTGCAGCAGCGCAGCGGTTGCGATGCACAGGCCGTAGCTGCCGAACGAGGACAACCAGGTGTTCAGCAGGTACAGCAGGTTCAGGGCCAGCAGGGCCACCGAGAGGTTGATCAGGATCTTGGACGGGTAATCCCGACGCAGCTTTCTGCAGGTGTGGGGTGGGGGAGGGGGGGGGGGGGGGGTGTGGGAGGAGTTAGTCGTTTTGCTTATTGGCGTGTCTATTGGTGACTATTGGCTTCACTTTTTGTCATCCTTTGGCTCCTTGTTTGATGCACTTATTGTGTAAAATCTAGGGAGCCAACGTATTGTACTTTTACCTGAGCACTGGTTCTGCTCTTGGAGGCTTGTTGGGATGAAATGCACTTTCTGGTGATTTCTGGTGACTAGTAGTTCTCTTGCCTACCTGCCTACTGTTGAATGGACTTATTGTAAGTTGCTTTGGCCAAAAGTGTCTGCTAAATGACTGTAATGTAATTGTGTTGTTTTCGTGGCTTGTGACCTTGCCCTGGTTTGCGGTTCTTGTCTATTTGTATATGTATGTTTCGTCTGTCTGGCGTGTCGTGAATGCGCTGTGGCCTGGTGTCGTGGGAACCCAGTTCCTCATGCAACAAATACCTCACAAATACTTTGTTCTTTGTGTTGAATTGAATTGAAGAGTAGAGTAAAAGTAGTTTCGTATAAAGTGGTCATGGAGATAAACAGAATGAAAGAATGACAGACAGGAAGAAAGGGATGATTTACAACGATGGAAGTGGATCATTTCCACATAACTTATGTTTGGATGTGAGGAATTGGCAAGTGCAATGGACCCACCCAAAGGCCATGTAAGTGATCAGGGTGATGCCCAGGAAGCTGGAGGATATACCACAGCCCAGATACGAGATCACCGTCAGAATCTCGCTGTCTTTCTCACTGACGGGGGCCCTGGATATGTTCTGAAGGAGTACACAAATGAGTTACAACCTTGAGTTCAATTGGTATCGGAGCAATTGATTCATGCACTCCTGAGAAAGCCTGTCTGTGGGACTTACCAAAAGCACAGCAAAGCTTGTGAGGTGATCACACAAACAGCTTGTCTGATGAGCAGATATAACCTGGGTCTCGCACCCCTGGCTGTTCCAACCACCTTGACCATCTACACACACACACACACACACACACACACACACACACACACACACACACACACACACACACACACACACACACACACACACACACACACACACACACACACACACACACACACACACACACACACAGTAAAGGGATAGGCCATAGGGATAGCCCTATTAGTCCATGGGCCAAAGCCCAAAATGTCACATAGCAGTACCACTCAAGGTGGCAAATTCTATATGTAGAATTTTAGAATATATGTTCTATATTCTTAATTTTATGCCATAGATGATATTTTGGTATGATAACCATTTGTAAGTGGTAGCTTTGTATCAGTTATCAGCACATGAAGTGAACCACCCCTACAATAAATTGGATTCTAGACACTGATTCATGTCCTAATTTAGGCTAATCTTCAGGACCATTACTTATGTTTTTGAGTCCTTGTTTAGTATCGTTTTAAAGGGTTGATTCATAGCTTTCATTTAAGCTCAGTTGTTTTCCCTGATGATGTTTCCCCAGGAACGATCAATGACACAAAAAACTGAAATACTCACAGGACTGTTATTATTCAGGAAATGTATAATGTTCCCATATTATCCCACCATGAGGTGTGATTATGGGCCTAACAGTAGAACATGGGCCCAGGCCTGAATTTACACAAATTGGTACCACCCAAAGTGGCTAATTCTAGTTTGGTATTTTGAAAAAGTCTATATGTTTAGATGATATTTCAACTTGATCAACCTTTACAAGTGGTATCTTAGTCACAGTTAACCTTAACCCAGTTGTTGTCTGTCTGATAAATATAGAGGTCACATGGGCTCTAGTGTCAGCAGCATTCATTGTTCTACAGTTTTCATCTCAACTTAAAAAGGCTAGTCAGATGTTCTTTGTTTGCCTTGTGGCACCTGAAAATATAGATTCATGGAACACATTACTGAGAGAGGCTCAAATAAGAGGCTTCAGCCCCATCCTTGATCTTGCAAAATACCTGCCTGAAGGTAGTGTACTGACTAAGTCCTAAACAAAGTCTAGTACTGGTTGCTTTTAAAGAAACTTTAGTTAAGACGTGCGCCTAGTGCGCTCGAACATAGCAAACACGGAGAGTTCAGTATAGTTCATTCTCATCACGCAGGTTTATTTTCCTTTCTTTTAACATACAGCGGCAATAACGTTAACTCATAATGTAACCAAACAAAAACGTATTGTTAGCCACAGCAAACACTACAAAGCACATACCACATAGGCACATAGGCACATAGGCACAGTCGAAAAACTGTTTGCTTCCCATTTCAGCAACACCTGTGTCTGGGTTTCTCCAGGTTAAATGGCCTAACTGGGCTGACCCGAGGTCAGCTGAGCTAGCCAGCAAATACAGCCCCCTAGTGGCACGGGGCACAATTACATAAAATAAAGAAACATGAATATGGCTCTTACAGGTAGCATACCATCAGCATTGTATATCAGTATATCACAGGAAATGGAAAACTGTTGGTATACCCAGACAATTTGACAATGGATGAGCTTGTTAACGTTTGCCACAAACTCAAAGATGAACTAAGGATGTACAAATCAAGCAGTGACAAAGACATATCACAAGCAGCACTGACTCAAGCATGGCCACCACATGCATCAGATCTTGAGAAGATGAACAGTGCTCCAACATCTCTTGTGGTATTTCTCCAGACACTTCTAACAGGTAGATCCATAGAAGGAAGTAACCCAGGAAAATCCCAAAGAGTGCGAAGGTTCATAGCTTCATTCAGCCAAGACCTTGTTTATGCTGCTACCTGTCGCAGAGTCAAAAACATGTTGTGCTGCCCTTTGCTGTCAAGTCACTTACTGGAATCGTGGAACAGACTTGGCCATAGTATTTCATATTCTCAGGTAGAATAAATTGACACAGGTCTCTGTCTTTAGAAGCAAGCAGCAAGTGAAGATGCCATTCCACTACCACACAGCATTAAGCCCGGTCTGTTCACAACATTGGCGTGGGACAATATAGACAGACTAGAGGAAACAATCAGTGGTGAAGGGACATCACACAATGAATGGAATTGCTTTGCAAGCAAAGCATATTGTTGACTATCCTGCTGAGACCAGAGCTTTGCCTTGCATCCCAAACACCAAGAGGAGAAGCATTGGAGCTGTGGAGATGGAATTTTCCCTTTTACAATGCAGGACAGCGTGCCAATCCTCCAGTTGGACAGATGGTTGATACTGACCACACTACTTTTCTTCAAGATGCAACAGACAGAAACCACATGTGGATAATGGCTCATCTTACCAACACAGATTTTTGTAGCTGGACTGGGTTCAACATCCTCACCCACAGTGACATAAGTGTACAAGGAGCTAATGTAGCTTATCTGCCTGCAGTCAATGCTCCTCCAGTGGATAAACATCATGAAGTCTCAACAACATTGTTGTTGTTTTTGACCAAGCATTGTATGCCAAAGCTGTTGAAATGACTTGGAAACACCAGGAGTTATTCAAGGACATGATCCTTAGAATGGGGGTCTTCCATAACACAACAATTTGAAAACGGTTTGCAGATGCTGGTCTAAGATACCTTTGTGTAGAAGCAGGAGTGATAGCTGATGGCTCAGTCTCAGGGGTAATTGATGGTCACAAGTATAATTGAGCAGTACGGCTCAATTGAGCCTCTATGAGGCTTTCTTGAGACTTGCATGGGAAGGTTTCCACCCTTCAGAGAGAATCATGAGGAATACCTGATTCACTTGGTAACAACTCAATCAGTCAACAACTTGTGTGAAGAAGTATCACAGACAAGATTTGAGGTAACCCTTAATTCATGATTCATGTCGGTGTATTCTAACACGATTCAATGAATACCTCAGCTACCTTCTAAAAGACAACAGCCCCCAGTCTGCCTTCTGGATGTTTTATGTGGACATGATTGAGATTCTGCTATGTCTAATTCTAGCATCAAGAGAGGGAAAGTGGATGATGCATCTTGCAGCAATTAGAGCAATCATTCCATGGTGTTTTGCATATGATAAACTGAACTATGCTAGATATCTGACATTCTACTATGCACAAATGTGGAGGTTGATCATCCTGCTGTTCATGCATACTTTGAAGAGGGTGGTTTTAATACCCAGCTTGGCAGGAACAATCCCTTTGAAAAGATTCCGGTTGACCAGACGATTGAGGAGACGGTAAACAAGGACACCCAGACTGCCGGAGGAACCAAGGGTTTCAACCTGATCATTGCGTTGCAGAGTAGAGATCTGCACATTAAAGATGTACTGGCTCATCCACTTGGTCCACTACCTTGGTCACTTTCAAATCCAGATGGCTTGTTGTACAAAACCAACAAGGCAGCTCTTGCTAGAGAGTTAGAGAAGTCAGCATCAGCAGTTGGAGATATTGGAGACCACTCTGCATACATCATTGATGGAATGAGCCTTGTTCAGAAACTGAGAGGTGATGGCAAGACTTTTGGAGAGATTGCCACATCTGCTGAAGCTAGATGTGGTCTTTGATCTGTACTGGAATACATCAATCAAGAATGCTGAGAGATGCAGTCATGGTTCAGCAAGTAGCACTCAATGGACAGCAACACTGCCTTGATTACATTCATCGCGGACCAGTGGAAGCTTCCAGAGAACCGGGTAAAGCTTCAGGACAAGCAGCTATTTGCAACTTGTGGAGAGACATGCTATTGTCTCAACCAAAAATATTGGAATGTTACTGAAGAGCTGAAATCTTCCCATGAGGAGGTGGATACCCGTATGCTCCTACATGCAAATCATGCCAGCCAGAATGGCTATCAAACTTCAGTTATTGTGAGTGAGGATACAGATTGATTCTTTGCATCGGATACCGTTATAAGAACTGCCCCCTGTATCAGAAATGTGGGACTCCGGATCGGAAAAGATCAATATCAGCAGCCTTGCTGAGCTCCATGGAGATGACCTATGTGATGCTCTTGTAGGTGTACATGCCTTTACAATTAGTCATTAGTAAAAGTGCCTTTGCAGGATGAGGAACACTCAGTGCCCTTAAACTTTTCAAAGAAAACAGGATATTCCAAGAGTTCAAATCACTGGAAACATCCTGGGATGTATCAGAGGAACTATACACAAATATGGAATATGCTGGATGTATGCAACGTTGTCCAGCGTATGTGATGTCAATGATCTACCTGCTGTTTTGTGAAGTAGAGTCCAGCCTACTTTCCCATTGCAAGGACTGCTTACAGCTGCATACACAGCCAGCCAATTACCAGGCAGCAGTCTGGAGGCACTGCCTGGAGAGACAGCCAGACATACCAGACCCAAAGGGGCATGGATGGAAAACTGATGACAAAGGTTTGCTTACAATAAATCCAATAAAAAATGTTCACCAGCTTGCTGAAATCATGAAATAGTGTAGGTGATTTCTTGACTTGATTTGGGTTCCTCACTGAAATAGATCAGAAATAGCGAGGATGGTTATAGCTTTGATCTTACGGTTACAAGTTTGCTGGCATTAAACTGGATGCGGGGACCCCCAGCACCAATGGCTGTCCTGGAACTTATGGCCTGCAAGTGTGGACGACCAGTGTTCCACACTGCTCCTGCCTTGCCAACAAATGAATGTGCACAGAAATGTTCAAAATACAAACATGCACCAGAGGGATGAGGAGGAGGATGTAGAAGTTGTAGTGACCCTGGATGACTATGATGATTATGATGATGATGATGATGATGATGATGATGACGATGAATAAAATAGAATATCACGACTGTGTTACATTATAGTGTTGATGGTGGTGATGATTATTTCAAAATATCAAACTAGAATTTGCCACTTTGAGTCGTACCTGGTCTGGGCCCATGTTCTACTGAAAGGCCCATAATCACCCCTCATGGTGGGATAATATGAGAACATTATACATTTCTTGAATCATTACAGTCTTGTAAGTATTTCATTTTTGTTATTTGTGTCATTGATGTTCCTACATTTGATGTCACAACGCTCAAATAAAGACTATAGTTTAGGCGAAAATTGTGAAAATGAATGTTGTTGACACTTTGAAGAGCCCCTGTGACCTCTGTATTTATCAGACAGACTAACAACTGAGCTTAAATGAAATCCACCCTTTAAATACAATACAAATACTTTATACTAAACAAGTCTTCATAAAACATAGAGTAAAAGAGTAAAAGTCCTGAAAATGAGCCTAAATTAGGATATGCATCAGCGTCTAGAAGCCAATTTATTGTAGGGGTGGTTAACTTCATGTTCTGATAACTGATACAAAGCTACCAGTTACAAAAGCTTATCATACCAAAATATCATCTATGGACATGTACCGTTTCAAAAAATGGAACTAGATTTTGCCACCTTGAGTGGACTATATGGAGCAGAGAGGGAGGGTGCATTTTTGGGGTTTTATTTTTAAAATCTTGCTATATTTTCGCTCTCTTTCTCTTTAGAACTCTTAAACCTCGCCTCAAACGCCTTCCCTTTAAGCAAATTAACCTTAAAGCCAGAGAGAAACGCACCGTTTTCACTGAAGTCCCAGAAGACGCACATCAACTTGTCATCTTCCTGTCATCAAACAATCCACAGAACAGTACATACATTTCATTAAAAAAAACACCTGCTGCCCACACAGCCGACGAACACATTGACAAGAGGGTTCACGTAGCGTCACCTGCTTGGCTATGTCGTTGCCCAGGGTCACCGCTACCCGCTGCGGTTTGAGATTTCTCACCATACCGTTGTTGATGCTGGCAGAGATGACGTAGCTGTTGAGGGTCCAGTTACCCTCTGCTCCGTCCATAATGTCGGTGTCCTTTGTCAAATAAAAAAGAAGAAAAAAGTGGGAGTTGGCTGTGCGCACTTCAGGAGCCAGATTACATTCGACTGCCTAGGCCTCCTTGGTTCAAACCTATATGGTTGAACCCCTCTTTCTACATTAAATTCAATCGTTTTTTCATCACTAGATTAATCACCTCGATAACTCACCATTCAGCAGCAATGGAGCACATATGACGTCAATGGCTTCATAGCGATCACATGACTAGTAAAAATGGCGGCGTCCAGTCAGTGGCGGCTCGTCCATAGGGGCGCAGGGGCGCCGCCCCACCTGGTTGAGAGAGGAAAAAAAAATAAAAAAAATAAAAATTATAATAATTGTGTTTTTTTATTTTTTATTTTTTTGATCCCTAAAAATAAACTAAACATGTTTAAAATGAATAATAATTACTCATTTTATGTATGTTTGTGTTTAAAATGCACAATAACGTTAATATAGCAAATATAAATCATTGTTGTGCGTGCTATTCTCCCCCCTCGTTTGTCATTGACGTCACTCTCATAGAAATTTGGTACCTACCTCCAAACCTGGGCGCACTGCCGTGCGCCCAGGTTTGGAGGTAGGTACCAAATTTGATAGGCAATGTAGCCTATCAAGGGTCAAGGTTTTGAGGTAGGTACCAAATTTGATAGGCAAATGTAGCCTATCAAGGGTCCTGAATACGATCTCTGGGAGCGCATTTCATTGCGCCCGAACAAGGAAACCAGTCACGCATGCGCGACTCAAATTGAGTGGCGCATGCGTGAGCAAATTGAGTGGCGCATGCGTGAATGCGTGAGCAAAGAAAACCAGTCACGCATGCGCAATTCATAGCCTAGTTGAACCTTATTTGTAAAGCCTGTACTGCTCTGCTCTCAGTTCGGGTCTTGCTGTCTGAGGAGAGGTACGTTGTTGTTTGTTTTTGTCCCGATTATAGTTTTACATTTATTTTTATTGTGGACGATGTAAACGTAAAGTAAAGGGGATAAGAAATGTTGGTCTTGCTGTATAAACATGCAGCTTGTGTCATTTGTATGTAAACGGTGTGGATTGGGGTTTTGTAAGTTTATCGTGGACACGTGCTTCCCCAATGCTAGCTACAGGGCCCTCCGTGTGTTTGTCTGCTAATATAGGCTGTGGTCGAATGTATTAAGCATTTGTATTCTATTTAATTAGTTAAATTCAGAAGCATTTGTTAATGAGTCAGTTCTTGCTGCGTCTTGCTGTCTGAGGAGAGGAGATTGAGACCCGTGTGTGTGGGTGAGACCTCATGTTGCAAGTTTGTTCTTTTTTTGTTCTGTACAGGACACAGCCATTACACTAGCTACCATGGAGAATTCTGTCAAATCCCTCAAAGCAACACTGCAAGAAAAACTCAGAGTGAAAGAGTTTGGACCTCATCAGCCTGACATCAGCATTCAGCAACCAGCAACAGACAGAGGAAGGCTATATATTCGGTCGTTTTCCAGAACCTGGTTTGCTAAGTGGTTCTTGTATAGCATAGGTACATAGATTAAACTGTATAGTAGTGTAGTGTACATAGGACCCAGTACCTTTTAATTTGTAAGCTTAACATTGTATTGCATTTTATCTCAGGACTTGTATCAGGTCTATTTTATTATCTTCTATTTTGTTCTAATTACTTTTGCACAATCGAATGTAAGACCATATTTAGGTATTATTTTTGATGGCACACTGGGTAGTCTTTCTAATATAAGACCATATTTTTTTCTTATGTTTATTTTCTACTAGGCACCATATAATAAATGTTCTTTCACCATAAGTTTCAAGTTTGTTTATTTGTCACAACAAAATACAGAATACTGATTGATTGTGCTACATACAGTAAAAATAAAGTAAAAAAAGAAATTAAGCAGTAAGTAAAGGAATGTTCAGTCAATATACATATATACAATACAGAGTAGAATGAGTAACGGTGAGGTTTATATTATGTATAGTTTTTTATTTTTAATTAGCCCTCTCGGTCGTTTACATGGTGAAATGGCGCCACCGTCTGGGCAAATCCGGTATTGCACAGCAGATATGATTTAAAAAAAAATGTTTTACCCCTGCGCCCCTCCTACTTCGGATGTCACCGGCCGCCACTGCGTCCAGTGCAATTACGATAAATGTTTCAATCAAAAACTATTAAAGTCGGAAATCGACCATATTTTCAGAATATGTAGAAAACATAATTATCTACACATGCATAATGGTTTTACTCTCCCAGCCTATTAGTGAACTATCCCTTTAATGTCTGGTGGCAGCATTGTCTGCTACACTTACATTGAACAGGTCTTGTATTCCATAGAACTGGAACTGAATTCTGGTTTTGTTAGCTACGAGGAGGTTTCGGAGCTCAGGTGGCAGGGCGATCGTTGCAACCGTGCCTGGGACGGCATCCACAAAGCTCCGGTTGACCACGATCTATTTGACCAAACCAAAAATGTGGACAATCCCAAACAGGAGTCACAATCCAACAGTGGTACCAGTCTGATCAACTACATGTCCTGTAAATTACATTCCTATTCCTATTATAATTGTGAGCGCACTTCTTAAATTCGGGGACACTGGGATTTAGTGTGTACACGGGTATCATTTGTACTTACCTCTGGGACGGTACCAGAAGAATAGGAGGAAACGCTGAAGGTCATGCCTCTGAAGTTCTCTGACTGCACGTTATTCATGGACAGGGCGAGGGCAGGGGTGGCTACATGGAACGAATCCCCTGATAACACCAAATTGTCCCCAACTTTTTCTGTGAGATTCTGCAGCCTTTATTTTGAAAGATATTTTTCGATGTTAGTGTGATGTATATGTATTTCATCATCAATATTTGTAAAAAGAAAAATCAATTATAATATGAATAAGAATATCAATGAAAACATTGCAAACAAATAAAATAAATAAAATACAACTAAATAAATATATAAAATGACTGGAAGTTTTTTTTTTAAATGTTATCTTAAAATGATTACCAATTAAATAACCTAACCAAATGTTTTCTTACATGTTAGCCACTGAATTCATGTCGCTTTTGGAGATGAGCATATCTGAGATCATGCTGACAATTTCATTACAGAGAATGGGCGTGACAATGGCGACGTCTACCACGTCGTCTAGCTTCTCCACCACGGTCACCATGTCTGAAGCACTGAGGTCTCCGTCGCCCCCATTGGCCGTTCCAAGCTCAACGTTGATCAGGTCTTTAATAATCTGCACCACTTCGGCGGCGTTGTCTACGATCCAAAAACGACAGGATTATCTATATTATTTGATACAATTATACATTTTATAAAGTATCTGATATCCTAAGCCTGTTTTATTTTGTATTATGCTCCTCCATCAGCACGTGCACAAAGTTGTTCATCCCATTGCATCGTCGCAACGGAGATGGAAGGGGCAAGACGGGATCATTACAGAGGTAGGCTACCTACTTTTACACTTCATATTAACGTGTACACCGTGCTGATGGATCAGTATAAGACAGTTCATGCGCGTGTCCGTAGGCTCCTACCAGCAGTGACGGTGACGTTGTCCAGGTCAGTTATGATCATGAGGGGCTTGCATGCGGTCATGTTGGGCTGCGCCCAGATGGCTGTGTCGTTGAAATCTAACTTACTGCAGACGATGACGGCGGGAAAGAAGAAGTCATTAATGACAGGATATTAAAGGGCATTTATAACAAAGAAGAACATACAGCAGGGGTCATCAACTACATTTGTCCAAGGGCCATAATTTTTCTAAGCAGACACTGTGGGGACCGGACATTCAAATCACACACACACACACTTGCTTTTTTTTTTTTAAAGGGTGCTGTGAAAAGGTAAATAGAGAAACGCTGGTGTAGGTTACTAATAATAGACTGACAGATGGATTTATAACGTCTTAAGACCTATCGAATGCACATATTTTGAGTTGGTAGATCATTCCTAAACATTTTTTTGCTTCAATCAACGCATTATTTTCCTTGTCATATTTTCTGACTTCTATTCTGCGGGCCAGATGGGAAGCCTTGGTGGGCCTGATGTGGCCCCCGGGCCGCCAGTTGATTATCACTGACATACAGCTAGGCTACTGCTATCACCATGAATCCCCTTTCTGAATATGTATTTTCTGAACGTGCTTGCTTTGAGAGGCAGCGGCAAACTCTCTGTAATAGCGATCAAGAGCCAAATTTTCCGATATTGTTCAGCAAAGATAAGGTGTTTCAGGTGTTTCATTATCCAATCATAAAACTGACAGCCTTTATTTCTTAGTTGTTGATATTAATATCGACGCTGTGGCTTATGATCCACAGCAGACCGGAACCCTTCATTACACTAATATTTCACATGGAAGGAGGAAATTTAGTTTGATTTCGATCAATATCGTATTTCTCTGATCATCGCTGCCGGCAACAATTTGGGGGATTTCTTTTTGGCAGCCGTCGCTAGGGAAACAGATTGTCTTCCATTAGTGCTCAGCACACAAAGGACAGGAACAGTTGAATACGGTGACAAACTAACAACAAACATGTCCTCGGGTTTGTTTGAATATCTCCTGCGAGAATATTCCAGCTAAATTGGCAAAAGACTAAAACAGTGTTTACTTTATGTGAAAAGTACACATTTTATTCTCCCTTCATATCCATAACACAAAACGATACTATTGGCAATATATGGTAGGTCATATAGAAGGTAGTATATAGTAAAGTGTAGTATGGTATTGCATAGTTTTAGGATATCACAGTATAATAATGTTGTTGAAATTCATACTGTATAATAATTCCTAATTCATTTGCAATGTACTTGCAAATGGCAAATAAAATACATCTTCGAATCTTGACCAGAGAGCCATGATAATCTCACCAAAAGCGGTAGGCTCTTCTGAATGCAGGCTCCTCACATATCATGACCTGCTCGCTCTGAGGAAGCGTCTTAGGCCAGGAGTACACCCCGTAGATCGTCTTCAGAGCTTCTTCTGGACATCTTTCCGGTACTGGGGGGACAGACACGGATAGCGTCATCGTGACAACCCAAGAGGAGCGTCTCTTAGTTATCATTTATTTATGGACTGCATTTATACAGTGCTCTTTAAACCAGTGTGGCCACTCAAAGCGC
Source organism: Muraenolepis orangiensis (assembly GCA_027704905.1). Taxonomy (NCBI): domain Eukaryota; kingdom Metazoa; phylum Chordata; class Actinopteri; order Gadiformes; family Muraenolepididae; genus Muraenolepis; species Muraenolepis orangiensis. The sequence continues at coordinate 22,212,313 of CM051001.1, forward strand.
TTTACATGTCACGCCTCACACTCACCCATCCATACACACATTCATCCACCGACGAACGGAGTCAGCCATGCAAGGCTGCACGTCGGGAGCAGTCAGGGGTTAGGGTGTCTTGCTCAGGGACACCTTGACCAGTGTCAGAGGACCACTCTACCTCATGAGCTACTGCCGCCCGCCCTTGAAAGGCTCTGGGTTAATACCCCGACGTCTGCAGTCTGTCTGTATTAGACGAGGTCCAGGAGCAAGAGGCCCAACACTTACCTCTACAACATGTGAGATGACATAACATGTCATTTGGGGTTTTGGATCCCTTTGAAAAGAGTTTGGTCTCACCGATGTGCCGTACCACCAGCTGGCTTGTGTTAATGGAAAGGGTGTCATTTCTAAACTCTTGGTTCAGGGAGTGGACGATCTCCAGTTCTGTGATATTCCTTGACTGATATCCCCGAGCGTGGAAGCTGCAGTCATATCTGTCGATTACATTCTAAGTTAGTGACCACAGGTTGTTTATATATATATATATATATGTGTGTGTGTGTGGTGTGTGTGTGTGTGTGGTGTGTGTGTGTGTGGTGTGTGTGTGTGTGTGTGTGTGTGGTGTGTGTGTGTGTGTGTGTGTGTGTGTGGTGTGCGATGAACTATGTCAAAACTTTAAAAGTGGACACAAGTTAAAGGGACAATCCTGAGGATCATCCAGATTGCTCTGAGTTACCTACTCTTTGTTAAGCCAATGGGAGCCCTAAAAGTAAAAGAAAGAAAACATTAGTTCTCAGCCAAGCCTATACTCTCTTGCCACACCATGAGTAGTTAAAATGTAAAAGTTTATTGTTTAAAGAAAAATATCCCAAAAAAAGGAATTATCCAGTATATCTTTTTGATATACTAGGAAAGTCCATTGAAACCATGCATATTGCCAATGCTCATCTGATATGATTAAAAAAAATCCCACCCAGCACTCACCGGTTGTCCTCTGTGTTGTTCCATGTTCCTAGAGACCATGGCCAAAAATGAAGCAAAAACACTGTCACAGTCACACATTGGTTTTCATAGCATGACGTGGCAGACATGGCACCTGCTATGATACACACCTGCTATGATACCCACCTGCTAGGATACCCACCTGCTAGGATACCCACCTGCTATGATACCCACCTGCTAGGATACCCACCTGCTATGATACCCACCTGCTATGATACCCACCTGCTATGATACCCACCTGCTAGGATACCCACCTGCTAGGATACCCACCTGCTAGGATACCCACCTGCTAGGATACCCACCTGCTAGGATACCCACCTGCTATGATGTGCCACTATCATGAGGTTCAGCATGTCCAATCTATTCCATGCCAGGCATTCATTCAGCTGGGATCCAAATGAGAGGAGGGGGTGGGGGTATGTGTGTGGGTGTGTGGGGGGGTTATGGTTAATATTCAATGATTAACCAGTTTTTATTCATGGGAATATGCTTTTAATCTCTTACCCAGCTCTTGATTGCGTCGGTTGGATTTATAGAGTTGCCATGAAGTGCCAAGGTCAGGTTCACTCTGAAGAATGAATGAAGTGTGCCTGTTGAAGAAATATGATACATATAAGGTCAAAGGTCAAAATGACAGTTCATCAATGGTAGCTAGGGTTTTTTTTCACACCTTGAGTGAGAAACCCCCTAGCCCCGAATGTGAAACCGTGCTAGAAATACAACATGACCGAGTACATAAGCACATAAAGAAAGATAAATAAGAAATGAAATATGAAAAAGTGTGTGTGTGTGTGTGTGTGCGTGTGCGTGTGCGTGTGCGTGTGTGTGTGTGTGTGTGTGTGCTGTACCTACCCACTGGTTGTATGCTCAGGCTGTCGGTGTCAGTCATCAGAGTGAGGGAGTCGTAAGAGAACATTGTTGCTGTCAGTCTCTCTGTGATGTACGCCTGCACCTGCTCAACACTCTTCTCGGGACTCACATCCACATGCACCGTCGAGCAGAAGCTAGAGGCCCACAAGCAGGAACATCGAGGAACATGGTTGAGGTGGTAACTAGTAGCTCAGAGCTAGCTGCATTTGGGTATTCTATTGAATAGAATACCCTATTCTATTCTATTCTATTCAAAGTCTGTTGGATGCAGTGGGTATTGTAGCTCACAGGCTAAACAGTTCATGTACATGGCTAATAGAAACGTATCAAATAGACTGAGCATTATGTGACACGCCCAGTGTGCACCACAATGTACGTGTAGACATATCACAGCCAAAGATATGCATTTTGTTAAGAATGTGAAGACTCAACTTACCAACCATCAAAGGTCAACACTCCCATGTCTTTTGATTCCTGGGTTGGAAAAAAAAAGATTAACTTTTGACTTAAAATCTTTGTTAATTTGTTCACAGCATCAAGATTTAGATCTCAACCTTCAACTTTCAACCGTTTTCCATCCGTAAATCTGTGTTTAAAACAACAGCGGTACACTCCTATCACATGGTTTGATATACTGCTGTCCCTTCCTTATGGAAACTCAAACGTGTGTCTTCATTACGATGTACCTGAGTAGGTTTGTATAGAGGAGGGTTATTGCCTGTGAGGCACGGCCACCTGCATGGGAACACAAATAACCAGAGATTAGAAACAGGAACGTGCTCATCCCGGTCTGCCTGTAATACATAGATAAGACCCGCAACATCACAGAGAAAGAACAGCCCCTCTCATTGGTCGGGAAGCTTGGATGGATGGTCACATGCACATACATGCGTAAACAAACAAACTCAAACCACACATGAGAAAAGACAGATCACCTGGTTTTTTTATCTTCGAGAAATGTCCCTACAATGTGACACATCTTTCCAAACTTTCGGTTAGTGTTTAGTTACCTTGGCGATGACACTGAGATGTCCTGTACAGAAATGTTCGGTGAGAAAATGTTTTCCATCTAATGGAAGAAAAATAAATATGAATAAAGGAATGAGTTTCCAGCCCAGAACTACTAGGAGATTCATTCATTGTTTTCTCTCCATACCCAGTTCCTTGTGATGGACTCCAGTCTGCTGTCGGTTATATTAGAGTGTGTGACAAATGCCCACATTTGAATTTTGTAGCTCGACCAATCTGTAAAACCGGCCAGAAAGGAGAAGAAATAGTACATAGATAGACCACAGCAATCATTTTCCCTAGAGACATTCAGATGTGCTTTACAACCACCTGTGGTTCCTCAATAGAAATGTTTCCTCATGCCTTCCCCTAAAGCCAACCACCTCAATACAGCAATGCAAATGGGTATATATTCAGAAAGCTTTGGTTTGATATAACAAAGCAACGTATTGCTCTCTTCTGCTCTCTTCTGCTCTGGCTCTCTTTACAACTCTCACAAATCACACCTACAGGCAGCTTTAATAAAGAGGCCATCGCAACGACACGATAATAACAATAAACACGATAATGCAATGACACTCGGAACGATTCTCAGAATGACTCACCACAGCGCAGCGTCTGGTCTGCTTTGGGAGGACAGCTGGAGGGGTAGTGGTAACTCCAGTGTCGGGTGTCCCAGCGCACCACGTCCCCCTCCTCGCAGCCCAGGTGAGCCAGGTCCTCGGCGCGCCACGCTGTGGCCCACATCCTGAACAGACCGATGTCCCCCATGAGGCTCCTACCGTCCTCCCGCCGCACCGCCCCGCTCTCGTCCACGGAGTGAGGCACGCCCAGGGTCAGGGTGCCGTTGGGGGCCAGCCGCCGGGACACGGAGGGGTTCAACCCCAGGTCTAGATGACTGGTCCCATTGACGTAGACCCGCAGCTTCTGGCTCCGGGCGGACCAGGTTAAGCACACTGAGTGCCAGTGGTGGGAAGAGAGCATGACGTCCAGGGGCCATTTGTATCCAAACAGCAGGGCCGTGATGTGACCGGAGTCTCCTTCCAAGCCCAGCTCGACGAAGGAGATCCCGGGGGCTTTGTAGGCGAAGGCGGTCCATTTGGTCCTCAGGGTGAGGCAGAGCCGGACGCACACGCTCAGCTCCTCCAGCGCCGGCACCTCCACCTCGGGGGCCAGCTGCCACATGCACTTCTTGGCCTGGAACACGGCCTTCATACCCCACAGACTGGGGTTCTCATGGCAGTCTTCATCACACACGCAAGCACACACACATACACACATACACACATGCACACACACACACACACACACACACACACACACACACACACACACACACACACACACATGCATGCATCCACACACACATATAGTCTCTGGCTTAGTCAGGGTGTTTATTTTACTGGAAATAGCAGGTTCAAGGACAGTTTTTATCCACAGGCAGTGTGCCTACTGAACTGCTAGGAGTGCTGCCACTATCACAACATTGTCGTTAACATTACACTGACATATTTTGCTGGACTTTCTGGACTCATATTCATGCTTTCAACTATCTTCAACATTACATTATATTGCATTGCATTAATTTAGCAAAATATTTTATAATATACTTATAATATACAAATATACTTACAATAAGTGCATTCACCATCATAATATACTAACAATAGAACAACAACAACAATAAATCCGAAGGTTGTGTTTCTGAAATGTCTGATGTTGTATCTAGAGCTTTAAAGAGAGTATGCCTACCTGAACCCTGAAGATAGATAGAAGACTGCAAACACAGCCAAAGCATTACGATGGGTGGACTTCTGGATAAGGCCATGGCAAGTCTTGAAAACACAAAATAAGAGTTACCATCAAGTCATGAACGGGGAGCTGCCTACTCAGTTCTGTTATAACCGAGTTCGTATTCATGTCATCGACTAACCTGTGTCATTCCTCTTGATCTGGTAGAATCTGTAAAAAAATTAAAAGGAAATCTTTAAAAAGGACTGACTCGGTGTGAGAGGTTTGTTCTTCAAAACCATACGTCTTCTCCTCAAAGTCAGTTAATTTCTCCAGAAACAGACTGTCGCACCCTCTCCTTTTGTACCTTGAGTTACTCATTAATCACCGGTAATAAACACAGCCAATATAGCCCATAATGCCTTAACTCTGCCTCTGGTCATACATGTAAGTGAATACCTCCCATATACAGCAATATGAACTGTTTGCGTCAACACAGTGAGCTTTTGGGTGTGTTTGGCATCCGGTTGGCCAAGTTCCTTGTCTTTCGTACATTTGATTTGACCGACATAAGCCAACAAAAAAAGGAAGTATTGAGTAACTATGTATTGTGTCCTCGCCTTGTGACACACACTCGCGGATATAGATAGGCACACACAACTTACTATCATGGCTTATCATCGTTCTAGTCTATATCCAGCCATCGATTAGATTAGTAGGTTAGTATTGAGGACCAATCTCTTTTGTATGACTTGTACAGAAGGAGGTACTCATGCAAGTCAAGTCAAGTCGATTGAAAAAGTTTGTTTGGACTTAACTTTGGGCTCTATTGACTGTCCAAACCAATTGCATTCTCTGGTGATAAATGATCTTAAAAGTCTTTTTGTTTATGCATTTGTTTTTTTGAAGATGCATGTCATTAATGATTAATGGGTATGTATTGTGTGTGTGTGTGTGTGTGTGTGTGTCTCTCTCTCTCTCTCTCTCTCTCTCTCTCTCTCTCTCTCTCTCTCTCTCTCTCTCTCTCTCTCTCTCTCTCTCTCTTTCTCTCACACACACAATAGATAAATGGGGAAAGAGAGGCACATTTAATACACTGTAAACCCGAATAAGTTAGCAGAACTCAAAAATTTTGAGTTCATCAACTCAAAAATCTCAAGTTCTCAGAACTCAAAACCTTTGAGTTCTGAGAACTTGAGATTTTTGAGTTGAACGACATAAGCCAACAAAAAAGGAAGTATTGAGTAACTATGTATTTTACTACTATGTATTTAACTATGTATTTTACAACAGTTAAATATGGCAAGTAGAAAATAAAAACAAATAGAAAAATAGAAAAAATGAACAGTGCACATGAGTAGGCCTATTGATAAATGTGTAGAAAGAAGGATACCTCAGTGAGGTATTATTGAAGGCCTTCTGAATCAAAGTTCTTTGCTTACTTCTTAAGGCATTATTGTGACAAAGGGAAAGAACTTTGATTCACAATAATAATACCTCACCCCACATCCTTTCTACACATTTATCATCAAGTCATTCTTGAGTGTCTGCAACCTGGGCGACAGTCTACCAGCTTCTAGACCAAGTACAATCTTCTGAACGAATTCAAAAGTGTTGGTCAGCGCTTTAGGATAGCTGAGGTGTAGTGCATAAATCAGTCCAAACATGACCAGGAAGGCATCACCAAATCTGGGGAGGCTGATCACGATGTCACTCTCGAGGACGACAGAGATTTTCACAGGCTGGTAGTGAACTGGACTTGTGTCATGGTCACTGATGACAGTAAGGAGGGCCACAGCAACATCGTCAAGCTCTGGCTCATCAGGCTCCTGAATGAATGAAAGAGACATACTAATCACAAACTAATCCATGGTTTCTACTAATATAAGAGTTCAATAGAATTATTTTTTCCACAATATAGTACTTATTTTATAACGTTTTTTTTGGTTATTGTTGTTGACAAATCATCTCTCCTTATCATTTAAGTACTGCTGGTGCAGCACAAAGCTAAGTATATGGAGTTATGTTTGTAAGTTGTAAGTAAAAACAGAAGATGCGTGTTCTGGACACAGGAATCAGCCAAGTTACCAGAGAATCTAAGTGGCGGGAGATAGACTGATACTAAGCTCAAGAACACATACAGGAACACAAATAACTGTCACGAGAAAGAGTGGGTTGGACCCCGAACGCAGACGCCGACAAGTGGAGAGTGATAGCAGACGGTTTTATTTCCAAACACACAAAAACCCAAGGGTACACAGGGAGGACGATCCGCGGAGTACCGGCGGGTAGTCCGGGACAGGGGAAGGAGTCTGTACCGGGGGTATCGGGTGCGGAGTACCGGCAGGTAGATGGCAGGCGATGGGTACCAGACGGGAGAACTACGTGAATAGTTAAGTAACGACCTCACGCTGGGGTAAAGGAAAGACAACGTATATATACCCCAGGTGAGGTGATCAACAAATTACACGGGGGGAAATTGAGTCCAGGTGTGTGTGTGTGTGTGTGTGTGTGGCCAGCGCACGTGGCTAGGCCACGCCCCCTGCCAACCAACGTGATTGTTGACAGGAGTGTGTGCGCCACCAGCGCACGTGGCTAGGCCACGCCCCCTGCCAACCACCGTAACCGTGACAATAACCAGAGATTAGAAACAGGAACGTGCTCATCCCGGTTTGCCTGTCATACATAGATAAGACCCGCAACATCACAGAGAAAGAACAGCCCCTCTCATTGGTCGGGAAGCTTGGATGGATGGTCACATGCACATACATGCGTAAACAAACAAACTCAAACCACACATGAGAAAAGACAGATCACCTGGTTTTTTATCTTCGAGAAATGTCCCTACAATGTGACACATCTTTCCAAACTTTCGGTTAGTGTTTAGTTACCTTGGCGATGACACTGAGATGTTCTGTACAGAAATGTTCGGTGAGAAAATGTTTTCCATCTAATGGAAGAAAAATAAATATGAATAAAGGAATGAGTTTCCAGCCCAGAACTACTAGGAGATTCATTCATTGTTTTCTCTCCATACCCAGTTCCTTGTGATGGACTCCAGTCTGCTGTCGGTTATATTAGAGTGTGTGACAAATGCCCACATTTGAATTTTGTAGCTCGACCAATCTGTAAAACCGGCCAGAAAGGAGAAGAAATAGTACATAGATAGACCACAGCAATCATTTTCCCTAGAGACATTCAGATGTGCTTTACAACCACCTGTGGTTCCTCAATAGAAATGTTTCCTCATGCCTTCCCCTAAAGCCAACCACCTCAATACAGCAATGCAAATGGGTATATATTCAGAAAGCTTTGGTTTGATATAACAAAGCAACGTATTGCTCTCTTCTGCTCTCTTCTGCTCTGGCTCTCTTTACAACTCTCACAAATCACACCTACAGGCAGCTTTAATAAAGAGGCCATCGCAACGACACGATAATAACAATAAACACGATAATGCAATGACACTCGGAACGATTCTCAGAATGACTCACCACAGCGCAGCGTCTGGTCTGCTTTGGGAGGACAGCTGGAGGGGTAGTGGTAACTCCAGTGTCGGGTGTCCCAGCGCACCACGTCCCCCTCCTCGCAGCCCAGGTGAGCCAGGTCCTCGGCGCGCCACGCTGTGGCCCACATCCTGAACAGACCGATGTCCCCCATGAGGCTCCTACCGTCCTCCCGCCGCACCGCCCCGCGCTCGTCCACGGAGTGAGGCACGCCCAGGGTCAGGGTGCCGTTGGGGGCCAGCCGCCGGGACACGGAGGGGTTCAACCCCAGGTCTAGATGACTGGTCCCATTGACGTAGACCCGCAGCTTCTGGCTCCGGGCGGACCAGGTTAAGCACACTGAGTGCCAGTGGTGGGAAGAGAGCATGACGTTCAGGGGCCATTTGTATCCAAACAGCAGGGCCGTGATGTGACCGGAGTCTCCTTCCAAGCCCAGCTCGACGAAGGAGATCCCGGGGGCTTTGTAGGCGAAGGCGGTCCATTTGGTCCTCAGGGTGAGGCAGAGCTGGACGCACACGCTCAGCTCCTCCAGCGCCGGCACCTCCACCTCGGGGGCCAGCTGCCACATGCACTTCTTGGCCTGGAACACGGCCTTCATACCCCACAGACTGGGGTTCTCATGGCAGTCTTCATCACACACGCAAGCACA
>CM051001.1:22223551-22273551 GCA_027704905.1 Muraenolepis orangiensis
AAACGGCTCTTTGCGTGTGTGTGTGTGTTTGTTTCTTTGTGCGTGTGTCAATGGAAAGTGTATTTTCATTCACCTTCCATGGGACATGCTATTATTATTTGCCTCCCAGGTAGCCGGGCCGGGCCACTGCTCACGGCTGTTAAGCTGGAAGCTTGGCTAAGCCGTATACATTGCAGCTCAAAGCCAGGGCCACAGTTTGGAGCTGTGCGCGTGCCTCAGATTAGATTCTAAATGCAAGAGGGACTGTGCATGTTTCTTCCCGTTTCCATTCAGCAGAGTTTCCCTGGTGCTGAACGACTGTTTTTATTTTCTCTTCTATAGTCTTGTGCTTTCCGGTATATTCTCTCATTCACACTGTCTCTCACACACACACACACACACACACACACACACACACACACACACACACACACACACACATATAGTCTCTGGCTTAGTCAGGGTGTTTATTTTACTGGAAATAGCAGGTTCAAGGACAGTTTTTATCCACAGGCAGTGTGCCTACTGAACTGCTAGGAGTGCTGCCACTATCACAACATTGTCGTTAACATTAAATGATCTTAAAAGTCTTTTTGTTTATGCATTTGTTTTTTTGAAGATGCATGTCATTAATGATTAATGGGTATGTATTGTGTGTGTGTGTGTGTGTCTCTCTCTCTCTCTCTCTCTCTCTCTCTCTCTCTCTCTCTCTCTCTCTCACACACACAATAGATAAATGGGGAAAGAGAGGCACATTTAATACACTGTAAACCCGAATAAGTTAGCAGAACTCAACATTTTTGAGTTCTCAGAACTCAAAACCTTTGAGTTTTCAGAACTCAAAAGTTTTGATTAGGTGCTACTTGACTAATTTAAGTTACTATGACTTAAAGTTGTCAGTTTTCAGAACTCAAAAGTTTTGATTAGGTGCTACTTGACTAATTTAAGTTACTATGACTTAAAGTTGTCAGTTTTCAGAACTCAAAAGTTTTGATTAGGTGCTACTTGATTATTTTCAGTTACTACGACTTAAAGTTTTCAGTTTTCTATCCGTGGGAACAAGTTAACAGAACTTAAAAAAATAAGTACACAACCACATTATTTGAACTTAATAAAAAATAGTTTTATGTACACATAAGTCAAACATAAATACAATATAATCACTACAATTAAACAACTTTACAACAGTTAAATATGGCAAATAGAAAATAAAAACAAATAGAAAAATAGAAAAAATGAACAGTGCACATTGTGTAGTAGGCCTATTGATAAATGTATAGAAAGAAGGATACCTCAAATGCTTTGCCTTTGCAACAAAAACAGTTCTGCATATCCAGCCATCGATTAGATTAGTAGGTTAGTATTGAGGACCTATCTCTTTTGTATGACTTGTACAGAAGGAGGTACTCATGCAAGTCAAGTCAAGTCGATTGAAAAAGTTTGTTTGGACTTAACTTTGGGCTCTATTGACTGTCCAAACCAATTGCATTCTCTGGTGATAAATGATCTTAAAAGTCTTTTTGTTTATGCATTTGTTTTTTTGAAGATGCATGTCATTAATGATTAATGGGTATGTATTGTGTGTGTGTGTGTGTGTGTCTCTCTCTCTCTCTCTCTCTCTCTCTCTCTCTCACACACACAATAGATAAATGGGGAAAGAGAGGCACATTTAATACACTGTAAACCCGAATAAGTTAGCAGAACTCAAAACTTTTGAGTTGATCAGCTCAAAAATCTCAAGTTCTCAGAACTCAAAACTTTTTTGAGTTCTGAGAACTTGAGATTTTTGAGCTGATCAACTCAAAATTTTTGAGTTTTCAGAACTCAAAAGTTTTGATTAGGTGCTACTTGACTAATTTAAGTTACTATGACTTAAAGTTGTCAGTTTTCAGAACTCAAAAGTTTTGATTAGGTGCTACTTAACTAATTTAAGTTACTATGACTTAAAGTTGTCAGTTTTCAGAACTCAAACGTTTTGATTAGGTGCTACTTGACTAATTTAAGTTACTATGACTTAAAGTTGTCAGTTTTCAGAACTCAAAAGTTTTGATTAGGTGCTACTTGATTATTTTCAGTTACTACGACTTAAAGTTTTCAGTTTTCTATCCGTGGGAACAAGTTAACAGAACTTAAAAAAATAAGTACACAACCACATTATTTGAACTTAATAAAAAATAGTTTTATGTACACATAAGTCAAACATAAATACAATATAATCACTATAATTAAACAACTTTACAACAGTTAAATATGGCAAATAGAAAATAAAAACAAATTGAAAATGAAAAATGAACAGTGCACATTGTGTAGTAGGCCTATTGATAAATGTATAGAAAGAAGGATACCTCAGTGAGGTATTATTGAAGGCCTTCTGAATCAAAGTTCTTTGCTTACTTCTTAAGGCATTATTGTGACAAAGGGAAAGAACTTTGATTCACAATAATAATACCTCACCCCACATCCTTTCTACACATTTATCATCAAGTCATTCTTGATGATAAATGGGCGACAGTCTACCAGCTTCTAGACCAAGTACAATCTTCTGAACAAATTCAAAAGTGTTGGTCAGCGCTTTAGGATAGCTGAGGTGTAGTGCATAAATCAGTCCAAACATGACCAGGAAGGCATCACCAAATCTGGGGAGGCTGATCACGATGTCACTCTCGAGGACGACAGAGATTTTCACAGGCTGGTAGTGAACTGGACTTGTGTCATGGTCACTGATGACAGTAAGGAGGGCCACAGCAACATCGTCAAGCTCTGGCTCATCAGGCTCCTGAATGAATGAAAGAGACATACTAATCACAAACTAATCCATGGTTTCTACTAATATAAGAGTTCAATAGAATTATTTTTTCCACAATATAGTACTTAATTTATTTTATAACGTTTTTTTTGGTTATTGTTGTTGACAAATCATCTCTCCTTATCATTTAAGTACTGCTGGTGCAGCACAAAGCTAAGTATATGGAGTTATGTTTGTAAGTTGTAAGTAAAAACAGAAGATGCGTGTTCTGGACACAGGAATCAGCCAAGTTACCAGAGTGTAAAGGATCCAATTCAGTTTTCTAATTATAATTTTATAAAGGAACTTAGATTTCCAATGTTTTAGTTATACTGTGTAATTATCTGTGTTTTCTTACTTCCTGTAACTTTTGAGTATGGTGACTTTTACTTTGTAAAAACGGAAGCTTGGTGTGTGCACACTGTGCGGCAATTTAGCAAGGTTAACATCCGGTTGGCTCCCGGCTTTCGTTGGAGTGAAAAAAGTACGGTGAAGGATAAAGTGTGGTGTCGTGTAAAGTTAGAATAAGTATATTTATAAGGATTCTCGTGTTAATCATAGCAACCCCCGAAGAAGCAAAAAGTTCTTACGGTGTTAAATCATTCTGAAGGAACGGAAAATAAATGGTCAACATCAGTCAAAGACTCTGTTTTATTCGAGGGACTGCTACAGTAAGAACTTTGCTTTCACCTGCCACAACTAACTGCCAACGGACGGACGGCAAAGAACAAGGCAGTGAGTTGCAGCGTTCAACGGTGATTCATCGAAGCAAGTGAAGACGCGGCCACATTCAAAATGGACGGCGCCACGGAAGAGGCAGATAGCCAAATAAAGGAATTCAACGTTACAGAAACAACGGAAATAAAGGAAAGTAGCATTACAGAATTAACATTACCATGTCGTTCTGAACGTACTAGTGTGCCCACAGGAAAAATGCTAGCCTACCAAAGTGATGAACTTGATAAAAAAGAAAAAAGACTGCTTACACTATATGCCCTTTGGAAAGGTTCTATCAGAACAATCAAGGATGATTTGAAGAGAGACATATCAGACTTTGACATGGCTAAAATGGCAGACCTTATTGAAAAGGGAACTGCAGATGTCATGAAAGTGTATGGTGAAATAAGAGAACGTACAACAGTAACAAATGAAATGAGACGCAAAGTAGATGCATGCGAAGCAGTAACTAAAGACATGCTGAAAATAATCTATGAGCGCTTAGCAGAAGTAGATGGTGACTTTGATGCAGAGCGTGAAAGGAAGCGTCTCCGTCAGCTACATGCCCACGACTATGCCCACTCCATTTACAGCACTGCCTCTCAATCACAACACTCAAGTCGTCACTCAGCATCACTGAGTATAGCAGCCAAGAGAGCAGATGCAGTCGCAGAGCTCGCCGATAAGGAAGTTCAATACAAATTAATGGAAGAAGAAATAGAGCAAAAGGAAAAAATAAGACTAATGGAAGAACAGCATAACAAGGAACTAGACGCAAGGACTAGACGCAGAGGGTGGAACTAGACCGGCAGAGGGTTGAATTACAGCGACTACAAGTAAAAGGGAACCTGGAGACTGCTCGCGTCAAACTCCAGACTTATGACAGAGAGATCAAACAGAACGTCCAGGAATATGATGAACAGCTCATAGAACGAAACTACATTCAGCTCCCCTCAAGTCTTTTTCAGAACCCACAAGCTGTCACATCAGCTCACATTCTCCCCACCAGTCTAACTCAACAGAATGCACACGCTGTTACTTCAGCGCCATCTAGTGACGTGACCTGTCTGGCCAAAGCAATCCAAGACAGTATAGCCATAAACAGACTACCAGCGCCTAACCCAGTAGTGTTCAGTGGAGACCCACTGCTCTTCCTAGAATGGAAGGCTTCTTTCATGTCACTAGTAGATAGTAAAGGCATCTCTTCTGCAGATAAATTGTTTTATTTAAAGCAATACATAAGTGGCCCCGCACAAAAATGCCTTGAAGGCACATTCTATAGAAGCGACGACGAGGCATACAGAGATGCATGGGAAAAGCTTATCAAACGCTACGGTCAACCATTCATCGTCCAGAGAGCCTTTAGGGATAAACTATCAAAATGGCCGAAAATACAGCCTAAAGATGCTGAAGGTTTAAGAGCATACTCTGACTTCCTCAACGCCTGCCTCCAAGCTACGCCTCACGTGAAGGGACTAGAAATCCTCAGTGACTGTGAAGAAAACCAGAAACTCATACAAAAGATCCCTGACTGGCTCGCATCCCGATGGAACCGTCAAGTTACAAAGGCCCTCATGGAAGGTAAAGACTTTCCCACTTTCAAAGAGTTTTCCGGCTTTGTGTCGATGGAAGCAGAGATATCATGCAACCCAGTCACCTCCCTATATGCTCTCCAGTCAAACACTTCAACTCATGAAAGAGTATTCTCAAAGGAAAGGAAAGGAAGTAAAGTAAACGTCCTCAGTACTCAGACCGCCGTAAACAACGACGCACAGGGAAAAGGAACAGGAAAGTCCCCGTGCATGTGGTGTAAAGAGGAAAGACACCAACTCCCAAAGTGCTCAAGCTTCAAGGACAAATCTCTGGAGGAGCGGCGAGCATATGTAAAGGACAATAGGCTGTGTTACGGTTGTCTGAAACCGGGCCACGGCGCCAAAGATTGCCGTCACCGCCATGCCTGTGACACGTGCAAAGGAAGGCACCTACCTGTCTCCACGACGAAAGTTACAGGAAGCGTGAAAGATCTACTGAAGAACCGGCTGCAGCGGCAAACACTGCCAATGAAACCACGACAGCCATCTCACACAAGGTCTCCACGGGAGGCCAGTCAGACAGCACTTCTATGATCGTACCTGTCTGGGTGTCCTCTGCCAGAAATCCAGCAAAGGAACAGCTTGTCTACGCATTACTAGACACCCAAAGTGACAGCACCTTCGTCGACAGCGAAGTGAGTAACAAATTACAAGTTCAAGCCTGTCCTGTAAAACTGAAACTTACCACCATGCTCGGAGAGAGCGTTATTATGAAAAGTGAAAGAGTGTCTGGACTCCGTGTGAGAGGCTATCATTCCAGCGCTCACATTGATCTTCCTCCCGCATACACAAAGGACTGCATCCCCGTGAACCGTAATCACATACCTACTCATGAGACAGCAAGACGATGGCCTCACCTGAATTCGATCGCAGATGAAATGTCACCTCTTCTCAGCTGCGACGTAGGACTCCTGATTGGATACAACTGTCCCAGAGCGCTTACGCCAAGAAAGGTATTAACAGGAAAAGACGACGAGTCCTACGCCATCCTCACAGATCTAGGATGGAGCATAGTTGGCGGCTCATCAGCCTCCCACAGTGAAACGGAACGCGGCCTATGTCACAGAGTCACGGTCAAGGAACTCCCTCCCGCAACTCCGAGGGATGTGATAAGCGCCTTGGAGTCAGATTTCAAGGACACCAAAGGAGAGGACAAGACGGTCTCACAAGAGGATCTCATGTTCCTGAGCAAACTCAAAGAAGGAATAAAGGAGAATGACCAAGGACACTATGAGATGCCTCTCCCCTTTAAGCAACGGCCTCTCCTACCTTATAATAGAAAACTCGCCGAGATCAGGCTCAGTCATCTACAACGGAAGCTCAGCAGAGATGAAAGGTACAAGAAAGACTACACAGCATACATGGCAGACATTATAGAAAGAGGTGATGTAGAAGAGGTACACGAAGATGGTACTCACGGTGAACGATGGTACATTCCACATCATGGCATCTACCACCCTAAAAAGCCTGGAAAACTGCGTGTAGTGTTCGATTGCTCCGCTAAGTACGGCGGCACTAGTCTGAACGAACATCTCCTGACAGGACCCGACATGATGAACAACCTGACGGGCGTCCTCATACGATTTAGACAACATCCTATCGCTCTTATGTGTGACATCGAGAAAATGTTCCACCAGTTCCATGTCCAAGAGGATGACCGCGATTATCTTCGTTTCCTTTGGTGGAAAAATGGTGATACAAGCACACCACCACAAGACTATCGGATGAAAGTACATCTCTTCGGAGCGGCGTCATCCCCTGGCTGCGCGAACTATGGCCTGAAATACCTGGCAAAGGAAAACAGGCAATCATATCCAGCAGGATCCCAGTTCATCGCCAGAGATTTCTATGTGGACGACGGAGTCACAAGCACGGACACAGTGGAAAAGGCCATTCAGTTGGCACAAGAGGCAAAGGAGATTTGCGCCAAAGGCGGTCTCCGCCTTCACAAGTTTCTATCAAACAGTCCTGCTGTCCTACAGAGTATGCCTCCATCAGAGTGCGCAATAGACACTGGGTCAAAGAACCTCACCTTCCAGGACATGCCACTGGAACGAGCGCTAGGGATACACTGGAATATAGAAGAAGACAGCTTCAGATTCAATAACGATCTGAAAGACCAGCCAGAGACACGTAGAGGCATATTATCCACGGTAGCCTCCATATTTGACCCTCTTGGCTTCCTCGCGCCATACGTGCTCAATGGAAAAAGGATACTTCAAGAGATGTGTCACCAAGGCACCGGCTGGGATGACCTCCTGCCAGAGGTGCTGAAACCACGGTGGGAGAGCTGGCGACGTGACTTGACCAACCTAGAGAAAATCAACATCGCTCGAGTTTACATCCCTGCCAGCTTTGGAGAGGTCGTAGAAACGGAACTGCATCATTTCGCTGATGCGAGCACCAGCGGATACGGTCAATGCTCGTACCTGAGAGTCAAGAACCAAGGAGGAGAGATTCACTGCTCTCTAGTAATAGGAAAGGCCCGTGTTTCTCCCACAAAGTTGACTACGATCCCAAGGCTTGAATTAACTGCAGCGGTGGTCTCGGTAACCATCAGCAACATGCTCAGAGAGGAGCTTGGCTATGTCGTGAGTAAAGAATACTTCTGGACGGACTCTAAGGTGGTCTTAGGCTACATCAACAACGACGCGCGGCGTTTTCACACATTTGTCGCAAACCGCATCCAGAAGATCCGCCATAGCACCAACCCCCAACAATGGCACTACGTCCCCACGGATGACAACCCAGCAGATGGAGCATCTCGTGGAAAAACAGTGAACGAACTTCTTGGATCGGACTGGTTCACGGGACCAAGGTTTCTCTGGGAAAGGGACATACCTACACAACAGGACATAACACCGAACATGTCCATAGGCGATCCAGAAGTAAAGAAGGCACAGACCCTGCAAACAGAGACCACGCAGGAACCGAAAAGTCTCGCTGACCGATTATCCAAGTTCTCAACTTGGTCGCGAGCCGTCAAGGCTGTAGCCCGCCTCATCCGACGAGCTAAGAAGATCAAATCATCCGCTCTATCTACAGTGAGTGAGCAGGAAAGCGCGGAGCGTGTCATAATCCAAGATCTCAGTAGGAGATAAGTGTTTAAATAAAAAGGGTGAACGCCTTAGCAAACTGTCCATATTAGAACGTCCTGTGCAGAAGTTGGTTCTGCTGTTAGAGGCTCCCTGAGCCCATAGATAAAGGGTCCTTGTTATTTCAGATGTGAAAATTATTTGGTTATTTCATTGTGGGAAATTCTCATAATTTTGATG
Organism: Muraenolepis orangiensis; assembly: GCA_027704905.1. Taxonomy (NCBI): domain Eukaryota; kingdom Metazoa; phylum Chordata; class Actinopteri; order Gadiformes; family Muraenolepididae; genus Muraenolepis; species Muraenolepis orangiensis. The sequence goes on from CM051001.1 coordinate 22,231,900, forward strand.
GGAGTGTAAAGGATCCAATTCAGTTTTCTAATTATAATTTTATAAAGGAACTTAGATTTCCAATGTTTTAGTTATACTGTGTAATTATCTGTGTTTTCTTACTTCCTGTAACTTTTGAGTATGGTGACTTTTACTTTGTAAAAACGGAAGCTTGGCGTGTGCACACTGTGCGGCAATTTAGCAAGGTTAACATCCGGTTTGGCTCCCGGCTTTCGTTGGAGTGAAAAAAGTACGGTGAAGGATAAAGTGTGGTGTCGTGTAAAGTTAGAATAAGTATATTTATAAGGATTCTCGTGTTAATCATAGCAACCCCGAAGAAGCAAAAAGTTCTTACGGTGTTAAATCATTCTGAAGGAACGGAAAATAAATGGTCAACATCAGTCAAAGACTCTGTTTTATTCGAGGGACTGCTACACAGAGAATCTAAGTGGCGGGAGATAGACTGATACTAAGCTCAAGAACATCAGGAAAATGTTTTACTAAACTTCTTATCGCTTTGAACAAAACACCAAGCCAGTTCATTTGTAGTAGGGTGAAATAAAACAGACCATACCTCTCCAAATCACACAAACTGTATGGATAGACTAAACAAGGGTAAGTCCTAAAACATGTTAGTATTTTGATTAACTGTTCACTTAATATACAGTGGTACTGTTCATTATTTAAGGAGACTCACTGTGCAGGTTCTGAAAAATCCAGAGACTTCCTCGTTCAGATACACAGGAAGTGCATGGAGAACAGTGGTGCGCCTGGTGTGGATGTCATGGATTTCCTATTAAGATAAAAACAGAAGTGTATATACTGAAAAGTTTACTGAACAATGCTGATTTTAAACAGTCCAATCAGAACATATGTCCACAAATAACCTCTACACATCTTTAATGCAATCAGACAAATAGCAAACACAAAGTGGACTAATTGTAAAAGCTCATTTGAATCATTGAAGCGGTCCAATGTTAGAGGTTCAACCTACGACATGTATAATAATCTATTCACCTGTTCATCGTGGATTCGTAAAATGTCTGCCAACGCAACTGCTGTGGTCCCAGTTTTGGACGCCTTCTGTCGAAATAACGTCATCAGTCTACGAATATGGCGGTCAAGCTCTGCGTAGAAGGTGTTGGGCAGGTTCCGGTTTGTAACCATCTGGAACTCTGCATACACCTACATTTAAAAACAGCATAAGGACAATACATCAACATCAATTAGTCAGTTCAACTTGGAGGATCTCTTAAACTTCTATAACGCAGCAAATAGCCACCAAATGAGTAAGAACCACAACTTTCACTTTAAACCACACAGAATGTGCAATATGTTAACACAGGAAAAAAATATCCATATTACCACAGACTCTATTTTAAGAGCAGGCCAGGTCCATGAGCTCGTTCACTGGTGGGCAGGAGTTTACTATGGTCTGTCCGCGCAGGGCAAATGTGGTCTGCATCATCTTGGTAATGAGAGGCAGGTTCTTCTCAGTCTTCTTCAGTTCTTCAGCAATTGTCTGCCTCAACTGCTGAATGATGACTGAAATGTACACACGCAATCAGTATAGAGGCATGGAAGAGGGCTGTGCTGCAGTCTGTAGTGTTTAAATAACTGTATTCTGGAAGTGAAAGAAGGAGCGCACAACTTACACTGCCAGACCATATCGGAACAAGCCACCTGAAAGGAAAAAAAAATGACAAAGTTTAGACCTCCATCAACAACATTCAAACCAGAATTACTTACAACTCAATATAACAAAAAGTTCATTACTATTAGCTTACAAAAACATGACCATGGAATACAGAATACACAATACAGGCTGTAAAAGCCAGCTGGTTAGCTAATGACCGGCTAGCCATAAGTTATCCCTTACACGTGTTCTAACCACCATGAATGGAAGGAAACCACGTGCTCGAAATTTTAACACCGTTTTGGGCTTCGGTTTGGTTTAGATAGCGAGCAAGTTAGTAACCAGAGTTAGCTCTTAAAAACAAGATTCATTTTCCCATAACCTGAATACATTTACATTACATTTAGGGCATTTGTCAGACGCTTTTATCCAAAGCGACTTACAAAGAGTACAATTGTTGAAGACAGCAATATATCTCCGTGGTGCATAAAGATAAGAAAAAGAGTAGGTTTCAAGCATTCCTGCTTCCTGCTAAATAGTGCAACGTTACATGAGCCTCACACATGTGCTCTGCACTACACCAACATGCGAGACTAGCGAGAACAATTGAGCGAAATTATATTTTTAAGTCAGGTAGATTAAATGAGCAGAAATAACTAACTATAATTGGTATAATGTATGTGATGTATCTATTAATTAATACTGAAAGTAACTTACCATGCACTTTGGACAAGATCTTGGAGTTCTTCAACGCGGTTGGGGGGAGGAGAGCAAATGATAGTGGTGGAGGGGGGGTGGGAGGGTGGGGGTGGGTTGAAACCGCCCGTCAAGGGGAGAGGGGGGAGGGGCGTGTTGCTGAAACAGTTCATGGAGGGGGGAGGGGCGTGTTGCTGAAACATCGTCTGACCCTCAAGGGTGGCGACTAGACCAATGTGTGCGTTCATGCAGCGTTTCCGCTGGTAAGGTTTCCACGGCTAAAACCTTGCCGCCACACCATACATTTGATAATAAAGAATAGGGCTGTCAAGGTTAATGCGTTACTAACGCGTCGCCGTTAACGCCCCCCCGTTCGGACCTGAAGTCCCGCCGCCACCCTCCCCCCCACCCCCACCGCTGGCCATCGCGACCTGAATCCCCCCCCGTCTGACACCCATGAGATCAATTCCACAGGAATCACTGCTTCCATGAGTATATACCACACACCCAACCGCAGATAAATGCCAGAAGAACCCATGCCTGTGGATTAAAGACCAAAGATCGTACCTCTTGTCTTGTGTTCTGACCGACACGAGTGCGAGTGCGCGCGATATACAGAGTCATCATATACAGTCCTTTAAAGTCCTCCCCAATACCCACTATAATGTTACTGACATCAGACACATGCAGTATAATGTTGAAACAATAGAAATCAGTGGAATTTATCATTTTGAATATGTAATTACTTAATTATTTAAATTATTTTATTTTATTTTATTATTATTATATTATATTAATAAAATATTATATTATTGTATTATAATTATGATTTAATTATTTAATTCTCGTGCTTAAGTTATGCTTTTAAGTTATGCTTACTTAATACACAAATAGTTCAAGTTAATCAATCAAGTTAAGTTGCAGTTACTCAAAAAAGGACGACAAGTCACACGAACTCAACATTTTTGAGAACTTTTTTTGAAACTTTGAGTACACGCTACTTAATCTATTTGATTACTTTGAACATTCGGGTTTACAGTGTAGATATATAGATTAAATAAGATAGATTAAATAGAAAAAAATTGTATAATTTCTAATTGAAAGTCATTGGATGGAGGGAGATGTTTAGCAGGGGAACACCAGTTTAAAGAGGTGGGTCTTGAGAGCCTGTTTGAAGGATGGTAGGTTGACGGATGGAGATGGGGAGGGCGTTCCAGGGGGGGGGGGGGGTGGGGGGGGGTGCAGCTACTGAAAAGGCCCTGTCGCCCCAGGTTCCGTATTTACAAGGAGGCTCATTCATAGGAGGACATTCCTCTCTCTCTCTTGCTCGCTTGTTGTCAGAGTGATGCAAACTCCAGAGGGGGTGTGGGGGTTGACCAGAGGGAACATGAGAAGGCCAGGTGGGGGCTGGACCGGAGCCAGCCCTGTGTAGAACCCCCCACCTGCGTCACAGAGCCGGTGACACGGAGGACGGAGGACGGAGGGCTGCGGGGATTCCCTGCACGCCCCTTCCCACCGCATCATGTGGAGGCATTTGGAGGGAGTGGGTTCTGTCTACTAGTGCAGTCACTCGGGATCAAGGACTCGGGACGCAGGACTTAACACGTAAGGTCACAAGTCAAAATGTGGATAGGTGTTTTGAAACTGTCTATGAGGTAAGATCACTAAGAGCAGAGCCATAGAGATAATATTATCTCTATGGCTCTGACCAAGAGTATCCTGCATTGCATTGTTAGAATTTCAGAGCCATAGACATGTGGACTCAATACTACTAGTATAGTGTTGTATAGTATAAGTATAGTACATGTACAGTACTGTATATAGTGTTCAATTGTAAATTGTCTTGAATCTATAATCTTGAATTGAGTCTCAAAGGAAGATACGCCCTATAACGTCCTTCGTAAAGTTGCATGCAAGAAGAGGCTTTTCGAACGTTCACATTTCAAAGAAGAGGACAAATATGTTTTAAAATATGCCTTTATAATTCATTCACAAGGCATATGATGGACACATCTGGCTTATGATATCTGTTGAACATATTGTACAGTAGAGTCCAACCCATGGAGAGTCCTGTCTACGCTGCTGCTCTGTTCACGGTAGGTCTCTTGTTTTTATGTGAATGAACATTACATAAACGTCTGCTGTTTACATGCTTATACACATGGACATCTCCCTGTGTGTGTGTGTGTGTGTGTGTGTGTGTGTGTGTGTGTGTGTGTGTGTGTGTGTGTGTGTGTGTGTGTGTGTGTGTGTGTGTGTGTGTGTGTGTGTGTGTGTGTGTGTGTGTGTGTGTGTGTGTGTGTGTGTGTGTGTGTGTGTGTGTGTGTGTGTGCGCGTGTGAGTGTGTGTGTGTGTCTCTGTAGTTGTGGTTGTCGGTGGGACGGTCGGAGCCCAGCTGTGATCAAACACAGTTCCTGCACCCTAACGGTACCTGTGCTGCCTGTCCTGTATGTGGTCCAGGACGACAGCTGTCTGAGGTGTGGCACGGGGAATGTGTTCTTTGTTTGTTAGTTAGTTATAACTCAGTTGTTATTAGTTAGTTACTTTGCTATCAGTTGGTTGTTTGGTTGGTCAGTTCATCAGTTATTAGTTAGTTAGCTGGTTGTTTGGTTAGTTATTAGTTAGTCTGTTTGTTTGTGTGTTGGCTTTTGTTTGTGGCTGTACAGTAGCCTATATGAATGCACTTCTCGATTTGATTAAATGATTTCCCACATACACTTACCACCTACTTTATTTTACAATTACCATTGAAAAGGTAAAAGTAAACTACACATGGCTAATTACTAGTACTATTTGTACTATTTCCATTGAAATGGTAATAGTACAAAGGATCCTGCTACCATAGCAGTACACAGCATGTCCGTCTGCTTACCTTATTGTATAATAGTAGTCGTTTGGTATTCGTACATTTCTGGTGCCAGGATTGTGGGTTCGGAGATGGAGGCCCGCGGCTCTGTGTCGGCTGTGGGAGGGGATACTTCAGCGTGGACACGGGGGTGGCCCCGTGCATACGATGCACCAAGTGTATTCTGCTGAACCGCCAGCAGAGGGCGGCGTGCACCACCATTAACAACGCCCAGTGTGGACACTGCCTTCCCGGGTAAGTAGGCTCTATCCACACTATGGATGTGTGTATGTGTGAACGGTTGAATCAAGGCAAAGCAGGTGTTGTGTTTCTGAGTGTGTTTGGATGTGCTTCTTGTGCAGATACTATGAGCTCAGGAGTATGAGAGGGGAGGTTGAACCGTCCTGTGTGCCCTGTAACCACATGGCCACCATTCATAAAAGGTGTTTGCGTTTAAAACGTCAAGACTCTGAAGCACAAGGTAATTCCAAAGAGTACACAATGAATATAAACTGCAATATAATTCTTCCGTTGGTGGATTTCTTATGTTGATAAAATAACTCTCTTCCCTTTCCCTTTACAATAACAGGTATTGCGGTTACTGCCTCTGGAAGACATTACAAACAATTGACAGTGACAAGTGAGTAAAGAAAGATTGAATTTCAAAGTCAAATCCATTTTCTTTTCAAACTGTATTCAACGATGTTTTATATATATTTTTATTGTCAATAAGAGGCACAATCCACAGCGTTTTCCGTGGTTCGAGTGGGCTCAGCAACAGCTGCCCTGACGTTCCTGATTATCCTCATGCTTTGGACATTTCTACTGGCAGCCGAGCGATTAAGTAAATCCTAAAAAAAAAAAGAAGGTATTCTCTGTATTTCTGTATCTCGGTGTGTTTTGAACCGTCGGCTAAGAAGTTGTTCTTGTTGGTCTTTAGAACAGGAGCCCAAGTGTTGTCCTGAAGGCCTCTTCTCTGGACCACGTCTGGTAGTTCCTCCACAGCCCTCTCCTTCGGTCCCAACCAGCTCCAACAACCCGGTGGCCACACACCCACCAGAGCCCCACACCCAGCTCATGGCTCCTCCTCCTCTTCTTCCTCCTCCTCCTCTTCCTCCTCCTTCTCTTCTTCCTCCACCTCCTCCTCCTCCTCCTCCTCCTCCCAGGTATCTTGCCTCACACACACTGCGTTATCTTGGTGTATATGTGACCTTAACGGCAGTCATTCTGTTGTTCTGTCATACGCACAATCTGTCATTGATTATGTTCATTATCAAATGTGATCATATTTGTTATCATTATATTATATACTGTATATATATATATATATATATATAAATATATATATATATATATATATAAATAAATATGTGAGAGACCTCACCGTGTGTGTGGAACACTTGCTTGGGGAGAGAGTGTATGTGAGTGGTGGGAGACGTGTGTGGAACACTGTGTGTGTGGGCTCCCGAGTTTTGAGGCTATATACACCAGCTACCCCCTCACATTTATATATTTATCACATTCATATATATATATATATATATATATATATATACACTAAGGTCAACCAAACATCGCTCGTCCAAAACCCAGCTCTTCACGGCTCTGGCCCCACAGTGGTGGAATGAACTCCCGTCTCATGTCAGGACGGCAGAGTCCCTCGCCAGCTTCCGCAAGAGACTCAAGACCCACCTGTTCAGAGTCCACCTGGACTCTCCTTTGTGAAACCCCTAAACTTGCTTAAGTCCTGACATTAATAGCTCTTAGCATGTTGTATATGTTAGCAAGTGTATGTCCTTAATGTTGTTAACACGCTCTTATCACAGCTACTTAAGCAGGTGACCTAGCAGTACGAAATTGTGTTATTCATCTTGTCAATATGAATACTTGTGAACTGCTGTATTTATATGTTTGCGTACCCCAGTGTTATGCTATTGTCTGCTTCAACTAATGTACACCTTGTAAGTCGCTTTGGATAAAAGCGTCTGCCAAATGCCCTAAATGTAAATGTAAATGTATATATATATATATGTATACAAATGTATTATATGTAATAGTATACTAATACAATCTTATATTATATTAATCTTATATTCATATATATTCATATTAATGTACATTATGATTATATGATTATCATATTATATTATAGGCCTATTTTATTCTATTATATTATTGTAAGTTATTAAAACTTCATAAAACATGAATTAACCAAACTCTATCCCTAACCAGCGATCCGACGCCGCCCAGCCAGGAGACTGAGGTTCATCCCGCTTCTATTGTCATCAACGTGACCACTAATATCAAGGCCTCTGGTCCGCCGCCAGAGGCTGGTCCATGTGAGCAGACAGGAGGAGACAGCACATACTCCACACAGCAGGTCAAGTCAATCAATCCATCAAATCAATCTGCATGTATGATTAATTAGCACTTTCCCCGCAATACAGCCACCACCAAAGATTTCCACAAAAAAACGTTTTCACACTATAATAGGACCACTTTTTTCAGAGAAAGCTACAATAAAAAAGTATTTTCTTTAACGATATTTACAGATAGTGATGCCCTCAAGCATGACCATACGTAAACACTTATATAATTTATGAGTTCCCAGAATGCTTTGCATTCATTCAACATTAAAGTTGAATAAACTGCAAAGTCAAGTCAAGTCAAGTCAATTTTATTTGTATAGCCCTTAATCACAGTTATAGTCTCAAAGGGCTTCACATGCCACATGTTTACAACACCCCCCAAACCCTAGCCCCCCTAAGGGCAAGAAAAAACTCCCTTAATTACGTAGGAAGAAATCTTGAGAAGGAACACAGAGTAGAAGGGGATCCCTCCTTCCAGGGATGGTTCAGGAGTGCAATGGGTGCCATAAGTGACTTATAGTAATGTACAAAGTACAAAGATAATAATAATAATATACATATAATATACACAATATACAAATATTAAAATGAGAAGATGATTTGTGTGGTGCTGGCCGGTATCCTTCAGGTGGGGATCACAGCAGCACACTGAAAAACAGAAGCAGACTGCGGTCGGGTTAGATGGGGTAGGGTGGACACAAAGATGACCATTAACGAGGATAAGTAAACACTGTCCATCAAGGTGTGAAGTTATCCCCTCATTTCCTTAAACGTTAAGAAGCCTGCACATATTTTAGCAACCCCATCTTCCATATTTGTTTCATTTTCTTTTAAACATATATGTTTTTACCTTTACCTATTATCTCAGGTACTCTGTACAATAACTACAATATGTAATGGATGTAGGTACTGATAATTGTAATACTCATATCCGTTCATTGGAGATGGAAATATGCAATGTGCAGTTGTTTAGTTAGTGTCCTCGGATGGGAAGAGCATATTTGATCAGATGTATCATGTGACTGTCCTGACGATGCTGCTTCTCGCCTATGTAATTATTAGATGGAGCAACACCTGCAGACAATATGGGACACAGCTAAAGGTAAATCTCTCTTCACGTCTGAGCACGCTCAGCTCATGTGAATGAATTACACGCTACACTGTTTAGCTTCGAGATCATTTGCAACAGGTGGAAGTGCATTAAGGTATACAAGGAATATACAGAACGACGATATAACTCATTGAAGAAACACACCTGGGGGGAGAGAACCTTTTCTATTATGATATGTTTGGGGCAGCTTTCCCCAAACATATCCCTCACTTTCCACACCTTTTTAAAATTGAAATGATTAACATTTTTTGGATTGATTTCGATTTTTTGATTGATTTTATGAGGGTTTTTTTTTGTGGGGCATTATATTCCTTGAAATTAGTTGTATATACTAGTATTTTGCCTTTGTGTCCTTGAGAAAAGTTCTGCACAGATGTACTATAATACTCTGGTTGGCTAATGGGTGTGTTGATCAAATCCACTCTCAAATCCACTCTTCTCATTGGCTGTGTTGTGTAACTCTACTCTACTCTACTCTAGGTCAGAGCATTGAGCTGCTGGACTACGACACAGTCCAGGACCTGTCCCTACTGCTGGGCTCTGCTACTGGGGCAGACCACCGGGGCAGCACCTTGAGGAGGCTGGCGCGCTCCCTGGGGCTCCCCCCTGAGATCCTGGGCCACCTCCATAGTTTCCCAGACCTTTTCCACTACCTACGCACCTCCACCTACCTACTGCTGCCCCAGCTGGCTCAGGCCACGGCACTCCTACCCTGCCCCGGGGCGGTTGCTAGGATACACCAGGCAGTAATGAATAAGTGAATAGTACAACAACAACCACCACAACAACTAAATAGAAGAACAAAAAAGAGACTTGTTATTCATTCATTGAGTTATTCATTAATTCATCTGGTGTTTAAATGCTTTTCATTTTGTATTTTGATGATGTCTGTTTAAAGTGTTAATAATAGACATGAAACCAATATGCTGTCTCTATACCGTTGAGAGCTATTTGAATAGTTAATGTTCCATAGTTATTGTCTGTTGTTGTTGTCTCTTTGTTTATGGAATGCGTACAATGTATTAAGTAGTATAAGTAATATGTACATGGTGATATTTAAGGGGCCATATGCTTCCCAAATTAAAATACCATTGAAATATTGATTTGTGCGTTATAGGTAAGCGTTAAATAAGACACTGTTCTGTAAAATGTAGGCCAGTGTGCAACCAAACCCTATTAGTGTGTGTTACATCTTCCTGTTTACCATGTAAAATAAATGAGGCCCTCTGGCTAAGGCATGTGATGACATACTTGAACAGGGGACGTAGTGTTCAAGAGAGGAGAAATAAAGAGCGCCCTGGCCGGCGAACATTCACAGATTCTTCAGTGACTTCAACAAGGTGAGCAACTCGTTTTCTCAGCATCAGAATGCCTCCAAAAAAGTGTAATTTGACAGTGAAGGATTTATCCTCAGCTTTTTTTTCATTTCCGCTGCACTGTGTCTAATGGTTCAACGTTGGCGAGCAACATCCATTATGTACGAATTGAATGAAAGAAAGAAATTCTATATTTTTGTATGTTTTCTAATGGATGTTTTTCCATTGTTATTAATATTACTCTAATGCACAGCTCGGGTGAATCTTTCCAAAGTGAATGTGAACCTTTATAGTAGACTTATATTAAAACATGGGCTGTATGATTGGTATTTGCGTGTTCACTATTTAACTGTTTTGGATCATGCGACATACAGTGTGAAACCTGCACCGAGCCGCGAAAACGCTAGGCGACGCTGTTGGTCGGAATTACAATTTTCCTCTAGCGCGCGTGAATGTCCACGTCCCCGTGCCCTACCGGCTGCTATGTGTCGCGCGCTTCGGCTTCAGAAAAAAATAGAGAGAGAGAGAGAGAGAGGGAAGGGAAACTTCACAGAAATGGCGGAGAGCGCGACGTCTCTCAAAGGCTTGCGAGCCCAAATGGGTAAGAAACACGCCGGTTATTAACGCGTCGGTTAACTCGTTCTCGCCGACATGTAGTGTACCGTGCGGTGGTGGTTCTGTGGAGCGACTGCCAAGAGTCCCCGCTTGTTTTATGTGTTGTTGGTGGTTGTTTTGTATTTCACGCGGTTAGCATATTCGGCTAGCTGTCTGCCCGGCAGTTTGCTGACAATGGATACGCTGGGACTTCTGCAACTCAAATGACTCAAGTTTAACTGCTTAACCCTGTGTGTGTGTGTGTGTGTGTGTGTGTGTGTGTGTGTGTGTGTGTGTGTGTGTGTGTGTGTGTGTGTGTGTGTGTGTGTGTGTGTGTGTGTGTGTGTGTGTGTGTGTGTGTGTGTGTGTGTGTGTGTGTGTGTGTGTGTGTGTGTGTGTGTGTGTGTGTGTGTGTGTGTGTGTGTGTGTGTGTGTGTGCGAATATTGGCCGAATTTCGACGTAACGTAAACTTTTGACTTTTTTTTGTTGTAGTTGAAGTTGCTGCGTTATTATGAACTCTTAACGGTTCTCAAACTGTAAACGGCTTCCTCAACGGTTCTTAAACAAACAAGTGATTGGAACCATTGCTGTGAATGTGTGTGTGGATGGTGTGATGTCCATGGTTAACATGATATGTGTGTGCACTTGACGACGGTGGTGATGAGATCATCTTTCTAGTGTGAACTCTATGCTAGTTACAACATCGACGGTCCGTTTTTGGAAAGACTAAAACCCATGGGGCTCATCATACGATGATGACCAGATAATGGACTGATCAATGAAACCACTTCTTAGTTCTTACTGGTTATCGGTGACGGTTAGTTCTTGCTGTGTTGACTCGTCCTGTTTGTGATGGATAACAAACATGCACCCCATCCATGCTGTCAAACATCATCTGGGTCAGCTACCTACTTCGCTCTACGCGGAAGTAGTACTTTTTTGTGTTTTTATTTTTTTTAAATCTTGTATTCCTCGTTATTTTACTATTCTCTTAATTGCTACTTCTGGCAATTTAGTTTATTTTAATTGAACCTCGAATCCGGTCACCGGTCAATTAATTGCCGTGGCAGAGTTGAGAAGAAGTTAATTTCTAGACTTCCTAGACCTGTCCTTGGTCTATTCTAATATAGTTCTTTGTGTCAACCATTGTCATGAGTTAACGGTAAGCTTGTGTGTTGACATATGGCATGGCCCACTCCCTCTCCTCTACAGTGAAGCTGTACAACAATGTCTGACCTGGATTGGTGAGTTCCAGACGTTGTTGTCATTAAAGCAAACCGCCATTATATGACGTGCCTGCAAATGGTACAGGGGTATTGGCCATCGGCTGCGATGTGTGTGTCCAGTTGTGTTTGGTCACAATAATGATATATATATTTTTTTGTCATCACGTTGAGTATTTAGTTATTTATTTAATTAAACTCATTTAGCAGAAGCAGCAACATGTTATTCGTAAGCCCGTCCATGTCGGTTCTCTAGCTGGCCCCTTTCCTGGGTGCTAAACACACATGTTGACTGTGTGTGTGTCTGTGCCAGTGAGTCTGAATGCAGATGTTGTTTTGACTCCTGCAGTGGAAGGTCACTGTTTCTTTGCCAGGGTGTTTTGGGGAGTTCTCTGCGTACTCAAATGTGGCCTGTCTCCCTTTTTTTTTGTTTGGTGTTCATAGCTATAAAGTGGCCATAATTGCTCCCATGTCACCTCATTCTGTATAACCTATTTTCATTTTGAGTTGGCTGAAAATGTTATGATCAAGTCACGAATGAGGGTGTGAGAGTCCATTGGACAACACACCGCCTCTTCTAGGTGTTTACTTCCACTACTGTGTCTAATGGTCACAGTATATGGGTCATGAATAACTTAAACACCCCGGGAAGCTGACCTGCCGGAAGCTGACCAGGAGAATATTATGCACCATGGAATTATGAAGGAACTTCTGACACTTTGAAGACTCACTACAAGGCTACCCTCCCCCCTTTTCCCCCCCCCCCAAGTTTGGCTTGGCCAACTGCTCCTACAGAATCCGAAACATGACAAATATTTCGGAACCGAGTTGAGTTTGACCAAAGGAGGAAACGGACCAGTCTTGATTTCTTGGCGTAATTTCTCCACGTCGTACAAGTTCTCCACAGGACTGAAACCTCACGCTTTTTTTTTTTTACCATTGGACCGTGTGGAGCCTAGTTATTTAGTATTATTATTATACATTCAAAATGGCAGTCAATGACTCGGGCAAGATATCCGGATGCGCACCACTGCTGAAACGCAAACATTGAAACATTTGAATAGTAAATATTTTTATTTGCATAGGCAATGCCATCTCACTACTATGAAACTCAGTGTGTGTGTGTGAGTGTGTGTGTGTGTGTGTGTGTGTGTGTGTGTGTGTGTGTGTGTGTGTGTGTGTGTGTGTGTGTGTGTGTGTGTGTGTGTGTGTGTGTGTGTGTGTGTGTGTGTGTGTGTGTGTGTGTGTGTGTGTGTGTGTGTGTGTGTGTGTGTGTGTGTGTGTGTGTGTGTGTGTGTGTGTGTGTGTGTGTGTGTGTGTGTGTGTGTGTGTGTGTGTGTGTGTGTGTGTGGTCAAAAGGTCTGTATCATCAATGAATCGACTTTGCACTGCTTTAGCCTCGCAAACGTATAGCATGGTAAAGCTGTTGCATGCCCATAATTGGTACGTTTGTTGGCAGTTGACCAGAACTGGTGCCGGCTGGGCCGTTTCCTGTTTAGTCATGTTCAGCTTGTGGAGGGAAGCCACCAAGACCCTTGTGGTGAGAGACAGGCCTTTACTGGGGTCATAACAACAACAACAACCCCACCGGCCTGCAGCGAGGGGGCCCTAGCCTAGCACTGATGGAGCTGATTGGCTCTGTGCTCCATCTAATGCTATCCAGGCCATATACAATCAGGGTTTAGGTTCTAGTCCAGAACCTAAACCAATCTGGCAATCTGGCACAGAATCTGGCATTCGGTGTGCTAGTTGATCCTAGCACCTGGTCTATGGAAACAGCCACTGCTGCTACTGGGGGTGGTTTCACCATCTTCTAATTTAAGGTTCTCTTTAACATCAGAAAGTGTATGCTAATGTATCCTAATCTCCATAGTGATGGGAAGATGAGAGGCAGGCGTCCTCTGATTGGTTCCTTGCCCCAGTGTCCACAAGGACACAGCTGGGCTCTCATGAGGCCGAGGAAGAAGTAAATAGAAACGGCTCTTTGCGTGTGTGTGTGTGTTTGTTTCTTTGTGCGTGTGTCAATGGAAAGTGTATTTTCATTCACCTTCCATGGGACATGCTATTATTATTTGCCTCCCAGGTAGCCGGGCCGGGCTACTGCTCACGGCTGTTAAGCTGGAAGCTTGGCTAAGCCGTATACATTGCAGCTCAAAGCCAGGGCCACAGTTTGGAGCTGTGCGCGTGCCTCAGATTAGATTCAAAATGCAAGAGGGACTGTGCATGTTTCTTCCCGTTTCCATTCAGCAGAGTTTCCCTGGTGCTGAACGACTGTTTTTTTTTTCTCTTCTATAGTCTTGTGCTTTCCGGTATATTCTCTCTCTGTGTGACCAGTGACACATGACCCAGTTGATTTAGACCATTCACGGTGTCTCGTTTCTGACAGGAAGTCCAATGGCTGGAGATTTCATCCTTGTTATTTTAACTAGCGATGGAAGATAATTATGTACTGTAGGGTAACTCATCTGCTGTTTGATAACAATGTTATTGTCTCCTCTTTGGAGACTAGATTTGGTGTTTAAAACAAGTTTTGAACTTTGGACAGACGACAACTTGGTTGGTTCAACACACATTGATGACTTTCAGTAGTGAACTGGAGCAGCCTTTCAATACGGGGCCATGTGTAGGCTCTTAATGCAAGACTGCATGATAATATTGTATATTGAGCAGGGCAGAGACCTCCGTGGCCCGCCAAATCCTAAGGTTGTTCGAAACCCGCATGTACGCCTTTTTATTGATCTCTACCTCCTCTCCCGCGGGATTGACTGGAGTGTATCGTGAGAGCAAAAGTGACCTGACCTGCTGCACTTCCTCTTAGGGTTAAGCTGCGGACCTGTCCCCTTATTCTTCTAATCCTCTTTGACCCTGCGGAGAACCACCACGCTCTGCTCTTATGTCACTCGCTGGGCGGCTGGGAATGGTGTGTCTCGCCTTCTCATTGTCCCTTCTTTTTTTCTTTTATCACAACATGAAACGAGATACCTGCCCCAGGTCGGTTTCAGCACTGCTTGATAAGATTAAATGTGGGGAAACTGCTTACTCTCCAGCAGTCTAAACGGGAAACAGCCATATCCTATTTGAATGTGGCGTCGCCTTTTTTTAGCTGCCCTGATCGGATTCATATTGGGTGTTCTATTGAGACGGGAGCCTTGCTTTATTGGTGTGAATACACAATACATTTATAACTATAGTCCTGTGTGGCGTGTGTGTGTGTGTCTTCTCTTGTGAGCTCCACACGAATGAACAGGTTTGTTGCTGATGATATTCCACTCATTAACTCTATTAACACCATTTCAACATAGTATTCCCACGTCGCCCATCTGTAGCCTCCTCCCTCTTGTGTACAGACTTCAGCCACCATCACACCCATCGGTCGCATGACAAACAAAAGGCACGCAGGCAGGGCTCCTATTTGATAGCCAAATGGGAGCACAAAGCCCGTACCGCTCGATTTGTCCTGGTCACCTTGTGTAACGCGAAGCCACCGGCGCTCTGTCTCTCTTTCTCTCTCTGTCTTCTCTTGGGAGTGGACGAAACGGACCTTTATCCTCTCGTCGCTCTGCTGAATGAGGACTGACACCGCAGTGACTTGGTCATCGGGAGTGTTAAGCCCACTTTACAAATAGTTTCCCCAAACCTATTGATGGCTCTGCTTGGATGGTGGAACCGGTTTCTTGTTTATTTCTTTATCATGTCATGAAAAGCAAACATAATTCTGTTAATTGATTTCTGCAGGGACAGGGCCGCCTCATTAGCTGAAAGCTGTAATTATATTGCCCACATACACAATACTTGTGGTGTTGGGGGTTTTGGGTGTGGTTTGGGGGGAACAATACAAATACACTTTTTAAGAACATTTAGATTCATTGAAGTTACTCAATATTCAGTGTGCACAAAGATGGCACAAGGTAGTTAAACTTCCGTGTTTACAATGCTTAGACTGACAGCTGATTCGGTGGTTGTATCGTTTCGAATCTTACCATCCCTACAGCAGACCCTTCAAGCGATGGCAGAGGGGTACAAGTAGAGCGAGGGGATCATTGTCACTAGGTAATCGATTGCAGATGCCGTCGTGCTCTCAGACTGATAACAAAAAAAAAAGTTTTTAATGAAATGTTTTGAAATGTTTTTTTTGGATGTATTGCTTGATTGCATTTTAATGTTTAAAATGTATCTTCAATTCTTGGGTTGAGATGAAAAGCGGCAGTTTGAAGTGATAAATGATGTAGCTGGAGTGGGAAGCCGGAGAGAAGGACAGACTCAGGCCAGGCCTGTAGCTCCAGTGTTCATCAATAAAGAGAGTATCACATGAATGGTCAACCTCTCTGCCTGTCTCAGCAATTCTGGCATGGCACACACACACACACACACACAAACACACACACACACACACACACACACACACACACACACACACACACACACACACACACACACACACACACACACACACACACACACACACACACACACACACACACACACACACACACACACACACACACACACACACACACACACACACACACACACACACACACACACACACACACGAGAGGCTCGTGGCTGCTACCAGGGCTAATAAAGCCAGGCCACTTCCGTCCTTCACTTGATTCATTTACTCACTTATGCCTTTGCCCTCGGGTGAGAAAACAGGCTATTAAAGCCCAGAAGAGTTGATCCATGTGTGCCTGTTGTTGTGAGGTGAACCCTGGACTCGTATCATGCTGTCCAGAGTCCGGGGGAATAGCGGGGCTACACTAATCACCCAGCACTATGCAGCCTACCAATATAGACGATTACATTGTCAGTGCTTGGGATTACAGTCACCGTAAACTTTTATGCTCTCTTGTGCCCCTTTGTGTTGGGTCTGATTTGTCACCATTGACTTGTATTCTGTCTGGCATGCAACATCCCCCCCCCCCCCCCCGTGCTGAAAGAAGACAGGGTTGTGTGTCCAACCAATGTCAATCAATCACACATATGATGTAGTATTACAATACTAATAACCAGACATGCCATTTGAGATCTTGCTCAGTATTGTTGATCTTGGTCAAAAGCACTTCAAGAAGGTGACGGAAGTTCAACGCCACACTTTTGTACTTTTTTTGTACCCACCGAGCACCACCCACGTCTAAATGAAAAGGAAGAGACGGTGGTGGTGGTGGTGTGCAATGATGTGCTTCACATTGTCGTGGTCAGAGGGCTGCACCGCCACAAAGCTGACCCCTCTGCTGCTGCTCTCGCTCTGCTGATGTCAGGGTAGCCTACTGCACACCCGGCCTGTCACACAGATCAGTGTGTGTCTCGCCACTGGTCCCACCGTGTGCAGGGACGGCGGCTGTGGTGGTGTAGGGGTGGGGGGGGTGTTAACTTCTGGCATGCTGAATAGCGGGATTGTTCTGTAGATTCAAATCCGCCGGATCGCTCCGATACTTGCATTCCTATGCAGGGAAGGCTAGCGAAGTGGAGGAGAGAGAAAACCGCTATACTGTGCTCAAAATTGTGTTTCGATAAAGCACTTTTCCACTCGTCTGGGTGATAATGTTGTTAACATGTTGGACTTGACTGGGCTGAGGTGTGTCCATGATTAACATTACTGTGTGTGTGTGTGTCTATCCAGCTGCTGCTGCTCAGGCACAGGCAGAAGAGCGCCGCAGCCTGTCTGGGACCAGCCCAGGGCCGACACCGCCCAGCACAGCTGCTAAACCTCAGGGGCCCAAGCCAGGTAAAGAACACCCACGTTCAGCTGGTGACACGGCTAACATGATGCCGTGAACTGGGGGTGGCCCGCCCCTCCCCTACCACTAGTTTGGATCAGTTATTGCCTCATTATAATTGTGCTTGTTCAACTCTCTCCTCGTTCCTCACCTCAGCCCCTGCTAGTTTGTTTTTGCATACAACACGCAGCAACAGTCCTCTTATTGCTTGAAGCCTATACAAATAAAGTTCTGGGTTTTTACCATGTTGGTAGTGCATCCCACCACACAGCAGCTTCTAGACATATTCTTCTGTTTGCTAGTGGACCGAAATAACCAGGAGGCCTCTTCACGCAATACAAAAGTCAATGGAGAGCGATGGAATGTTTGCTACAGTGTGTGTGTGTGTGTGTGTGTGTGTGTGTGTGTGTGTGTGTGTGTGTGTGTGTGTGTGTGTGTGTGTGTGTGTGTGTGTGTGTGTGTGTGTGTGTGTGTGTGTGTGTGTGTGTGTGTGTGTGTGTGTGTGTGTGTGTGTGTGTGTGTGTGTGTGTGTGTGTGTGTGTGTGTGTGTGTGTGTGTGTGTGTGGTTGCAGTCATCGACGGCGCCGCAGTCAGGATAGACGAGAGACTACGGGTGGCGAAGGAGAGACGAGAGGAGGCGGATAAACAACAAGGTAGGATGCTGAGAGGGGCGGAGTTACAAAACAAGTTATGGGCGGACACTGACCAATCATGGCATTTTTTTTTAATATAGAGCGTGTTTCAGTCACAATAACCAACCACATAATCACAACACCCATCCATCCGCTCTAAAGCGGTAGATATCGGTTCTGGGTTTTTGGATACAATGATGCCGTCACAGTGACAATTCCTGTTTCAGGTTAGGTCGGGAATGTTTAACTTTTAACTTATGTTAGACTTCTCATCATGTTGTAACCGCTGTATATTGATCATTGTTCAAACATTGTGGCATGTTGACACACACACACAGCAATATCATGCCATGTATTCAAACAAATCGGCATCGTTCATATCGCCTCCACGCTCTCTTCTCTTGTCAGTGCTGCGGGATTCTCAGATCGTGGAGCGGGAGCGCAAGGCCAAGCTGCAGGTGGAGCGACAGATGGAGGAACGCCAGAAGAAGCAGGATGAACAGCGCAAGAAGGAGGAGCAGAAGCGCTCGGCTGTGGAGGAGAAGAGGAAGTTAAAACAGGAGGAGGAGAAGGTACACCCGGGGACCTAATCCTGGGCCCCTACACACCCGTGGACCTAATCCTGGGCCCCTACACACCCGTGGACCTAACCCTGTGCCCCCACATACCCGGGGACCTAACCCTGTGCCCCCACACACCCAGGGACCTAACCCTGTGCCCCTACACACCCGGGGACGTAACCCTAGGCCCCTACACACCCGGGGATGTAAGCCTTGGCCCCTACACACACTGGGGACGTAAGCCTTGGCCCCTACACACACCGGATACATAACCCTAGGCCCCAACACATCTGGGGACCTAACCCTGGACCCCTACACACCCACGACATAATGCGGGGCCCTGCAGAATTTAGTTAGATTATCATTCAGATCCAACTGTTCTGTCCACATTGTTCACCAGTTTATGATCCATTGGGTGCGCTTTGTTGCCGTCTCAACTTAAACACAGGAGAAAATGATATTTAAACAATAATACGCAAATTAGGCAATAATATATTGCCCCTGCAATAACAGCATCTTGATGAAGTTTCATGTTTCCTTGTGCTTTCATTTTCGTCATTTACACAACCTTTCTGAGCAGGCACATCTCTAAACTTGACAATTGAGCAGTTTTGCATTTTGCAATACAAATGAAATGCATATCCTGCAATAAGTGGACGCAATCGATAACTGAATCTTGGTCTTCATTTGATATCCAGCAAATTCCTGCAAACACAAGTTGGCCCCATTGATTATGATGTCCGTGGAAAACATCCAACAAACAAAAACTGTCTAATCAGAGCTGGTGTAGTTCTGGCCGCTATTGCCGCATTTTAATGGTTGAGATGGCCATTTTCAAACTTTCAACTCTAAAGTGCACGAGCAGTGTATTAATGGCCTTCATTTATTTATTGCAAATGGATTGAGCATTTTCTTAAGGAGCAGTGTGTATTGCCGTGTTGTGGGGAAACTCATCGTCTGTCTCTCTCTTTCACTTGTCCCATTGTCTCTCACCCTTTTTCCGTCTTCTCTCTCTCGCTCTCTCGCTCTCTCTCTCTCTCTCTCTCTTCTCCCCCCCCCCCCCCCCCCACGCCAGGAGCACTATGAGGCGGTGATGCGGCGCACGCTGGAGCGCAGCCAGCGGGTGGAGCAGCGGCAAAAGAGATGGTCTTGGGGAGGACTGTCCACAGACTCGGACGGACGAGCGGGTAAGAGGCGCTCCTTCCTTCCTTTAGCATTTCCTCCTGATCTTCATTCAGTCTTTCACACGTTCTGCCTTTTGCTACCGTTGCTCTGCTTTCTCTCTGTATTCCTGTCTTTTTGTCTGTCTTTCTCGCTGTCTCCGTCTTCTCGCTAGCTCTCTTAAGCTCTTTATATGTCTCGCCTATTTATCGCTCTCTTGTCTCTCCTCACGATCTCTCTCTCTCTGGTCCCTAACTATATGTCTCGCCAACTCTGTCTCTCTTTATCCAATGCTTTCTATCTCTAAACAATGTCATAGCGGTTTGTTTGATGTCATGACAATAAACCACCCAGGTCAGAGAACACACCGCCCAAAGCTGCCTTTTTTGTTTGTTTCGTTGTGCCGATACCGAAATGTCAAATGGTCTCTTTTTTGTGGCTCTGTAAATGCCTTTTTTATAACCCTTTCTTCTGCAGATTTGTCTAGACCACAAGGGGCTGGTTATAGGATTGAAACTGATCATCTAGTCTCATCTGGTTGTGTGTGTGTTGTGCCATGGGTGTGCCTTATTGCTCTGTGCCTTTTATTCAACTAGACTAAATGGTCAACGTGTGGAGCTTCTGCTTAATGGCTTTTCAGGTCTGTTTATTCCACAACCATGGATGGATGCCTCTACCTGTCTCCCAGTGTCCATGTCCTGAGAGAGCTGTGTTTCTCCTCTCTCTTCCCCCCCCCCCCCCCACAGGAGACTCTGATGCCAGCGTCTTATCTCCAGTAGCTATAGAAATCACCCCCGCCTCGCCACAAAAGCCCCCAAGGAAACAGCAAGGTTTTTGTCGTTAATTGCCCACCCCTTGGTGTTCCCTCACCCACCCTCCCCTCACCCCTTCCTCACCTCACTGAGGGAGCACAACACAGCATGACAGACTACTGGCACGTGCACTCTTGGTTGTTGTTGGTTGTTTTTTTTGTGGGCTTGGGTTTCTAGAACGTTCCTCACAACCAACCCATCGGTCACTAACAACTTCATGGTTTCCCTCTCCGGGGAAACCGAGCTCCACTGGAATACGGTGTTATGAAACCGCGTCTGCCGTTTGACCCGCTGCTTTTCTTACTAATTCTTGTTAAATGTTTAAATATAAATAAGATGTGTTGGACCGGTAGATCTTGCCTTGTTTACAAGTTAATTGTGGTTTAGTGAATCTGGTGATTGCGTTTGGATGGAATGGCCCAGGAAGCGCTCCTACAGGTTTTCTGGCTCTACCTTAACAGCTCTGCATTCAAAACTTAAAACGCTTGGCATCTGGATGCTCTATTTGTTAATGTGCATTTAGACCCTGTGGAAAGTGTACTGTTTTACATGCTGAAATGCTCCCTCATGTGTTCCACCTGTGCACTACTTGTGTTAGTATTCCATTAGAGTATGTTGGCTTTGTTTTTTATTAGGATGGTAGAGCTCCAGAGCAAAGGTCCGACATTAAGATGCTCCTGGGGGATTTTTAAGACCCTCGCAAAATCCTGCTTCTTTTCCTGTCCGCCCACTCCACCCTTTTCCCATTGGGCTTTGCTTCCGTTTGTTTACAAAATAAAAATCACCTCCTCCTCCTCCTCCTCCTGCTCCCTCCCAGTGGATAAGCGTTCCACGTCCACCATGAACCTAAAGCAGTCGGCCGAGGTCGGCATCAGCAAGCGCCTGTCCTCCTCCTCTGCCACCCTCATCAAAACCCCTGATAAAAGTAAGTCTCCCCTCCCGCCTCCTTCCCTCTAGCCGCCTCACCCGAGTGGCCACAGACAGCCTGCACCCACAGCCAAATGCCAATTAGATTTATTAGTGTTTTCCTTTCTCTTTGAAAACTTTGGTCTGGCAGCTGATTGTAGGCCGTCTGCAGCCAAGCTTTCACTGACCGTCCACCTGTTTCGTGTTCTTGTGTGACCTTGTGTGACCCCTTTTCCCCTCCTATGTCCAGGATTTGACACACAAGCGCACCGGTGCACCGAGAGAGACTGGTAAACCCAATGATTTAGCTCCTTGTCTCTGGTTCCAGCCAATGAGGACAATCCAGCATGACTCTGATTGGGATGCGTCTGTACCGCTCACTCCACACGATAGGAATGATCGCAAAGGGCCCCCCCCGCAAAGCACTGAAAGTTAATGTGATAGGCTGATCGCCACAATCTGATTCATTTATTTCAATGTGCATCTGCGTGCCCTGATTCATTGGATAAAAGTGGTCATTTTGATTCTCAAACAAAGGTGGACCATAATCAGCCAAATCTTTCCACAGCGTCATGAATGCCCGTCCAAGTCAACAACGTTGCTGACGCGTTTGTCGTTATTGGTCCTTCATTTTGTGGAGGGTGGTATCTTTTTGCCGTTTGTTCAGTGCCAACACGAGGGATCTGAATTCAGTGCTTTGCTAAATCACATTGGTTCAAGGTGTTGACTCAACTAACCGTGTGTTTGTGTGCGCTTGTAGTGCTGCTGCGCGCACACTTCTCCAATTCAAATCAACAGTGTGAGTGCGACTTGTGTGCCACTTCACCTAGAGTCTGTCGTCATTGTCCCTCAGGTGCTAGGCGGAGGAGTTCGTCTTGTAACCGGTTGCCTAGCAATGGCGTTGCTCCTCAGGCTAAGGAAGACGGCGAAAAGCCCCAGGCGGAAAAGCCAGGTGCAGGAGAACCCCCACAACCCCACCCCACATAGAGCTCTCACTGATGGCGTACCCCCGGTTTCCTCACTGGTTTCAGAAGGACTGTTGCCAGAGAGGGATATGATCACTAGAATCAGCTACACCAGTAACGACCACACAGCCAGTGTAACGTACAGACTCCTCACATGACCCTCATCCTGCTATTTATACTGCTATTTTATACAGGTGCAGTGGGTGAGAAGATTTTGGGTGTTTTTAGATAGCTTTAGATACATATGTTTTCTAATCAGTTCCCTGATCCAGCAATAGGATGAGGAGGGATGTGTTTACCTCCCAGGTGTAAATATAGATTGCTGCCTTGCTCTTGCCCATTACCAGGGTAATTACATAAGTAAATCATGACAAATGGAACACACGTGCCAACAATGGTAGCGACGGGGAATTCCTTGTTCCTCGCCCCCCACCTCGGACCTCGGCTATAACCCACCTCTCTCCTCCATAGGCCCCAGCATGAAGAAGAGAAGCCCCTCCCTCCCTCGGGCGGGTGGGGGTCGAGCGCAGACTCCCGCCACACCCGCTAAGGGCGCGAAAGACGACCAAGGTGGCTAGCATGCGAAGTCAACGGTCCATTTCATTTTTCCTAATCGCCGTGTCTGCATCGCTCGTGCGCCCCGGGGGGGGGGGTGGGGTGGGGGCGGGGCTCCATCTTTAATTAACAAGCACGCCGCTCTGACTCGTCCTCGTCATCAGCTTTGTTTCATTCCGTAAGCTCTCGCTGACGACGCTCTCTGCTCCTATTAACGTTTTAAAACGGGGCGGTGGGCGTAACGCCACTAACGCGGTGACTTTGGTGCAACAGTGAAGGTTTCCTTACCAGGCGACGGCGCTTTCCGGTCTTCTGGGGCCACGCCGAGATGGTGTCCTCCTGCAAGCCGAGCGGCGACAGGCCTCAGAAATGCCCTTTTTCTCCTAACTTGTTGATAAGCTGCTCTAAACACGCTCAATCCACAAGGTGCTGCTTACAAAGACTGCCTCACTCTTTTATTTTTTTCCTGTCGAAGCCTTATTTCTTTTCTTTTTTTGGGGGGGGGGGGGGGTTGTAGCATGTCATGGCTTCCCCCCCCCCCCTCTAACGACTAATCTCATTTTAACCTCATTTCAAAGTGTTTTTTGTTTCGTTCTCCCGCCAAGCATTGCTTTCCGTTCTGCTCCCGCTAACACAATGTTTTGTTTATTTGTCACAAAGTGTTTGTTGTTCCCCCTCCTCCTCCTCCTCCTCCTCCTCCTCCTCCTCCCAGATGATGTCAGAGGGCTCTGCGCCCCGCGTGTCGTACCAGGAGCGTGGTTTGCCACGAGGCCCTGTGTCCCGGTGTCATGCCATTAACCAGCCATGCTTCTGTTTGTCTTTTATAGCGGTGCCAACATGTCCGCGTACTCTGTGTGTGTGTGTGTGTGTGTGTGTGTGTGTGTTTGAGTGAGAGGAAAATCCAAACAAGCAGGACTTTAGTCACATCAGATGATGACTTTCGGTTTGCCACGGTTGAGTCCCATGTATTTCATTTAGCCTAAACGGTTGAGACAGGTTCTAGATAGCCGAGCCGAGACAGGCTAGCCCCACTGCTGTACTACAAAGTCTGTCAGCAACAGATGTCCCTTTTTCCTTAGCCCCCCCCCCCCCCCCCTCCTGTTTTTAGTGGCCATGTTTAGGCACAGTGGTGGGAGCTCCATGTATCTCTACACTCAAACTTTCTGTTTATTCCTCCTGTTGGTTTTTAGTCACAAAATGGGACTTTAGTGGAAGGTTTAATTTTTATATTCTTTTTTATTTTTTATTTAATTTGATAGAAACAAGGGCTCTTTTCTTCCATTTGTAAACTTCAAGGAGAACTATACATATATAGCTATATACAGCTAACATTTTAAATGGTAAAAGCTATTGTATCCACTTGGCTTAAGCTCCATTGGTCTTCTTCTTTTATTAGAAAAATGATTCTCTTCTGAATTTGTAAAATGGATGCTTAAGAGCTCTTGTCCATGCAATGATTTTTTTTCTCCCCTTTTTACCTCCCTCCCTCTATCTGGTCTCTTCAACTAACGGTTTAATTGTCACATTTCTTCTCTCAGACACACTGTCCGTCAACTGTCCGTCAAGGAGCCACAGTCTCGACCTTGTTGTCCTTCTTGTTCTGTGATGACTAACTGTTGTTGTTGTTGCTGCTGGACAATCAAGCTCTGGTCTGGCCCTTGGTACTCTTGCATGGCTCCTCTTCACACTCCAACCCCACATTGTCAATCATGCTAGAGACATTTGAAATAGATTTTAGTGTTGTGAAGAGGAGCTCCATCCAAGACTATTAAGACCCAATCTTGAACTGTGTGTTTATTTCCCCCTCCCCCCTGGTTGGTTCAAATCACATGGTGATCCCCCTTAACCTCAACCACTTAATCACCTCCTGCCCTCCCCTTCTTTGTTGCCCCGCCCCCCTCTCCCTCTCCCTCTCTCTCTCTCTCTCTCTCTCTCTCTCTCTCTCTCTCTCTCTCTCTCTGTCACTCTCACTCTCACTCACCCCCCCCCCACCTGCCTCCTTTCTTCTTGGCTTCTGTATTTTTTTCCTTTTTGTTTCGGGGGTGGTTTTCGGGGTCTGGTTAGCTCGAAGGGCCCAGCAGGCGGGCGTTGTGGACGGAGGGGTCCTCAGCCGCTTGCTCACCCCCACCCAGGCCTCACTAGCTAGGAGCAAGAGTGCCGCCGCACTGTCCGCTGACGGAGCCGACGCCGCAGGTAACCTCCCACCCGGGGTCCTGGACGGGGAACCCTCTAGACCCCCCATCCACCTCCTCTTCAACCCCCATACCATACCCCTCCCCGTCGTCCTCCTCCATCACATCACTAGAAGTACAGCCCCAGTCAACCCCCTGTTGTGCCCACTATGAGCCCCCGCAGTCCTGGTCTGAAGACAGAGCCCTGCAATAGACCCTTGCTCTATTGCTGAACCCGCCATGATGCTAATGGTGGTGGTGGTGTTGGTGTTGTTGTTTATGGTGGCGGGTAGACTCATTTAGATCATGGCGGGTTGGCTGTGTTAAAAAGTCCTGCTGATGTGCCTTCCCAAATCTCAGGCTGCGATTTAGGTACAGAGTACAGCCAGGGCCGAGAAGACCTTGCAGAGTGTCTGAGGAGACCCAGGGCCGGCTACATACTGGCAGATTTGACATAAGCTGCTTACCATGCTTGCGAGTGCGTTGCGTGTGAAGGAAGGTGACTGTTGTTGCGCAGCACTAGTGGTCATAGAGCCCAAGGATCCAAAAGGATTTGAGTCACGACCGTTTTAAGTGACCCGGGCTGCTGACTAGTCGGGTTATACGGTGGCGTTAATTAATTACCATTGGAGCACCAGTGTGTGTGTGTGTGTGTTTTATGTTCCATGCCTCAGGAATCTTGTGGTTGCGGTCTAGCTTTTCGGCCTCATTCAAAGGGTTTACACACCGTTCGATTGGGCTGAAACTTTCCTTTTTGGTCCTTTTTTTGATACTGTGGGATCATAGTAATTGCTCCACAAACAAACTTAAGCCTATTATCCAACGTATGATAGATTCTTCCAAATTGTTCGGTTGTTCTCCTGGTTGTGAACTCCTTCAGTGCTAAGCAGCTTTGAAAGAGCCTATGCTGCTGCCTCTCTCCATCAGTAGGGTGGGGTGGTGGGGGTTGTTTGTGGGTCTATCGACCCGTCGTTACAAACCCATTAGGGGGTATGGATCTGCTGCTAAGTGCAGAGCAGTCTCTGCTCCGACTGAAATGTGAGGCACCGCCCGCATTAGCGCCTCGACCGCGGCGGGAGTGGCAGGTCGTAGCGGGGCCAAGGTTTCACGCTCGTCATGCTAGCAGCTGTGCTGTAGTGTCGGGATGAATTACAGGTAGACGTTGGGAACCTGTTGGTGGTGGTGGGGGGGGGGGGGGAACAAGATCCTCGCAGCGAGATTAGCGCACAAGGCTAATCCCTCAGTGTGACACAGCAAGCTGCACACGCTACACACTACGCTTTTTTTCCGCGATTGGTGCCCCATCACATAAAGCGCCAATCTTAGTAGCTTGAGTGAATTTGGCCACTGCCGATCGCGTGTTTGGCTGCGCTTAGGATCTGTTTGCATAAGAAAAAGGGCTTTTGTGTATCTCGCTTTGTGTTTTTTTCCTTTTAATGGGTGTCCACATTTGGCTGTGGACCCGGGGGCCAGTCCCCAAATCACCGCACAAACACGCCTCTGAGCTTTGATCAGCTAAAGGTGTCACATTTGTTGCCTGTTTTTCTTTCTCGTCCTGGCTAGATGTCAACAACAAACGCTTTAAATAACGACCAGCATGTTTTTGTGTTTTCTAGCTGTACGTGTATGTGTGTGTATTAACATGTGCATGTGAGTGCGTCTTTATGGACACCATGTGCTAACGTGTGTTATTTGCTCACCGTTGCCATGCTGCTTTTTGCCCGTTGTCGTGTTTGTGTCATGGTGATGGTCGTTGCCGTGCGTTGGGTACCAAGAGCCATGTTGAACCTGTGTGACTCCATCCTCCCCCCCCCCCCCCTCCCTGCCACCTCCTGCTCTGCTAAGGCTTGAAATAAACATGCTGTTTGCTGCTAAAATATTACTTTAACTAACGCATTGCTTTTTGTGTTGTTTTTTTTCCCCCCTTTAATAAATTCTCTACATTTCACTCCTGGCTCTGTTTCTCTTTGCATCTCCTTGTCTCTCTCCATCTCCCCTTTTGTCTCTCTCCATCTCCCCTTTTGTCTCTCTCCATCTCCCCTTTTGTCTCTCTCCATCTCCCTCTGTGTCTCTTTCCATCTCCCCCCTGTGTCTCTCAATCTCCCTCTGTCTTTCTCCATCTCGCTGTCTCTCTCCATCTCACACTCTTCCACATCCCCCTCCCCCATCCCCCTCTATTTTGCTGCTTTGCCACCCCACCCCACCCCCCTCACCACCACCACCACCCTGGTGTCCTGCTGCCATGACTGTTTTCTTTACCAGAGTGTCACATGTGTCCTCGCTCAGCCTCGGCCAGCCCACTGCCCCCCCCGGTCCGCGGACCCCTGCGTAGCCGCAGCATTGACCGGCAGAAGAGCGGCATGACTGCCTCCGTCTCGGCCGAAGGCGCTCTGGACCCCTCGCTGGTGAGACCGCCCCCCACCCAACCATTGTGCTTCACAAGGAGTTGGATGATCGCCGGAAAACTAATGCTTTTCTGACTCTAATTCATTGCTGCATGAATGCAAAGTGTATGTGTGCGTGTGTGTGCAGTATGGTAATATGGTCATTTTGTACAATGAAATATGACCCGGAAAAGGTCATCTATGTAGTTTAAAAAAAAGGAGTAGCCTAGTAGTCATTTGTTCAAAAAAACTGCAATGACATGAATCAATTAGAGAAAATATATTGACATTACAAAAGTTGCAATGTTGCCGGTATTGTTTGTAAATACACTTCCCGATGAACCGCTTCAACACAAATATGTCCATAGAGTTCAAAGGTCAACATTAGGAAGTGTGGGCGATGCCGTGCAAATTAACATCAGCACAGCCATTCTCCATAGTATATACATGACTGAATGGGAATTCAGGCTTACAATGCTATGACACTTGGATGGGCGTTAACTAGGCCATTTAACTTGTATACGTTGCATCGCTTATACTCAACAATATTATTAGCTATGAATACATTCTAATTACCTGGGTGTGTGTGTGTGAGATTAGCTTTTGTTGCTATTTGGTCGGCGGTCCCTACAGCTACACTAATGACAAGGTAACACGCCAGGGCTTACGTCAGGTGGAATGCTGATTCTTTTCCTCCACAAAGAATCCGATCTGGGGTCAGATTACAGGCGTTGCATAAGGCACTGTAAGGAGGAATTAACCTACCGAGGCCACCTGTATCACCCCCGCCTACCAGCCTCTTGTGTGTAGCACCGCAGACACAAAATGCTGTACTGGTTCAGGTCACCGTTTGGCATGCCACGTTGTGTTTAGTTTGAGGAACTGTTGCCCTTTTATCAAGTGTGTTTCACTTTAAAGTGCACTCTCTCTCTCATCAATCATTACTTATACATTATTTTTCCTTTCTCTCTTTACTTTGTTTTTCAGTTACACTTACACTGAACAAAACTCACAACAAAATGCCATTCATGTAAAAAAAAATATAAGAATACAAATAAATATGAAAATAAACGCCAGGGGCATCCACAACTGGTGTTTAAGGAAAAAAATAAGGCAGATTGCCTGGCTGTTATGTACTTCAACGAGTTACAATCAGGACACAGGGTCTGCTGCGTAAGGTCAAAACTGCCTGCAGAAAAACCCCCCACTTCCTGACCACTGAAGGTGGGAGAAAAGTACACATAATTTGCCTTGTCGAGAGTTTCTGTAGCATGTTTATCATAAGGACAATCATAAGTGTTCTCTGTCTCTCTACGTTGCTCAATATGCTGTGAATGTCCTTTTATAGATCTAACCTGCTACTTACTCAAATGCTTTGCGTGTCTGTGGTATGATACTGTACAGTTGAAGACTCATTAGGATGTATATGGATATAGGCTTGGTTCTCAATTGAATCAACCAGTAGTTCAACATTTGTTTTCGAGTAGAGGCAATAGCATTTGAAATGGGAGTGCTAGATTGTATTGCGTTGTGGGTTGAGGAGTGGCCCCTGCAGCGGCTGTCACTGTCCCTTCTTTGGGGTCAAGCCAGCCAGCCAGCCCTGGGTCTTTCTCACTGTGGACGCAGAGTCCCATGCTGAGACAATGCCGGCCACAGTAGCGTGATTCTAGATGGAACAGATGGGCCCATGCAAAGCAGGCCACGCCCGGGCCCAGGGGCCACCCATCAGGGACTAGTGGTTTCCTTTTTCCTCGACTTTCCATTCCCCGCCTGCGCCCAGTTAAATATATTTATATATATTTATAATGGTGTGGCTGCAAAATCAACATATTTATTTGAATCCTGAAGTCTATATTTTGTTTTGTTTAGTTTGTTTCCTGATAATGCTGTCCTAGGCTAATGTGTGGTATGTGCTTGTCAGAATCAGAACAGGTGTCTTTGCATCCTGCAATCGGACAGGCACTCGATAAGTGCTGGGCAGTATGGCCAAAACATATCGCGCTATAAATGAAAATGATCACAGTTATGGTTTATATTGCGGTATGACACTGGGAGGTGCTAGAACTGCAAAACATATTAAAACATGTTTTTGTTCCCACTCAGAGCAGTCACGCTGTAACTTCCAGCCCTGCTCAAAAGAACATTGCAGCGCCATCCACTGCCAACCGTCATATTAAATACAGAACAAGATTGTGTTGTCCTTTCTACTACACGACTATTGGCCACATCTGGTGTGTGTGACCTGTTTTGTGACTCTTGGTCCAAGTTAGACTTAGACCAGGAGTGGATCCAATAGCTGCTCACCTCCTCTGAATGATGATCATTCAGCCAGTCATGAAACCAAATCCACCACAATGTGCAAGGGTGGCAGTTGCCTTGGCAGTGCACCACAATGTGAGCAAATAGATTCGATTTAGATTTTAAATCCATGTAATCTAGGACCACGTTCTTTTTTTTCCAAGTCAGCGGTTGCTTTGGGAATTTGATTGCGTTTTAGAAAATGTACGTGTGTGTGTGTGTGTGTGATTAAGATGCATTTTGCATGCAAGTGACTCTCTCGTCTGGCATCGCACACCCTGCACACCCTGCTGACCTTGCCGTGTCGGACGGTTTCTCAGAGCCAAACGTGACGCGTGTGCATTAAATATGGATGAATTGGGAGCCGTCTCGTATAACCACTCACACACGCAAGCACTTTGATGCCATTTTAAAGACCCAGTGGAATCTACAGAGACAAAGGACTACAACTAAAGACCCAGTCCAATCGTGTAGCATTTTTAATCAAAATCTGGAGGATTGAGTCGTCTTTATCGGTCACATACATCTACACACACACACACACACACACACACACACACACACACACACACACAGTGAAATTAGTTTCTCTGCATTCAACCCATCCTAGTATTAGGAGCAGTGGGCAGCTATTTTATATACAGCGCCCAGAGAGCAGTGTAGGGGTCTGGTGCCTTGCTCAAGGGCACCTCTGCAGTGGCCAGGTGTTTCGGGGGCTTGAACCGGCAACCTTCACATTCCCAAGCCAAGTCCCAACAGACGGAGTTATCCTGCTGCCCATAAGAGCGTAGCATTTTACAATTACCATTTCATTACTACGATGGGATGCTCTCGATACTTTACAGTTGCATTCTGTACACCGTGTCAAATACATCATAATAACTGAATAAACGCATGAAATATGATCGTAACAACTGCTTGATCTCTTGTCATCCCCTCCCCCGCCTCCTGTGGAACCACAGAAGGACAAGCGGTTATCCTCACCCAGAGGCCAGCGCCCGCCCTCCCCATCCAACACCCTTGGGCGCCACCGATCGCCCTCCCCGGCTCCCGTACTCACGCCCAAGAGGACCCCTTCCCCAGCGGCAGCAAAGTAAGAACCCTGAGACCTCCTCGCACACACACACACACAGAGCCCCTGGGCGTCACTACCGTTACTCTATCCGTCTTCACCACCGTAGACGCCACCAATTGTTTTGTGTACCCGGCAAGGAGTCTGTTACAGTCCCATACAAAACACCTCCGCATCTCTCCCTCTCCTTTCCTCCCCCCGTAGGCAAGGTTCCCGCTCACGCCCGCCTTCTCCCAGCGCGGGGAAACAGCGCCCCCCGTCCCCGCAGCCCGGCACCGCGGCGGCCTCCTCTAAACCCCCGCCTATCCAGAAGCC
This sequence comes from Muraenolepis orangiensis, assembly GCA_027704905.1. Classification (NCBI taxonomy): domain Eukaryota; kingdom Metazoa; phylum Chordata; class Actinopteri; order Gadiformes; family Muraenolepididae; genus Muraenolepis; species Muraenolepis orangiensis. Next base: position 22,263,221 of record CM051001.1, read on the forward strand.
GGCTCTCACCCCGACAGGACCCCCCACCCTGCGCAAGAGGGACTCCAAGTCCAAGGACCTGGGTCCCATGCAGCCCGCGGCCCCCCAGTCCCCCGACTTGGGCCAGGCCAGCGCTTCCCCCAGCCTCTGCCTGGCCCCGTCGGCCCCCTCCAGCAGGAACAAGGACAAAGACGGTAAGACGCCCACGACACCATGCGACTCTTTCCTGTCTTCCTGTCACGGTGACATGCACCTTCAGCTTCCAGATTGGGATTTATTTGAATGGAATAGGTTGCTTACATTTTTTTTACATAATTATATCCGTAAAACAGGATCGTGATCAAATACCATCAAATCACACCCTTCTACTTAGTCCCCGCCCTTATAATCCTGTCTTTCTGCCAGTGCATTGTAAACACTTTTTGGACGTCGACTTGCTTGTTCAAACCGCTCTCGGCTGATGGGAGGAGGGTTATTATATCCCTAAGCAGGATGTTTGTACTTGTTGACACTGAAGCCGTCGCATGTGACACTGCAGAACCTCTCTCTCTCTCGCTCTCTCTCTCGCTCTCGCTCTCTCTCTCTGTGTGTGATATCTCTATCTGGTAAGGCTCTCAGTAAGAAGTAATTATCAACATCCTGCTATCAGGACAGCACTTCTGCTTCCATCTAGTGGCCAAAAATGTGAACCACAGGATTTTATCTCCCCTCCCTCCCAACAAGCCTATATTGAACTTCGAGCGGCACTGCGACAGAGTTGATGTAGCTTGACCCAAGTATTACTTAAACCCCTCCCACCCCACCCTGATCCGTACAGTTCCCCAGACCCACACCACCTGATTGTTCCGCAACTTGTTGATGTTTACAGAAGCCAGCGTCCCTGCGCCCGGCACACACAGAGGACCCTTTGATTAGACTGCAGCGAGGATCATGTGAAACCTTCACGAGTGCCCAGGCTGTTTTCTCCCTCTCCGACCCGCCTCCCTTCTCTTGTCTCCCCCCCCCTGCTCGGTGTCTTTTCCATTCCAGTCCTCGCTCGGTGCTACCCACGGTTTAACGCGCCGAGGTCATTTCATCGCGCTTGTTGTTTTTAGTTAGTTTGAGACCGATCTTAACCTGTGATCTTTTTGTTGTTGTTGCGGGTTTCTCCTTTTCATGGTTTTTGTCTTCATCGCGGCCAAGACTCTAAAGCCATGGTGGGGACCAGCTCGAAGGAGGATGCTGGCAAGATGCTGGCGGAGAACCGCCGGCTTGCTCGGGAGCACAAGGAGCGCGAGGAGCTGCTCCGGGTACAGAGGGAAGAGGAGGAGAGGTGAGGAGGAATCCGCTCTGCTAAGTGCAGCGGCCTTTTTCTGCCTTTTTAGTTGTGTCGAGTCATTCGACCGAGGGAGGAATGAATGTGCTTAAGGGTATAGCGTTGTGGTTGGGCGTTTTGGTTTAATTGTTTAATATGGAAAAGGTGTTAATGAAGTAAAAATCAAATAAATAAACAGTTCTTGGTAACCGTGAGCATAGCACCAGGAAGTGAAATAAACTGTCAATAAGAAAAATAGACTTTAATCATGATGTATTGCTATAAGTTCCCTAGTCATGTGACTCAAACTGCCAACCCAAACTGCCCACTGCACCCTGTGCATTTCTCTGTAAATACATTACCCCCTCCCCCTTCTCCTCCACAGGCTGAGGAAGGAGGAGGAGCAGCGGCTGGCGGAGGAGGCGCGGCTGAAGCGGCAGGCGGAGGAGGAGAGCCAGGCGGCGGAGAAGAAGCTGCGGGACGAGGAGGAGGCGCTGCTGGCCGAGGAGGACCGCGTCAAGCAGGCGGCGGAGGACGCCCTGAGGCAGGTGGAGCTGCAGCGGGAGCGCGAGGAGGCTGAGGCCCGCGCCCTGGAGGAGGCCGAGAGGGTGCGGGTAGAGCGCGAGCGCGTCCGGCAGCAGAACCAGCAGGAGCGCATGGAGAGGAAGAAGGTGAGGGGAGGGGCTGGTAGGAGAGTCCTTCACTGGAACCGTTTACAATGACGTTTTTCAAGCTTTTTTTTCCAGCTATAGTCTGATGTCAACCTTAATCATATGCACTGCACACATTACTGAACCAACAACAATGATAAGTCATAACCATAATAAAACTTAATGAATCATTGTCGCCATCGTTTGCAGCTCGAGGTATGATCTGAGCCACACACACACACACACACACACACACACACACAGATTATTTTCCAATGAATCTTAAATGTGCTCAAGGTCTACCACTCCAGGCAAAACAAAGCTAACCATGCGTTCTGTTTAAGTACGCGGTGCATTGCATATGTGATGTAAAACAATGCCTTAAAAAGTCTGAAGTAGGCATTCCAACATTTTATTCTTTCATTTTTAGCGAATTGACGAGATTATGAAGAGGACAAGGAAAGGTGACGGGAAAGACAAGGTGAGTGCTGATTCCTGCGTTTGTTTTATTTTGTTCATACTGTATTTGTGTATGTGTTGTTTTTGCGTGTGTGATTTATGTGACGTGTGTATCTCCTCCTGCGCAGATGGACGGTGCTAAAGATGACCAGGACGACGACGATGATGATGATGATGATGACGATGATGATGATGTGGACGAGATAAACTGTGAAACTAAGGGTAAGATTGTTCACCGTCCTCTGGGTCAGACCTTAGCCACACCCCCATCCTCTGCGTGTCACTCCTTGCTCACAATACTTTCTAGTGTGGTCTTGTGTGGATACACATGTGGTTAATGTGCAAGACAAGTGTTCCCCCCGACTGACTTTGTCCGTGTTTGGTTATCGTCCCAAAGAGGATGATACTGTCCAAGAAGAGGATGTTGCCGTGGAGACCGACGTAGCGAAGGAAGAGCAGTGTCTCGTTGTCCCGGGTGAGACAATGAGGGAGAGGGAGCCGCCTGTGGGCAGTGTCAACGGCCAGTCAGACACCGACGACAAGGAGAACAATAATGGAATAAGCACAGAGGAGAGCCAGGCGGTCAGGTATGACACACACACACACACACACACACACACACACACACACACACACACACACACACACACACACACACACACACACACACACACACACACACACACACACACACACACACACACACACACACACACACACACACACACACACACACACACACACACACACACACACACACACACACACACACACACACACACACACACACACACACACAAATGACCAGGTTGTTCAGAAAAGCAAGGTGGGTCTGATTTCCACGGAGTTCAGGTGACCACACCGAAACCCCCATTGCGTTTATAGCAAGATTGTCTGCAAAGGACTTCTTTGGTCTTGACCAACCAGAGGCAAATTAAAACGGCTTCTTATGACGTATGGTGACCGCTTTTACCCTCCTCTCCGTCCAGCCCCGTTCCCAAGAGCCGCCTGGTGGAGGGCTCAGAGTTCCTCAACGAGGAGGTCGCCTCCAAGCCCGGCCTCAATGGCAAGCCGGGCAACTGGACCTTCGAGGAGCTCATAGACCTCAACGTTCACTCCAAGAGCCGACCCCTCCTCCAGGCCGAGGACCGCAACCAGGGCTTGATCGACTGTGACGGGGCGGCCGACGGACCCCGCGTGGACTTCGAGGACAACGGGCCCCCCGGGGTCAAAAGCATGCATTCCTCCACTCAGCCCTTGGAAGCCCTGGCAGGTAAACCACAGTTAAAACCAGAGTTTTACCTTTCGGTAAGTCCATCATAGATATGCATGGGATGGGATAGATATAATAGGAGGCCACTGCACATCTCTGCTACTTGCGGCCCGGTAAAATTTACCGCTTTAGCTAATTATTTTTGCGTTTTGTCACACAAGGTATCTAATTAATTTATTCAAAATCTCATCTTAAATTCACGCCCTACCCATGGTGTGAATTTAAATATTTTTTATATTCTATCTCTGTCTCTCTCACATTAACATGTGTATTCATTTTTCGCTCTATCTCTCCAGAGGTTTGATGCTGCTGGCTTCCCTCTCTGCCCACTACTATTGCACTCCTAGAGCTCCGGTCCAGCTGAGCTCCTGCAAACACTCCTTTATTAGCCCCTCCCCCTCCTTTATTAGCCCCGCCCCCTCCTCTCAACTGCCCCGCCTATTGGATGTTCTATTCTCCCCGGGCGCAAGATGGTGGAAGCCCCCTTTAGATTACCTCCAGAACCACAAAGATGGAACGTTTTTAGAAGAAATATTATACTCTACTATCGGGTCTCTTTGTCCCCCAAGACTTCTACGTGTGTAGTTTATTTTTGTCCTGATGTTCTGTTTATATTTGTCAATGTTTTTTATGGTTTTCATTTAGCCAGCGGTGAGTTGTTGTAATTTATAAGTTCTTGTCTCTTTTGATGGGAATCGCTGTTCATCACATGGTTCCCCCCCACCCCCCCCCCCCCCCGGTTCGCTCTCTCACGCTCTCGTTTGAAAATATTCCAGAATGAACACACACCTAGTTTTATGTAAAGTGAAGTTGATATTGTGATTTAATGGAAGGAACATCAATATATTGTCATTCTCTGGGAAAGGATAATTTTATTATCCATAAACCATAATTTAATTTTCAATCTGGCTGCTTCTGGCAGCCTCCCGCAATATGGCCTTATAGTTATTTTGTGTTGTTTTTAGTTTTTTTTTTTCTCCCAAGAGTCCACAATCCAAGTTGCTTATGATTCATACATATGATAAAGCATCTCTTGAGAAAGAAAACAAGGTGTGTGTGTATACGACTTGTGTACTCACACTTTGGTTTACCCAGGAAGGATCAACTGTATACCGTTGCCCTTGTCCCCCGTCTTTCCCTCCCAATGTCTCCCACCGTCATTCCCTGAAGCGACTCTTTCCTCCTTCCTTCTTTCACCCACGACGGTTTTTGTTCCCCTCTCTTTATGGCGCTAGCGAGTGGGGGGGAGAGCACAAGGGATAAGTGTAACGCCTGACACCCGTTCACCGCAGTTCCTCGGGGGGCCCCCCATCCAGGAAGTCGTGAGCCGCACCGTGAATCTGTATGTTCCTAGATGTTTTTTTTCCCGTGGCATGTTCCGTTTGTTGGCTTTTCTTTCAGCCGTTTGTAACTTGACTCGTGGATCTCCTCTGGATTGACTTGTGTGTACATAGACTCATTGTTAATAGATACTTGCATTAGAATTTAATCCAGTGAAAACTGTCGTTAGACCATGGTCCAATCTGAAACAATTGGACCTATTCCGCGCAAAAGTAAGGTCCAGGAGTTTCATACGAAGCTGTGTGTGTGTGTGTGTGTGTGTGTGTGTGTGTGTGTGTGTGTGTGTGTGTGTGTGTGTGTGTGTGTGTGTGTGTGTGTGTGTGTGTGTGTGTGTGTGTGTGTGTGTGTGTGTGTGTGTGTGTGTGTGTGTGTGTGTGTGTGTGTGTGTGTGTGTGTGTGTGTGTGTGTGTGTGTGTGTGTGTGTGTGTGTGTGTGTGTGTGTGTGTGCAGTACTAGTCTAGGAACTGAACTTGAATGAGGTAGACCCCTGGGTGTTGAGTCTTCCACAGTGGTGTGGGTGTCGGTCTCACATGCCCCAAGTTTCTCAGGGCTAAACCGGCAAAAGTGAATTGACGTTACCGCCGACGAGCTTTACACATGCTGCAATGGAGTCCTATGGTCTATACTGATGTGTGCTTGCGTTATCCCAATAACCTTTAACTAAAGATTCTCTTCAAAATACACTTAAAGCAAGACAAAAAAAAAACATGATTCTAATTTATATATATATATATATAATTTGGCTCTGTTTATATATATATATGAAATATATTTCTACATATTTCTATGTATGTATTTAAGTGTTATTTTTGTATATAATCAGTATTAGGCCATTGAAGCCGTGTAAAGGAACAGGTGTAGTCGTCTGGCGTGTCTGTTACTGTACTTTAGCTAAGGGCTTGGGTTGTGAGTCGACCGCTGCCTTACCTCGGGGCACAGTGTTTGTGTGTGTGTCTTTTACTCTGCGCTCATCTCTAGACTAAAACCGTTGCAGGGGGCGGGTGGGGATTCCTTTCGGTCGAGGGACCGTTACATTTCGATGGCGTTTTTTTGTCCTTAAATCTTCGGCCCCCTCATCACCGCCTCGGTCAGTGGTGGTTGGATGACGGGGCTCCCAATATGTGACCGGATGTAGATTACTGTTGGAGGGATATTACATGTTGACGTGGACTCCCACCAATGCACTTTTGTGAGTGTGCAGCAGTGCATACTGACCATGCGGCAAAACCATTGGGGAAGGGGACTAAATGAGTTTGGTCAGTCTTGTCCAGCATTATCTTTTTCGTTTTTTTTTTCTGTCTTTATCTGGATTTATTTTGTTTTTGTTTTTTTTGGGGTTATTATTTTTTGATGCACACAAACGTGTTGAGAAGCTTGAAGTTCATAACGCTTGAATTGTTGAAATGTGTGATTTTTACAGACCTTTTTCTTTTGGTTTTTGGCCTCCCTAGTTTTTGGACCTTCGGTGTATCTCTTAACTCCCCACTCACTTTGTGTGTATATATATATATATATATATATCTACTGTCTAGACCAGAGACTGTGGAGCGACGCTTTATTATAACAAGCATAAAGAATGTAACGCACTCGATAAGCCGCCCTTAATCATTCCACATGTTTCTGAGCGCGCCACACAGGTTTATAGCATTCATCCCCTTATTTATCTCAAAGTTAAACAGGACAATGTTCAATGTCTCATTGTTTCACCACTAACCCACTGTGCTTTTTAAAAAAATTGATTACTGATGGTTTGTGAGGCAGTTTTACTACAGCGTAATAAAATGAGTTGTGTGTGATGGAATCTGCTTGTTCAGTCACTTTCCACATAGTTTGTTTGCTAGTCGTTTTTTGGTTTCCCTTTACCTTTACTCATAACCTAGACTCATCCACTCCCGAACCCTTGCAGTGAAGCCCTTTGGCTGTTGAGTCCTTTTCTATAACGTAGGCACAACTAGGCATAACAAAACACGTATATGTAGGGGACAATTACTGCTTGCTGCTCGAAGGGACTCCTAGATGTCATGCTTTTAATTCATGTTTAATACCGTGTACATTTCTGCAGGTTAGGGGGGGGGGGGATAGAAGGTGGAGTTTTACCGCTGTTTATTGACGACGTGGTCTAACGCTAGAGTAGAACGGTGCCTTAGGTTAAGACTTTTATTTCGATAGAATTACTCTAATAAAAACGAATTTGTCGCATCCTTACCTCGGCCACGACAATCAGTCTCCCCGACCAGGGTGACGGTGTGAATTTGAATTTTTCGTTTTTTCTCTCTCTCTCTCTCTCGTTCGCCCTGAACGGAGGGTTATTGTTCAAACCTAATAAAGCCCTGTCCAAAAATGATACTTGTAAATACATCTTAAGTGTACTGAAATTATACAAACTGTTTAAAAGAAATAAACTTTTGCAAAACTACTCTTCTTGTGTGCTTTGTACTACACCAAATTCCACCAGGGGGGGACATTAACTGCTTATTTTATTTATTTATTTATTCACTCATTCATTTGCATTCAAAGGCTTTGATAATCTTAATAGTGAATACGTTTTCAAAGCTGTCTATATTCTTATGTCTTATTACCTACATTATTTTCCGACCCCAAATGTATTTTGTCCTAATCTCCGCATAACTACTAGCTCATCACGACAGATTGCGGAATCTAATCTGCACTTTGCCTTGATGAGTATCAAATATTATTATAGTTAGTTATATTTTATATTGTCTATTTTTGCCTTGTCAAGGCAGTGCTGATTCGATTCCTGCAGACATTGGTTCAAGTCCCACCGGTTGTGCTCCTCTGGGGGAAAAACGTTTTTTATTTATTTTTTAAACGGGTGAATTGTAATGTAAATTATAACTTCCAACCATTGACCTGTAAATGTCTCAGACCACATCTCACTAATCTGCACTCTGCCTTGATGAATATAAAATGAAAATACGACATAGGTCGTATGCCCCAATCTCCGCATAACTAAACTAGCTTAATCTACTCATCAGGACCGAGTGTGGAATGTTATCTGCACTCTGTCTTGATAAGTATCATACATACTCATCAGGTACATCAGGTATGTGTTGTTTTTTTGACCCAAAAATATTTTTGTCCCAATCTCAGCATAACTCTACTAGGACAGTACCTATGTGGTGTTGTTTTTGTTCAGTTTACATTTAACCGCATAATACAGTATATGAAGAAGTTGGAGTTCTTTATTTTTATATTGAAGTGACCACAGTTGCCAGTTTGCAAATCCACTACCGGGTGTCCTCGGCCTGCTACCTCCCTCTTGGCAAGGATGGGTTGTTTTCCTCTCTTGGGATCGTTGGGCTTAATCTTTGCATGTTTAAAATATAGCTTAAGTGGAACAAATTAAAACACTGTACACGTTTTTGTTTTTCTATTTATTTTGTACATTTATAACATGAGAGATTTGATTTTCAGTTTTGAAGCTGATTGTGACCAATTGCTTTTTATTTGATTTGATCAGCCCTGCGTAGACATATTGTTTACTGCTTGCTACAGGGCGTGGCTCTAGTGTATACCGACTATCTTAGTGGAACTTTATGACACCAGATGGATCTAAGTATAACTTGCACTACGTTCTGTACAAATTAAATGATAAGAAACCTAGCCTTATGCATTTGGGATTCATGTCCCTTGACACACCTGTCTACACAAAATACCTACAGTTGTACAGAATATGTATATCAAAGCATGTACGCATAAGTAGCAGTTAACACACAGAAAAGCTAATATTCTGTTCCAATGATTCCAGCCCTTGAAAGCGGCTTTCCTTTGTAGGGCAACGGGAGGGAAAATGGATGTTGCCCTACAATGCATGTTAATATCTAGCCATGAAACAATGACTGTTGGTTGGTAATTAGTTAACCCAAAAGCGTACACTTAATAACAGTTCATGCGGTTTTAATGGAAGCCTTTGCATGGTACCTTCCCAATGAAGTGGTTTTGATCTACTAGTTCTCACCCATTATTGTATCGTGAAATAACTCAAGAACTCGTGTGGGAAGATGCACACTGCATTTTTCTTCATAATTGTTGAGAAACGCTACATTAAATTGCTCGTGCTAAAAACCAAAAATACGCTTCCCCCTTTCAACACAATTTCTCTTTGACTGATCAACCTCTGGGGACGTTTTTCCCGGAGCATTCCCTCTCCTGCCGCTTACAGCTTCTTGGCGCAGTCGGGGCAGTAGATGTTTTCTCCGTTGAGCACGAAGCGTTTGTTGGCCAGGGAGAGGCAGCACTTCTTGCAGTTGAAGCAGTACTCGTGCCAGGAGAAACTCTCGTAGTTGACCACGTTGGTGCCGTGGCCGAACCCTGCAGGACGGGACGGGACGGAGACATCTGTCACTCACCAGCGCAAACCCACTCAACAACCTGTGTGACATTGGTTTGTGCTGGCGTGTAATGATCTTTGTAGATTGTTTCAAATTAGATTTCTCTGCATCAGTCAATGATATAGAAGTCGACAAATTGGTCTCGAGCAACTAGAAAAATGGTTCTTGCTGAATGTTTTTGCAAGTATTAATGTCATTTTCAGCTAATCAAGGGTGTTAACGAGATATCAAAATACCAGCTTGTGTGTCATCGCAGTGTCAATCAGCGAGTGCAGTGAAATGTACAGAAAAAAAGAATACTGCCTGTATGTATGTAAAGCACTGAGGCAGGAAAGAGCCCAGAGTCCGATGGAGATTTGTCCATGGCCTATGCTCCACTTGGGGCAAAGGGCCTAAGTAAGTATGTAAAGCACTCTAAAAGGCCTTTAGCGTTAGAAGAGTGTTATGATTAAACTTACTAAGCTAACGCTATTTCAGTTCAAGTCCCTGGCATGCATTGATGTGATGTGTGTATGTGCATGTGTGTGCGTGTGTGCGTGTGTGTGTGTGTGTTGACCTGTGATGGGGTTCTTGCAGCCATGACACTTCTTGGCCACGTCAGTCTTGTAGCAGTCGACGCAGAAGATGTCGTTCTCGTGGGCGGTGAAGCGAGCCCCGGCCAGGGACTTGCGGCAGGTGCGGCACACGAAGCACTCAGAGTGCCAGGGGTTGTCCTGGTAGCTGAGGCCTCCGGAGGTGATGGGCTGACACGTGGATGGAGGGAAACGTGCAGTAGGTTAGCTCATATGTCAATGGACACACTTTGATCGGTGCCTGATATACTTTTGCACTCCCAACCCCCCGTCCCTGGGAGGGGACGGGGGTTGTATCATGTAGAACCAACTCAGATTAATAAGCGGGAGATTAATAATTAATGACCTTGGGTCCCTTGAAAGGCGCTATATCAATTCAAGTTATTATTATTATTAACTATATTGGAAATG
>CM051001.1:22278551-22318551 GCA_027704905.1 Muraenolepis orangiensis
CCACGCATATATTCATCCCATGAATTCAATTATTTCCCTTGTCCACCGGTCGTTTCCATCACCTGGAGACAGAGGACATGCTGCCACGCCCACCTGTCTGAACCTAAGTCTGCGACTCATGAGAGCTGGACACCAGGCTAGCAGCAATCCATACCGTCCTGAACAACCAAATCTACCAAATCTACTAACTACAACATTGGTTTGCGTAACATTTCTATGTATGTTTATACTGAATATGATTTATACTTTTTATAATACTTCATAAAATGTATACTTCTATGATTAAACAATTTCTGGATCACATCTGTGATGTATATGTTTGACCCATAGTCGAAAGGTGATGGGTTTGAAGCCCAGTGTCCGTACAGCCTAACTGTAGGCATTTATAAGCAAGACGACTAACCTCTACTAAGTATATCATATCTTTTTTTTTAAACATGTTAAGGCTAAACAGTAACTATTACCAAACCACAGATATTGCCTTACCTGTGTGCCTGAAAGACATGTTTGCGTTTGTGTAGCGTTCCTCCAGGTAACCGAGAAGACAGAACTAGAAAACTAAAGATGCCAGCAGTCACAGTAGCATCCACGGGAGAACCACGAGGGTCTATAATATACTCAAGTGTGACCCGCACCCTTACAGTGACACACCCACGACCCCCAAACCAACCCCCAAACCAACCCCCTCTACGTCCAGAGCCAACAAGGTCCTTTTTAGGACATGCAACAGAGGTATTGGGTTATAGGCTATTATTCAGGGAGGGGGGGGGGGAGCGATGGATCACGTAGAGGGAAATGGGATTCCAGGGCAGTGTGATCATGGACCTAATAAATAAAGAGGAAGAGTCGATGGGTACACTTGATACTCCCAGTGAGTGGCCACTCACCAAAAGGCTTAGTGCTCTTCAGATGTCATGTTGGGTCCTTCACAGCATCACAACAGAGGAGGGCCCGTGTGGAGATGACCGTTGAGGAGAGTTGACCGTTGAGGAGCTCCTTCTAGCAAAAACTGTCGAGGTGTCCTTGAGCAAGAGACACTAACCCTAAAAACTGCTCCTGACATGCTGGCTGTCTCCTTGCATGGCTGACTCCGCCGCTGGTGGTTGAATGCGAATGAATGGGCGAATGTGAGGCATGATTTGTAAAGCGCTTTGTATAAAAGCGCCATATAAAAGCATCCATTACCATTACATAGCCCCCTATGAAACAGCGGGTTTATGCTAAAGTTATCAAAGTCGTCCTTTAGGAAGTTCTAATCTAGCTCTATCCGTCCATCTGACAATCTGCCAGCCTAATACAGATGGACATATTCAATCATGGATAGTGATTCTGGCGACGCTGACCGTCGTCACTCATAACTAAACAAAAATGTGTGTGTGTTGAAATTATACAAGCTTGCTTACGTATGTGTGTGTGTGTCGGTGCGCTTCGTCATTTAGGGGCATCTGGTTGTAATTACAGATTATATGTGGCCCATTAGGCATAGCAGGACATTATGTTTGACGAGTTTCCATATTTATACTGATTTACCGGGCTACAGAAGTCTAATTACACAGGCCAGCACGGACCTCACAGAGACGCCTACAGACACAAACAGCCATCAGTCAACTCTTCCTTTCCTCTTTCCCTCCCTCCCTCTCTCTCTCTCTACTCTATCCATCTTCACTTCATCCCAGACCGTCCCTCCTGATGGCTTGTGCCCAGTACATCAGTTTGCGGTCGTTGTCCCTCATTAACCCTGGTATCATCGCTGTGTATTCCAAAGCTTGGCTCTGGTCCCGCTAGGCCTTTGGTCTCTCAGTGCTCCACTCATGTTCTTGAGAGAAAGATGGCAGCAGACAAAGAGTGGGATTTGACTGATGACGAGGAAGAGGAGGGTATCTGGATGCCTAACATTCACACAGAAAGAGAGAGAATGAAGTGTGTCTGTCTGTCTGTCTGTCTCTGTGCGTGTGTGTTAGCTTGACCACAATGTGCCCGCAACAACAACCAGTGGCAGCAAGGTACTGAATCTATGCCCAGACACCCACACACACACACACCTCTCCACCACCCGCCTCTCCACCACTCACCACCCACCACCCACCTCTCCACCACCTATCACCCACCACTCACCTCTGCACCACCCACCACCCGACCAACTGTTTCCTAATCCTTGCTTTTAAGCAAAATAGAAATAGCTCATGACATCACCGGTAAGAAAAAAAAAGAAAGAAAAGTACATGCCAAAAATAGCACGTTTCCACGTCATAGCGTATAGGAAAGAATGAGCTTCATTTATTGAATATTTAAACATTATATTATTATTTAAATCCCTTCTGCGTCCCTTATAAACTGTATATATATATATATATATATATATATATATATATATATATGTCCTATCTGCTGAGACAGTTTAGAGACAGAGGTCGAGAGAGCTACTCCATAGCACTGAATATAAGGTCTCCGAAGTGAAGCTGGAGCAAACACACATCTCCTCCCATTCCACCACACCATTCATCTTAGGAGTTTGCACAAGATTACCCAGAGGAGACGAGCAGGGCTAATGTACCTGCCACCTCATTCCTCAATGTAAATACGAGAGAGAGAGAGAGAGAGAGAGAGAGAGAGAGAGAGAGAGAGAGAGAGAGAGAGAGAGAGAGAGAGAGAGAGAGAGAGAGAGAGAGAGAGAGAGAGAGAGAGAGAGAGAGAGAGAGAGAGAGAGAGAGAGAGAAAGAGAGAGAGAGAGAGAGAGAGAGAGAGAGAGAGAGAGAGAGAGACCTAATCACTGTCAGGGGGATAACGCTTGACAGTGGCAACTGTGAGTCACCAACAGATAGAGCCATAGTACACACACACACACACCTGCAACATGTAAAAACACACACACACACACACACACAATGACTGGCTTTGACTGTCATTGTGTCCTCAGTAACACTGTCCTCACTAACAAGTGAAGAAACAGTGACACACACACACACACACACACACACACACACACACACACACACACACACACACACACACACACACACACACACACACACACACACACACACACACACACACACACACACACACACACACACACACACACACACACACACACACACAGGGGTCTGAGAAGCATGATTTGTGTCGGAAAACAAAGGGCCAGGAGGGGGCACCTTCCAACACAATAACAACATCTTATTAAACAGAGAAAGAACAACAAACAGCACATGCACACACAGCCAGCTCAATGGGTGTCACTAATGAGCAACAGGGTCTCATTTAAAGAGGGGGGGGGGGGGGAGGGGGAGGGGGAGGGGAAAGGGTGATGTCTTATTTTCCCTCCGTCACCCTGACACCCCACAAAGTTTTAGACCTCCACCGAGAGTGTGTACACACACACACACACACACACACACACACACACACACACACACACACACACACACACACACACACACACACACACACACACACACACACACACACACACACACACACACACACACACACACACACACACACACACACACACACACTTTTATGACTCAGAGTCTATAAAACAAATACTATAAAGAATGTCTCCTGCTCCTTTTCAACGGGAGAACAAAGGAGTCATATCTATTTCCACGGTACAAAGGTTGCCATTTTATGACGACGTAATATAATGAATGGTAGCATGAAATATATCTGGATTAAATCATGTTTATAGTTGTACAGGTGCCACCTCTACACTTGGAAGTGCTGGTGTGAATTTGATTAGCTCTTTAAATACACGACGCAGATTTATACCACGGCGTTGTTAAATACTTGGTCCTGATTGGTCCAAAAGGTACAAAGGGCGTGCATTATTTTATTCGATAGCGGGACACGTCGTCATATTTTTTTCCATGACAACACAAAAACAATACGCCGAATAAGCCATTAAAAAAAACCCAATAACGTTGAAGATGAAAGTAACTCATAGCTAATCATTGTTGGCAACTGTGGTAACCGTTTGACCTGCTGCCCTCTACTAGACGCTTATGGTCCATCAAATCACGGACAAACTAGACATAAGAACAGTTTGTACCGAGAGAATGTAACACTGTTAAACACCAACACTGACGGTTCTGTGTAACTACAATACGGTCTTGCATCAAGACCACAATACTTAGTTACGACGTGTTTACATCCCATTCCATTTTAACTAATGTATTTCAACAGTGGCCAGTCTACCACACAGGTTTGATTGTAAACCGTGTGACACACCGTGTCTAAGGACGTTTAGGGTTCGGACAGTTTTAGCTTGTCTTCGGCGAAAAGTGTTGTTTATACCGGGGCTGGCCGAGTGTGTGTTCACCGTTATCGTCAGTCCTCTTCTGGATCCGAGATTAACGCACGGCTACAGAGCCCCGCCCCCAGCTCTGATGATTGGTCAAAGTACAATCAATTAAATTTTCAATTAAACATCCCGTTCACCCAGATGTGAGCTTGTCTGCCCTTAAGACTTTATATGTTTACGTCTTTAGATGATAAAGATCTTAAGTCTCTATGGCGGGAGTAGTGCGGACACTGGCTAAGGCATTTGTCCGACTTCCAAAAGGCCAAAAGGTTCTGGGTTGATGTGTGTCCTAGACTTGATGACTTAAATGACCCCGGCAGAAGAGGACTTTGGACAAAGCACACATGATTCTGCTGCTGAGAGGGAGGGGCAGCCTCCTGCATTACCTAATTAGGAGCAGCAGGGCTGTGGAGTGAGTAGGTCCTACGACACACACAATGCTGCATTTGTTCTGCATCCACTCATCTACACCCCGGCACGCACACACACACACCTTTCACAGTTGCCATGGTTAGGGTTCATCCCCCTGACCGTGAATAACACACACACACACACACACACACACACACACACACACACACACACACACACACACACACACACACACACACACACACACACACACACACACACACACACACACACACACACACACACACACACACACACACAGGATCACTTTGGGATTGTTCAACCTGGACCCTATTTTCCCATCATGTTGGGTCCAACTGACTAATGCAGAACAATCTCTTTTTTTGAAATTGGTCCAGTATTGAGTGAGAACGCTTAAGCCTTCAGCAGGGGAAACGTCTGCATTGTAACCCCTTTGGGGCTCCATAGCCCCCCCCTCAATCCTCCTCCTGAAATTGCTGGATAAAAGTGTCAGTGATGACATTACGGGAAGGATCCCTACAGAGAAATACAACTTTTTTTTTCTTTACCCTTTGCTTGATCCGGTCTGTTTGTTATTATGCGGAACCATGTGTTGCTCTCCGGGTGAGAGCGCTGGGAAGGCTTTTATTTACTGTGTGGGACGACAGAAAGCGTAGCTTAGGGTTATCTGAAATATTTTCATCCTCAGTCATGGCAGGAATATTTAGCTGATTTCCACAATGTGGATGAAGCTCTCGCAAGATTTCTCCTTGAGCGCTTCTTGGTTACACACAATAACAAACAGACCGGATCAAGCGAAAGGTTATGACAATAGTTTGGTTTCGCTGTAGGGATCCTTTTCATACGTTCTCAGACACTTATAATAACAATCACACTAAATCGTGCCAAAACAGACATTTTGTCTTGTTCAGGGTTCAAAGATTGTTGTCTGTATTAGTCACTTCGACCCAAAATGATGGAAACATTTTATTCCTAATAAATAAAACCACCAGCACATTCTTACACCGTCTGTATAGTCTGAAATAACGAGGCGTAGGATTTAAACAAACCCAAACTATTATTATTATATTATTATTATTATTATTATTACCCTAAATATTAGTAGTAGCCGACCCATGTTTGCTTATGGGAGAAAGGATATAGGGTCATTGTCTAGATGGCATTGTCCAAACAATCACAATTTGTGAGAAAAATAAATCACTTTTTCAATAAGGCAGCAATGGCAGGAATATGAAAACAAACAAACACACCCTTTCACATAATTATGAATTAAACACAGTTGACTATAGAACATATATTATTATGGTGTAGCGTTAGCCTGGTCATTGAACAGGATGACGACATGTAGTTAAACCTGGGAATATTGTTTCCTGCCTAATGTGTGCATAAATACATGTAATTATGAGGCCATGTCAAGCTCTTTTTTTAAATGCTTTTAAAGGCCTCCTGCACAAGAAGTGATGTCATACAGGAACCATAGAGAGAGAGAGTTATAGCCATAATCTTAAAGTCTTTGATGACATCATGTACTTGGTTTGGCAGCTGTCCAACGAGAGAGAGAGAGAGAGAGAGAGAGAGAGAGAAGGGTGTGAGCTACTGCATGATGGCTTTGAGACTGACCTCAGCTATTGGTTGTGTTTAGGATGCAAAGAAGAAAAAAAAGAAAGAAAGGAGAAAGAAAGAAAGAAAGAAAGAAAGTGTAAAGATTGCAATGTCCAGACAATCTTAATAAGAAAGAAAGAAAGAAAGAAAGACCATATTAGCCATGAACATTTACATGTTGACACAATGTGTAATTCAGTTTTCACAAAGAAGCCTACTTTTATCGCAATTTGTTGCACAACAAATTCTACATTTGCACATTTGATTAGCAATTAATTAATTTCAAACTGTAAACAAACAATTGAGATATATCATACACAGTGCAATTTCCATAAACACAAGCATTCTCTTTTTTTTCCCCCTTTTTTTTTGTATACACAAATATTGGCAAAAGTCAACTTCAGTCAACTTTGTTCAAAGTGAACAGAAAACTCATATATTATATAGATATAGATATATCTATATATGTTATGGCTCAAACTCACCCGTTCTCAAGTTGTAGACGTGGAGTAGTTCACCAACAGTCTAGAGCCTACCTTCGTCGACTTGCAGCCAGAGGTAAGAGCAGCAGCAGCAGCCCGCTTTAAACAGACGAGGAGGAGCGAAGTAGGCGGGAAGAGGACAGACTCTCTCGGTCGGAGTCCTGGTCCGGGGAGAGCGTGTGTGTGTGTGTGTGTGTGTGTGTGCAGAGCTACTCTTATAAACAACGACACAGCACTGGGATGTTTCTATAAAGAAAACGGAAATATTTAATTTGTTTGGGCGAGTTGCTTTTTTTTTCTTTTCTCTGTGGTCCACTTCGAGTTGGCTTCGTTCCAACGTTAAAGTTGTTTAAACAAAAGAGACAATGCTTTTAACACAACCCCACCGGCGACCGGGCGATCGTTTTATTAGTGTTCACTGACCTCCTTCTTTGGTCAAGAGTATACGGCGAGAAATTGCACGAAGATGACGCATTCTAAAACTAAAGTAAATATTTTGCAAACTCTGGGATGAAGGGGGCTCCAGTCTTCTTCTTACAGGTGACGATTGGTATGGTCATCATCACTGTATGGTGATGAGGGTCTCTGTTTCAGAAGGTGACTTTGACGGATGACGGATGGTTGGATGTGTTTTTTTAAGGGCCTACACATTGGCACCAAGCAGACTAATCTAATGTTCACACAATACCATGTGTTGTCCTGCCATTAACATCCCACTGCTCTGACTTGGGAGTTATCTGCAGTAAAATAATAAAACACAATAACACAAATACAAGATCAATCTAAACTGACATTGTATTAATGATAAAGCAACGATGAATAGAACCGTAGGCCCACCACGTAATGTGGCGCGATCTTGAAACATGTGGCCAGAGAGGAAGAGGGAATACAGGAGGAATTCCAGGACAGCGCTACGCTAGACATTCTGCGGTGGAGTGTGATGACCATATTAGGAGTGTGTGTGACCTATCCAGTAGAAAATGTGCTGGAGTTTAAAAAAAAAATAAAAAAAGGAACACAATACAAGTCCTCTCACTTGGTCTTCATATAAGGCACCAGTTCGCTGTTACTTTTAAACAGTAATTCCTTCACATCTTTTCAGAGTACAGCGATACCACAAGGCAAAGATTTGCTGTACCTTTACCAATTGAACTCCAAAAAAAACCCTAATTAATGCTACTTTCTGAAGCACTTAAGGAAAGACTGATATCAGTAAACGATATAAGCTGCCATATATGGACATGTCAGGTACGCCTAGCTACCATACATGGATAAATCAGGTAAGCCAACGACCCATCAAACCAAAACCCTGAAATCGAACACAGCTGGTATGTTTAAAACTACTTTTTCCAAAAGGAAAAAAACGGAGTAAAGCGGTTGTCCCCGAGGTCGGAAGAAACGGCCTATAAATTCAGCAGCAGTTGAAAGACGATCGGGGATTGATGATCCGAACGCTAAAGCGAATGCGTCATCAACGGACGGCCAAATCCGCCAGGATGCCTCTGGAGCCGGGACGTCACGTTAAGCACCAGGCGAGGTGAACGAGGACACCGCGCTGACACAAACAAAATAAGACACTTTTTTAACCAAAAGCACAGGCTTCTGTTTATTAGGTATAGTTACACAGATGATGTACCTCCACATCACTGAGGAAGACATGGCACATAGTCCACCTCTCTTCCTCTCTCTCTCTTTAACACACACTCACTCACACACACCACCTGTGTTTAGACATGAAGATTCACACACACACACACACACACACACACACACACACACACACACACACACACACACACACACACACACACACACACACACACACACACACACACACACACACACACACACACACACACACACACACACACACACACACACACACACACACACACACACACACACACACACACACACACACACACACACACACACACACACACACACACACGTGTAAGGACTGTACAAGACGCCCTGTAGGAGACGCCCCTTTGGTCAGCTACATCAGACACAATTGATTGAAAGCCAATCATGGGTTTAGTTACCGTTCAGGGTACAGGGAGAGAACATATACTGGCAAAGCAGTACAGGCAAATATGTAGACCTTTATGGGCCTATGCAAATATCTTCTTGTTTGATCAGTCATCCAAAAATAGCGGCGTACATTTGATAATTGATAATATATTTTCTTTCCCCCCCCCACACACACACACAGAGTTTAAGATCAATGGAGAATCAATGAGAGTGGGACATGCTCTGGAAAAGGTCATGGATGGGAAAACAGGACATCTGTTGTTTTCTAGAATGCGCTACAAGGACCTGAATGGTACAATGATAAACAGGGCAAATGAATGTACGCTTAGACTTATAACAATTTGCCTTTGCCCTTCATTTTATGAAAATATTATAATCATATGTAAATATACATTTGGACCAAAGTGATAAATCAAAAAAAGGTTCCAAACATTAGATTCACATGAATAGAATTATTTTTGTTGTTACACCACCTTCCAAAACGTCAACTAAATAATTAATAAGCAGCACTCACATAAGACATCATATAGCAAGACAATCGCCAAAAAAAAAAGTTAAAGAAAAAAAAAATATATATTCTCAAAGGAGTGCAAATGGCTCAACATCACGCCTGTCTACTTCATTCCTTCAAATCTAATAAAAGTTTCATGAAACAAAAAATACACACATAAAACCCATGTGAGAGGCTGGGGGGGGGGGGGGGGGGGGGGAGAGAACATAGGTTTTTCCTTAACAATGGGATGTGGAGGTACCAAAAAAAATAAAGTCATGAACATTCCTGCACAGCAGAAGATAACACGGTGAAAGGCAGAACACAATCTCCTCCAGCTTTCCTTTCACACCCCTCCCCTCCTCCCATCCCCCCCACCCACCACCCACCCACAGCACTCACAATTCCTCCATTTCCCTTCGCCCTTGCTTCCTAAACCCCACCCACACTGCTATCGCTTGGCTCTATCCCCGCCAACGGGCCAAAACTGTCCTTATCTCCCCCGCGGACTGAAGTGCAAACGACTACACCTCTTAAACCACCCTGTAGCCCCGTCTGGCTTCCAGCCAAGTCAACACGGCGTTGCCACGGTGACAGTCTGTCAACACTTCCTGCCTGTTTGACCGCACCAAACAACCGGGTAGGGAACAGCAACAACAACACACGAGTCGATGCCAACCAACTGCACGCCCTACAGTGCCAAGGCTTATATGGCTGCAAACATCTTATAAAGTTATAATTTAAAGCAGTTATCAACATAAATCTCATTTCAATGAAAGTGTCCAACTAAAAAAGTACCCTTTTGTTATGTGCAACACATTTGACACACCTGCTAATTTATGCAATATTTTAACACCTCACTATATTAAACTGCCATTGACCCATCAGAGTCCAAGCTTTTCTGTTCAGCGGATGAAACCCGGATGAAACCAAGTCATCAATTCAGTGGATTTATCCATTGGCTTGGGTCTATGGTCGTTTGTCATGCACGCACATCTACTATATACCGACCCTGTAATGATAACGCTTAGAACTCAAATAGATTAACATTAAAACCATAAGTCTGCATTTCTATCCCCACTCACATATATTGTGGGAATACCAATCGCATGGCACCAAATATATTCTGCAATTTTAAATCGATATTACGCTTCATGAAGCGAACTGCCGACTCAAAATAAGCACACAGAACCGATTGTAGCCTAAAATGTAATGCTAAATGATTTTGTACCCAGCTAGAAAGAGAATGGGGCAAATGCAGCACAAACAAATGGCACTAGCTTTTGACTGTTGACTCTCATTGGATCTCATAAACAACAGCCCTTCCAATCTCCCAGGAGCGGAGAGACAGGCTCCGCTTCTAAAATAAGGTGCCAAATCCCTCTGACTGGATCACAGTCAAAGGTCACTGGGAGAGATCCAACCACTTGTACACCCAGGTCATGCTCGGCCAGTGTCGAGACATTGACACAGAGCTATGTACTGTACAAGCCAATAGCCCGTACAGAAAAGCTGCATCAAGGACAATGCTACCATATGGACGGAGTGGGTATTTAAAAAAAAAATGCAGAAAACGACTACCTTGGGGTGGCCAGGCTTAAAAACTACAACCACCAGGCACTTGATTTAGAATCAAATGTACAGTACAGTTCAGCCCCTGGGACACATCAAGGCCCCCCGACTACAACGTCCGAACAGACCGACGGCGAGAAGGCAGCACAGACATTCAGGCTCCTGCCAAAAAACAAAACAGTCCCCCCCCCCCCCCCCCAACACTCCCACATTAGGACACAAGTGAACCCTTTGCATGCATAATCAACGTCACAGTGAAAATTGTTATACATGGATTGGCTTGACTTTGTAGCATGCTGCTAGACGTTAGGTATGCGCAAATGCTACCGGTACTGGTGATTGCCACACATTCACATTTGAAGCTAAACTTAACGGAATATATTTATAAAAAATAAAAATAAATTTAAAAAAAGATACATAGATACAGGTATAGTGGGCGCATCACAGGTGAGTGAAGAGGAGCAGAACTAGAATGAGGTAGAGACAGGGCCGTCCCCGTTACGAAGGGATGAGCGGGAGTGAGTCGGGAGTGAAAGGGAGAAGAGGGTTGGAAGGTGGGAGAAGATTACAACTAAAGAAGACAAACCCCACAAAAAAAACCCCAGAGAGAGCAGTGAGAGAAAGAGGGAATGTGGAGAGGTGGAGTGGAGACAGTCCATGGCGGGCTCACATCCGCAGGCGGTGGTGGTGAGGGTCGGCGAAGGGAGGCTCGGAGTCGTCCATGGGCAGCACCAGGCGGGTGCCCCGCATCACCAGCTCCTGGTCGCCGTACGCCAGCTCGCGGTCCAGCTCGTCCGAGAAGGAGGAGTTGGCGGCCCCGCCCCCGGCACCGGCGGCTAGGCCGGCCGGCCCCCCGCTGGTGTAGGCACCGGTGGCGTCCGTGCTGACCGTGATGTCCCCGTACGTCAGGCTGATGTCGCCGTCCGTCAGGATGAGGTCAGAGTCGTCGTCCTTCAGCTGGCACTCGTTCTGTGAGGAGGAGGAAACATGACGCCGAAGGTTTGGATTCCTAACAAAACGTACAGTTTAAAAATCTATTTTTTAATCAATTACTAGTTTGTACACTGTACAGCCTTGATATCCATCGTTTAATTCAAACATAAACTCAAATAGCAAATCATCGTCATCACAGCCACTAGGGGCTGAGAATCCCCACGTGTCTGTGCTTTTTTAAACCACTAAAATGAATGGCAGCAGCTCGGGGCCGAGGATCGAACTGCGGGCTTCTGACCTCGTAGGCCTGGGGGCTGGTGAGGCAGTGGGCCAGGGGCCCGCAGCAGGCGGGCAGCACGGCGTTGAGCGGTGGGCCGCTGTGAGTCAGGATGGGCTTCAGATAGCTGGTGAGGGGGGCCTAGAGTCAAGGACTATGTCAAGAGGTTTTAATAAAAGACACAAGCATAGTTTCTATCCACAGGCAGTGGGCCCACTGACCTGCTAGGTGTGCTGCCACTATCATAACATTGTTAATAACATTACACTGTCATACTTTGCTGGACTTTCTGGACTCCTATTAATTATTTACTGCAGTTACTAATTACAGATACTGCACTTCTCTGCACTGTATTCATGATGCTGCTGCACTACTGGCACTTTAAAAATGCTTTTAAATGCTTTCTGCACAATATACCACATGCACATATCATCCATCAATCCCTTTATTGTTATTTTGTTATTGTATATTGTTATGTTCATTTTTTATTTTATTGTGTTTAGTATTCTTATAGTATTATGTTCTAGAATTCCATACTGTGCGAGGGAATGGGGAGTAAGCATTTCAATATACTTGCTGCAAATGGCAAATCAAATTCTTGAATCTTGAATGCACAAGAAAACCTTGAATGACCTGAGATTTGATGAAGTTATTGGACAAAAAGTGTTAAGGTTTGTTTGACTAACAAACTTTATGTTCATGGTTCACATTTGTAAGGTCATCCTCAAGCGGCCAAATTAAGTTATTGATCTAAAGTGAGGGGGGGGGGGGGGCTCCATCTGTTGTCTGCCGATGTGAACTTCAACAATACGATGAAACGCACGCGCAGCATTTATACTGTCCCGTGGTTAGCTAAAGCTCTGCGACTAACCGCCAGCTCAAATCGGACACATCTGACGACAATCATCACTAGCATTTAAGATAAGGTATAGTACAGAGAGTTGATCCACCAGAAGGATACTTGTGGTCGAAGTTGTACCAGATCCGGAACAGCCAGGCGCTCTCCTGTTTGGTGGTAGTCCTCTCCGGACCTTCAGTGAAACTCTTTCAGAAGAAAAAATAAAAATAAAACGAGAAAAACAAACGAGAAAAACACGAGTGACGAGTTTGTCAACCTCTCTGAATTCTGCGTCAACACGGGAAGTCGTCTAAATATTAAATATTATATATATATATATATATATATATATATATCTAGTCTATATTATACTTACAGCGCTATCTTGGTCGGCATCCACACCCACTCTGTGGAAAGGGTTAACAAAGTGTAGGTAAAAAATGCAATCTGTGAACAATTCAAGTACAGCTGCCGACCATGTGAGAGTCCTTAAAGTAGCGTTCCTCTGAGTGGATCTCATCCCGCAGTGTTCAACGTACAGTTTGGACCAAAGGAATTCCCTAAAACAAGAATGATCAACTGGCACAACCTGTTCAGCAGAAACAGACCTGAGCTGCTGCTGCTGCTGCCTCGAAACCTGAGACCACCCAAAACCCGAGTGTGTACTTGTGTACTCTAATGATTCTAACTCATGGAGTCATGATGAGTCATGATGATGGACTCATGGAGTCATGGAGCACTCAGTGCTCCACGACTAACACTAAACTTTAAAAGAGACCTTCCGCAAAGTGTTAAATATGACCGGTCCATGCTGGGCCCGGGTGGTGTCGTACCGAATGTGCTGGCAGGAGAGCATTTGGGTGGTGCCTCCTCCGCAGACCCACACGGTGAAGAAGACCACCAGCAGCGTGGTGGTGAACATCATCTGGCGAGCGTAGGTCGCCGTGTCCCGGATGGACAGGGCAAAGGTCATGGCCCCGCGCAGTCCTGCGAGATCACACCGGGGACAATGTTTAGACACACACGTCAACAAGGTAAACTGCCTTTTATAATAGCGCTTTTATCCAAACCGCTTTACAAGTCATGCCTCACACTCACCCATTCATACACACATTCAGTCAGCCAGCCATGCAAGGAGACAGCCAGCATGTTGGGAGCAGTTAGGGTTATGGTGTCTTGCTCAAGGACACCTCAACCGTTTTTGCTAGGAGCAACCAGCAACCTTCCGGTTGTGGGGGCGACCGCTCTACCTCCTGAGCTACTGCTACAGCTAGGTCGGTCTTTTTTTAAACGTTTTACCTTAAATACATAAATATCCTGAAGTGATGGAAATTGGCCAAGAGATGGCCAAGTCTAAATAATTATTAACGTTATGTATGTTATGTATAGTTTGGTAGCTTTGATTCAAGTATTGGATAAATAGGTACGAAGAGTGTGCGTGTGCTTGTGTGCTTGCAAGCATGTTTGTTCACTTTATCTATTGTCAGATAGCCTTGTGAGGAAGTGGAGGAAAACAAAGCCAGACGACAGAGGTGACTAAAGCCCCTTTTTCTCGCTGTACTATCTTTACTCAGCTGAAGCGTTACACGCGGTGTCTGAAGGGGAAGAACACTGACCGGCAAACATCATCATGTGCTGGAAGTTGGAGTGGATCTTGTTGCGTCGGCCCAGGTTGAGGAGTAAGGACAGGGGGTAGATGTTGATAGCCCTGCCGATGAACACCGACAGCTGAGTGGGCGGTCAAGGAGGAACAAGTAACGGATAAACCGCCAATATTTAATATATACGTATACACAACGAGGGATCAACGTGTAATGGTAGCCGGCCACTAGCGCTGCGCAGTGAGTAAACCCTGACCCCCGACCCCCCTTAAGAGACTAGCAAGAGAAGCTAGAGCCTGTGGGTTTTAGCCTCATTGTTAGAGCGTCCGCCTCTCATGCCAGAGGTTGTGAGTTCGAAACCCAGTGTGGGACACTAACTGTTCCAAATTTGAATTGTCACTTGAGACTCGTACAATTACCGCGCTAACATTAGCATAGTGTTCACGTGCCTGCCCATAGAAGTGAATACAACACACGAACGCTGTGCTAACATAAGCGTAGCATCCCATGTGCACCCATAGAAGTAAAAACCAGAGATGAATGTCATTCTAACATTAGCGCAGCATGAATTGGACGTGTACCTATAGAACTGAATGCCAATGATGAATGCTATGCTAACATTAGCATATTATCCCATCCATGTGCACCTACACAAGTGAATATCAGTGTTAGCATAACATTTTGTGCACGCCTTTAAAATATATTTCACACATGAATGCTATGCTTACATTTAGCATAGCATCTCCCCCCCTCCTGTGTACCGATACAAGTGAATACCGTTAATAGGGCCAGCCACTTAAACAATGCGCTAACAGGTGAACCGACGAGTGGGAAGGATACGAAAGCCCCGGCGATAAACATGGGGTTGAACACATGGTTCTGGAAGGTGAACAGCGTCAGGCCCATGTAGGAGAAGATGAAGTTCTCTGCCAGGAAATTCAGCAGCTCAAACAACTTTTGAGAAAACAAACGGCAAAAAACGTCACTCACACACACACACAAACAAACACAGCATTCCGCCATTCAATCCTCATCATTGTTAACCTGTTTAGCTTTGTTTTTTCAAAAAATGTTATTCTTCAATTGTTGTTTATTTTTATAAAGAGTACTGCTCTACAATTTCGTTACACTTACACACAGGACTTATATTAGATATTAAAATACGGTGAGCACTTATTGGCTCTACGAGGAGTGTACAGAGACTTCATTACATTTACATTTACATTTAGGGCATTTGGCAGACGCTTTTATCCAAAGCGACTTACAAGGTGTACATCATTAACGGCGTACAACGTTTTTCCCGGACGGCCGTGATCGTACCTGTTTGGTTCTGATCTGGGAATCCGGGGACAGGTTGTTGAAGGTGTAGTGTGCCTGGGTGATCCCACAAAACAGCACTGCAACAACGCCTATCTCACACACACGGCAAAAAGTGCATATTTGATACACTATACTAGTGATTTTTTTTTGGAAACAAATCTCCCTATGGACTCAAGAGACCCAAGAGAGTCGTCTTACTGTAAAATACATAACATCTCCCCCAAATGACACATCCTTTCACAATGAATGACTAAACAAGAGCCACCAAAAAAAACATACACTACTAACATAATAATGAACATACAAATGCTCCTACACTTCCAAAATGGAGGTAGCGATCTTTGCCATGTGACAGAAAGGGGGAAATGGCCCCATGTTAGGACACAGGGCCCTGCATGAGATGTGTTTGTCAGACCATTATCCACGTCATCGTGGAAGAATGCATATGCTCCTGTTAAAAAACCGATCCTTGGCAGATGGATAAATATGTGTGTGCGTGCATGTGCATGTGTTGTGCGTTTATTACCTGTGAAGCCGCAGGCCTCTGCCAGGAGGAATGTGCTCCAGGACATGAGGAAGAACAGAGCCGTCTCCAGCAGCTGAAAGTCCCTCAGCTTGGTGAACTTGGTCACGTGACGAGCGACAGTCAAGGAGTCAAGCGGTTACACGGAGTTTGTGTTAAATGGGCCCTTGACTTCCCCCATCCTCTTCACGGTGTAATGCGGCTGCCAAAGTAACCGGGGGGAGAACTGGAATGGCAAATAATACATATGGAGTACATATGGAGTACATATGGAGTACTGAGTTGTTGCATAACTCCAAGTCTCCATGTCTTGGACACTCCATGTCCAAGTCAGGTTTGGCGAATTTCGTCTGTGTGCTATGATCTGTTGATTCGATTTACAAATAAAATATCTTTACAAACCCCTGGGGAAACTGGCCATTTTGGCCTAGTCAGTTTTTTTTGGCTTGTTTGGTTGTTGAACATTTCTCCGAACCTTTCTTGTGCCACATAACAAACAGCACAACAAAGTCAAACATCGACCAGAGCCGAAGTACATGTTAATGGGAAGGATATGAGGGCCGTCATCACTCCAGTAGACACCCCCAGGGCGAAGGAGCCGCTGAAGACGCCCAGGAACACACCGAGGGACTTCAGCACGGCCATGACCTCGAAGGTGTGGCTGTTGTCCCCCTGGGGCTGGTAGGCCACGATGGACCTGTGATGACGAGGCGTGAATGAGAGCGTGACAGAGCATGTTAGGGCTGCAGGAAATGTTTGTTTATGAACAGATCATTGCAATTTGTTTTGTTTTGTTTGTTTTTGGGACACGTTTGGTCTTGTCAAAGACCAAACGTGTCCAAAAACTGGTGCAGTGGTGGTGTCGCCTAGAGAAGTGTGTATACCCTTTCATTTATAAACCCAAGAATTTGTTTAAGCGGTTCGTCCAGCAAAGGATAACAAGTGACATGCAAGACTACTTGTATACTTAGTTCACCCAAAAATGGGCCAGTAGTTTGTGCACATTTTCACTTTCCATCTGCTACTTGACTTCAGGGAGTAAATGCCTGTACCTTCTGGCAGGGGGACTAACCAATGGGAATCAGCCTTGTGGCTGCATTTACATTTTAATTTGTTTTAAAATGTTCATGAATGTGCAAGTGTCCCTCTTGAGCATATCAATAAATGTCCAATTTCAGTACTCAAGCAATCAGCAATCAATACTGGCCCCACGGATTTTAGGCTGAGACTACTACATAATTATGCAAATTTTATAGAACCTATTCCCTACTCTTTTGTCCATCCACACATGAAAATTGGGTTTCTCCAAGTTCTCTCACCTTGCAAGTAGTCTATAGGCCGGTAGATCATTTGTAAACTGTCTCTTGCTACAGATAGTGTAGGCTACAGTGCCACCATTCATTCGTTAATTTTTTGTCTTTTTGTCTTACACTTAGTCAATTTTGCATTTACGCATACATTTTACAGGGTGTAGCTCATAGGTATCCGCAACAAATGTTTTTAAAGCAGGCCAGACTTAGAAGCGCAGAAGTGAGAAGTAGCTGGTGTGGCTTCAGAGAGTGTGAAGAGGGTCTTTTTCCTGAGTCTCATGCTCAGTGTGTGAGAGAGTTGGCTTAGCTCCTCATGTGTTGCCTCTCATGATGTGGCTGTTGCAGGACAACAGTGAACGATCAGCAGCACCAGAGAGGATTTAGAAGTAGGTACGCGCCGCATACCTTCTCACACCCTGCACTACACCGCGGACGCCAACTCAATACGAGTTCTGCAACTTTGGCATAGCGTAGAGCAATTTCCATAACGGGAATGTTTGGCTCTTGACAAGGAAAGGGGTTTTGCAATCATACCGCCGGTTGGTTCTAAAAAAAATCAGTTGTAAAAATCCACCTCAGAGCTACTCTGCTGCAGTGACAGTTGGGGGTGGCAACGGGACGCGGATATTGGATTTGTAAATGGCTGCCTTTCCCCAGTGTAACTATATTCATGATGCTGCTGCACTGCCACTTTAAAATGCTTTTTGCACCAGTGACTGATGGACGATGCAGTCACTCTATTGTTCTTTATTATGTATAGTACTGTTATAGTATAGTGTTGTATATAGTATAGCATATAGCATATAGCATAGTATAGTATTGTTGTTGAAATTCATACTGCGGGAGGGAATGGGGAGTAAGCATTCCATTGTACTCGTTGAACCTGTAACACCTCAGATGAACCTAAAACGCGGCAGCACTGGGCTGAGGACTTACGAGGACAGGACCACCGCCACTGCGTCGTTGAGCACACTTTCCCCAAACAGCAAGGCGTAGAGATCCACGTCCACATGCAGCTCGTTGAAGATGGCCAGGACAGTCACTGGAACCAAACACAAACACACATAAGCATAAAAACACACACACACACACACACACACACACACACACACACACACACACACACACACACACACACACACACACACACACACACACACACACACACACACACACACACACACACACACACACACACACACACACACACACACACACACACACACACACACACACTTTATCCCGCTTATACCCCAGTTACCAACAATGATTAGATATTAAGTTCATTTAAATCGATTCATTTTTAATCAACTTAATTAGCTGATATTTAAATATTCTCCCACAGTGCTTTGAGCATATTGCTTTTGCGTTGTAAAGGAAACATCTGGTCGATAGCTAAATTTGCATTGATTCAGAACTGTTAAAAGGCAGAGGTATCCCGTTATTGAAAATGAATGCACACCTTTTGGAACGTTATTGACGTTATTGATTCCCCGATGCTGTGGAATCAATAGCAATAATGAGTAGGAGTTTGAATCTTACTAAAGGCTGACCCAGGAACTCTCTGCTGTCCACGCTACTCCCTTGCAACTAGACGATCCACCCTCCATGTTTAATTACCTATATTAAACTATGATCTCTCATCTTAGAGATCCACTGCTACAATTCTGTAATAAAGCATCGCCATTACATCCAAGTATATTAACACTTCTAATCCAAGCGCTGGTACACCTTGGAGAGACGGTAAGGGTAGGGGGACAGACAAACTCACCAGGGTCAGTGGCAGAGATGATGGCCCCAAAGAAGAGACAGTCGGTGAAGAAGAAGTCTCCGTTCAGCTGCCCCATATATTTCATTAGAGTCACACAGCCGTACATCATGAGCCTGCCGAGCACAGTAACGTCACTCTACTGTAACACTACGAAAGACATTGGCATGGATGGCCACGCGTGAGCTTGTTCTCATTGCATACTGTTAAGAGTACTGGTTAGTGAAGGTTCCTTCTTTACCCAATGGCGAAACAGGAAAGCAGTGTTCCCATGAAGGCAAAGGCCAGGATGGACCCCATGTTTCGAAAGAAATGTCTCTGAAAGGCATTGACATTCAATGTTAAAATTAATAAAGTATTGTGTTTGTGTGTGTGGGGGTGAGAGTGTGCCTGTAACGATACCGTACCCTTTTGAGGCTGTAGCCGGCATGGAAGATGATCGGAGGTAATAGGATGTTGAAGAACACTTCCGGGTCAAAAGTCACCTGGGTCCCATAGAAAAATACCACTCCATTATAATGCTGATATACAGTTACGATGTTACTTACTGTTAAGTTAGTGTTTGGTTGGTAAAACCAACAGCCACTTGGCAACAATGAATGATAATAATAGTTGTACACTAATATATTGCGGTTTCCATACCCCTGTAGTTAAATGAAAGACATTTAATTCAGAATGAAGAGGCTGCTGAGCCAGACTACCGAAAATGGTTTCTCAAGGGTCAAATTTACTCACAAGGGAGAGAAAGCTACTCACAAAGGAAAACAGATATGTATTTTTAAATCTACACTTATCCTTTACTTGTTTTGGTTGAAACTCAGTGCCATTGAGCAACTTTGTATTGAAATATATTTAGATTTTTAGTCACATTGAATACATATTGCTTAATATTTATTTATAGACATTCAGGCTAAGTTTGTTCAGCCCTGAATACACAGTGTGTATTGTGGTAATGTCACTTTCTCAGTTAAAATACCCTAATTAAGTCAAATGACTGAAAAATATGTAAAAACTGTACATCTGTACACAAACTACACTACACAATGGTGCATTGAGCATCTGTAAACGGTCCTTTACAGACTAAATCTTAATTCTAACTTGCAACAACTTGAAACACATTAAGCTGAGAAGTTGAAAAAACGGTGAGCAGCACACCGAAAACAAACAGTTCCCCCCCCAGTACCATTTACCTTCCTCAGCATCTCGTTGTCCTGCACGTCGTCCACCTCGCTGGCACTGATCTCTCCCTTCAGGGTGTACTCGTAGAATTTGCCAGTGATGTTCACAAGGAGGGTGGCGGGACTGGCATTGACGTGGCAGCTCAGGGTGGCTGCACTGATGTCACGGGGAACATGGATGGCGTAGCGCAGCACCACTCCGACCAGTACGCCTACACACACACACACACACACACACACACACACACACACACACACACACACACACACACACACACACACACACACACACACACACACACACACACACACACACACACACACACACACACACACACACAGTATTGGTCAACACATCGACACAAACTGGGATTTTACAGTTATGAAAGGGAGGCATGTGAATTGTCTATTGTCATTGTTGACATTCTGATAGGCTAGAATGGGGTTTAAAAAAACAACCACAACTTGGTCGTTAACCTAATTGAATGAATGTGAAATTAATATTTACAATATGACAAATCTGGAATTCAACCATTTCAATTTGAATTTGAATGACAATCGAATTTCTGGAAAGCACTATTTACAATTTGACCAATATGGAATTCAACCATTTGTGTATCTAATGTTTGATATTTTGCTGTCATATGAGAGATTCATGCCACCAATGACCAATGCATACTGCAGGCGGGGTTCTCACCATATATCATCGCCAGTCCTGTTTCGTGTAAGAATCGGAATCGTCGGTGCTTGAACAGCCAAATAGTTAAAATAGTAAGTGTGAGGAGCATGATGAAGATGAGTAAATCTGCACTATCCTGCCTGTGGCTTTCTTCCGCCTTCTTCTCTGTCACAATGTTCTCCATGGAGCTGTCCTCTTGGGGTGATGATGCTCTGCAAACACATATGCAGACAGACAGACTGACGAGCAACAGCGCCCATAATGTCCTTGTTGCCCGTCTGGCACTGCTGACAGTCAATCTATATCCCATGGTGGTTATTTGGCCGTCAAATGTCACACTGTCGGTGGTCGAAAATGCAAACTTGACTATTTTAGTCAACCTGTAAAGTGGACACAGGAGAACGACGACAGCAACACAAAATTCAACCCTGCCCCGGAAGCGAAAATGTTTACAAGAAGATGTACTTTTTTATTTTTTATATTTGTAAAAGATGTCAAATATCTAAATATCTAAAATATGTACTAGATCATATTTTACTACAGTGAAAATGGATGATAATTTCTGTTGGATGCATAAAAGTAAATAAAAGTGATAGTATAAATGCTTCTTTAGGACATGTTTGGGGGCTTTTATTGTGAAAGATGATTTTGAACCGGAATAGAGAAGGCTGGCATAACGATGGCATTTTGACTGTTGTTTATTTCCATTTTGATAAGCAGCTTCAGTACTAGTGAGATAGTACTGCGTATCACGTTTAAAGCAACATTATGTTTAACGGCCATTTACATGTTACAACGTTTACTCAAATGGTGCAACGTTGACAAAATGTCAACATATGTCGCGAGACAGGCCACAACATAACACTGGAGTCTAATGATGCGTTCAAAGCTTCGCGTAAATCGTAAAATTAAGCCTTTTCAGATACAAGTAATTACACGAATAATTACACTATGAAGTGACATAGCATCCAAAAGCAAGCACATACACCTTTTAGTGAATACCTAATTTATTTTTATCCAAAATAGCAATATTAAAAGACAAGAAACTCCTGATAATATAAGATTATAACAGTGACCGTATGCACTTGAATGTAGCAAAGGCTTACGGTATCCGTCCGGTAAACACAGTGTTCGCTGACCGATACGAGACGGTTTCTTTCTTTTTTTTTAAATACAAATTTTTCCATACATTTTAATAGTTAAATGCAGCTATTGCATGTGAACAAACAAGAAAATGACATCGAAAATCAAAGGTAAAGGTTTTTTTTATTATTGTTATCGAATAGGATCTAGCATGCTAACGTTAGCTTCTCGTGATGCAGCCCTGCAATGTTATTATTGTGTGACAACATTACCACCTGTATGTTGGACATCCGTACTGTGTATCTTGTGTAGTATATTATTATGTACGTGTTGTGCATGGTGATGCTTATAATAAGTTCATGAATAGTTACCGCTTTAATCTCCATATCATGGTATAATTAAATAAACTGCATAGTAACCCGTTTGTAACTGCCTCTGCATGCCACTTTTCTTATTTGCTCATCATGCAGTTCTTGACCCTTTTTCGTCAACATGCGGACTCTTTGGCCTCTTCGTGGCTCTTCTGAGGAAGCGGGGTTGCTAACTATTGTGCCTTCTTCCCTTTGTGGTTGCACGGTTGCTCTGTCTTCATTTGCACCCTCTTTGTCAGGTGCTTGTGCCTGCATGTCTGTGCAATGTACATCCACAACAACCACACGCTGGCTGCCACTCTCAGACATCTTTACTTGGTTTAATGTTGTTACTCACTGCTTTCTGATGCTGTCTTATGGAGCAGTAAGTTCTCAAACGCAGAGAACTAAATCGATTGGAAACTATTAAGAAGTTAAAGGCTGCCAAGGCACGACAGCAAGTGTATGAGCAGAGCGAATGTTCAGCTCAAGCAGCTAAACGA
Organism: Muraenolepis orangiensis; assembly: GCA_027704905.1. Lineage (NCBI taxonomy): Eukaryota > Metazoa > Chordata > Actinopteri > Gadiformes > Muraenolepididae > Muraenolepis > Muraenolepis orangiensis. The sequence goes on from CM051001.1 coordinate 22,301,788, forward strand.
AGTGATTGCTCAGATGAAGAAGTAAATGAGCTTCTCCATCGACATGTCTCTGTGAAGAGTGAAGTGGAAATCAAGCCTCAAACTAGCCTATTACAGCACCGTTCTCCACCACGAGCTGTATCACAAACAAGGCAAGAAGACAGATCTGAAGACAGCACCACAACGCTTGTCAGATTGTTCGCAGAAACCATCAGTGCAAGTCGCATTCCTATACCTGAACCTACAGTGTTCAATGGCGACCCACTCAGATACAACGACTGGAAGGTGTCCTTTCAGACGCTTGTTGGCAGGAAGAACATACCAGCCGAAGAGAAGATATATTATCTGCGCAAGTACGTGGGTGGATCTGCCAAGAAGGCCATAGAGAGCTACTTCTTACTAGGCACAGAGTCAGCCTATTATGCAGCATGGCACATCCTAGATGAGCGATATGGCGATCCATTCCTCATTGCCAAGGCCTTCAGAGATAAGATTGAGTCATGGCCCAAGATAAGCTCCAAATGCAGTGTGGAACTTCAAGAACTCGCCGACTTCCTGCGCAGCTGTGAGGCTGCCATGTCTCAGGTCAGAGGTCTTGAAATACTTAATGATTGCAACGAGAACCAGAAAATACTCTTCAAACTTCCAGACTGGCTGACTTCAAAATGGCATAGGAAGGTCATGGCCACAGAAGAAGAAACTCGCATGTTCCCGAGTTTTAGCCAGTTTGTCAAGTTCCTCACACGTGAAGCCAGAATCGCTTGCCACCCAATAACCGCTCTTCATGCTCTGAAGCCAGGGGGAAGTGTTCTGGACAAGGGTTCCAGGAGCAGAGATCCTGGAGCAAGGGTTTTAGCAACCAGCTCAGATGAGAAAGTCGTCGCCACAGGCTGTGTCTTCTGTGAGAAGGCAGGACACAGTCTGCAGAAGTGTCGCAAGATTATGCAGATGACAATCAGTGAACGAATTAAGTTTGTTCAAGAGAAGAGCTTGTGTTTCGGCTGTCTGAAGTCTGGCCATCGCTCCAAGGACTGTAGAGATAGAAACACCTGCGACACCTGTGATAGAAGACATCCAACTTGCCTCCATGATGATCGCACCAAGGAAGAAAGGATGTCAACAAGGCCGGATGGAGCAAGGAACAGTGATAAGTACAAAGAAAGAGAGAATAATCAGCCACGAAACCAGGCAGAGAGACCATCACGTGAGGCGACATCGTTTAGAGTCATCCAGAATGATGGGGACACTCATACATCCACAATAGTTCCAGTGTGGGTGTCATCTACAAGTGAGCCAAGTCGTGAGGTTATGGTGTACGCACTCCTTGATACACAAAGTGACACAACCTTTATCCTCGAAGAGACAGCAAAGGCTCTTAACACAAAAGGGGAACCAGTTCAGCTAAGGCTCTCTACGCTAGCTTCAAGAAACACAGTCGTGTCCTGTTGGAAGCTGACAGGTCTACAAGTAAGGAGTCAATTCAGACAAGATAATCACTCTGCCAGTGACTTACTCAAGAGAGTTTGGTGGTCGAAAATGCAAACTTGACTATTTTAGTCAACCTGTAAAGTGGACACAGGAGAACGACGACAGCAACACAAAATTCAACCCTGCCCCGGAAGCGAAAATGTTTACAAGAAGATGTACTTTTTTATTTTTTATATTTGTAAAAGATGTCAAATATCTAAATATCTAAAATATGTACTAGATCATATTTTACTACAGTGAAAATGGATGATAATTTCTGTTGGATGCATAAAAGTAAATAAAAGTGATAGTATAAATGCTTCTTTAGGACATGTTTGGGGCTTTTATTGTGAAAGATGATTTTGAACCGGAATAGAGAAGGCTGGCATAACGATGGCATTTTGACTGTTGTTTATTTCCATTTTGATAAGCAGCTTCAGTACTAGTGAGATAGTACTGCGTATCACGTTTAAAGCAACATTATGTTTAACGGCCATTTACATGTTACAACGTTTTAAGAGAGTTTATCCCTGCAAACAGAGACCATATTCCCACACCAGAGACAGCGAAGGCATGGCCTCATCTTGAACACATTGCAGATGAGATCGCTTCTCAGCAAAGCTGTGATGTCGGCCTGTTAATTGGCTACAACTGTGCTCAAGCCCTCGTTCCAAGACAAGTGGTGACTGGTGAGGAACATCAGCCGTTTGCTCAGAGAACAGACTTGGGTTGGAGTGTGGTGGGATATGGTAACCCGTGTCTCAACTATGGGGATACAATCGGAAGCAGTCATCAAGTCATTGTGAAGCAAGTGACGCCAGGTCTACCGTCCTCTTCAGACCTCGCAAGTGAAGTGCACTATGTCTGTAGAACACAGATCAAAGAAGTTGTGTTACCTGCAGATGTCATGAAGATGCTTGAGTCTGACTTCGCTGAAAGAGTGTCAGAAGCCAGCCCCATCTCTCAAGAGGATCTAAGGTTCCTGTCGAAAATGGAGAAGGGCATCAAGTTAAAGAGCGACGGTCATTATGAAATGCCGCTGCCATTCAAGAAGGAAAGGCCTAACTTACCGGATAACAAGATCTGTGCTATCCATCGTCTCAATTGCCTAGAAAGGAAGTTGAGAAGAAACGATCAGTACCACAAAGACTACAAGACCTTCATGGATGGGACCATAACCCGCGGAGATGCAGAAAAGGTCCCAGAGAAAGACATCTACAAAGCTCCAGCTTGGTATATCCCACATCATGGGGTGTATCATCCACAAAAGCCTGGGAAGATACGTGTTGTTTTCGATTGCTCCGCCAAGTACCAAGGGGTATCCTTGAACGACTATCTCCTGACGGGTCCAGAGTTGACAAACACCTTAGTGGGAGTTCTGTATCGCTTTCGAAGAGGTCCGGTGGCAATCGTGTGTGACATAGAACGCATGTTCCACCAGTTCCATGTCAAGGCGGAAGACCAAGATTACCTACGATTTCTTTGGTGGGACGATGGAAATCTTGAAGACCAACCTTCCATCTATCGGATGAAGGTCCACTTGTTTGGTGCAGCTTCGTCACCTGGCTGTGCAAACTATGGACTGAAGCACATCGCTGCCGAAGGACGAGGAAACTTTAGTGAAGAGACCATAAAGTTTATCCAAAGGAACTTTTACGTTGATGACGGGTTGTTAAGTGTAGCATCTGAAGACCAAGCAATCCAGCTGGTGAAAGAAGCAAGAGAGCTTTGCAGCACAGGCAAGCTCCGGCTGCATAAGTTCATCTCGAACAGTAAGGAAGTCCTAGCCACAATCCCAAAAGAAGAGTGTGCTGAAGCTCCCAGAGACAAAGACATGGCCCTGGGTGAATTGCACATGGAAAGAGTACTCGGTGTGCAGTGGTGCGTGTCTTCCGATGAGTTCCAGTTCAGGGTGATCGTCAAAGAGAATCCACTTACCCGAAGAGGAGTCTTGTCCACGGTCGCTTCGGTATACGATCCTCTGGGTTTTGTGGCGCCCTTCATCCTGGTGGGAAAGCAGATCCTGCAGCAGATGTGTCGTGACAAGCTCAGTTGGGATGACACCTTACCTGATGACTTACGACCTCTGTGGGAATGCTGGCTCCAAGACCTACAAAATCTGGCTGGTGTGAAGATTCCAAGATGCTACGTTCCATCAAGCTTCAAGGTCCAACATTACGAACTTCACCATTTCTCCGATGCCAGTGTGTCGGGCTACGGAGAGTGCTCGTACCTCAGAGCAGTGAGTACGTCAAGTGAAGTCCACTGTTCCTTGGTAATGGGAAAGTCAAGAGTTGCCCCTACTAAAGTCACAACCATACCAAGGCTTGAGCTGTCAGCAGCAGTTGTAGCTGTCCGCACCAGTGACATGCTCAAGAAAGAACTGGACATAGAGTGCCTACAAGAAGTCTTCTGGACTGATTCAAGGGTTGTCCTTGGGTACATCAATAATGAAGCCAGAAGATTTCATGTGTTTGTGGCAAATCGTGTAGAACGCATCAAGCAAAGCACAGAGTCTACACAATGGAGGTATGTGGCTTCGGAAGAAAATCCAGCCGACCATGCCTCAAGAGGTCTCACAGCAGAGCAACTGATATCCTCTAACTGGTTCACAGGCCCAGACTTTCTTTGGCAGAAAGAGTTACCAAGTGGAGAAGTCAAGGTGGGAGAGATCGCAAGTGACGACCCTGAATTTAAGAAGGTTCAGGTTCTCAACACCCAGGTGAAAGAAGTCAGGTCGCTACTAGATCGCTTACACAAGTTTTCAGACTGGTCCAGAATGGTGAAAGCTATCGCCAGACTTCAGCGCCACGTGAAAGAAATTAAAGGTCTCAAGCCAAAGTCCTGTGAAGCCACCAGTTTAGAGGAAAGGAGAGAAGCGGAGCTGACCATAATCAAGATGGTTCAAGAAGCAACCTTCTCACAAGAAATAGAGTTACTCCAGAGTCACAAGGAGACACCAGTCAAGGGCAGAGCCAATAAGTTGCACCGGTTAGGTCCATTCCTGGATGAGCAAGGTGTCCTCAGAGTTGGAGGTCGCTTAACTCACGCCACCTTAGACCCACAGGTGAAGCATCCAGCAGTCCTTCCAAAAGACAGTCATGTGTCGGTGTTACTCGTCAAGCACTATCATGAGAGAGTGCACCACCAGGGACGAGGGATGACCATGAATGCGCTCCGATCCAATGGCATATGGATACTAGGCTGCAGCAAGGCAGTATCATCCCATATCTACAAGTGCACTATGTGCAGGAAATTCAGAAGATGCACTGAACAGCAAAGAATGGCAGACCTCCCGGAGGACCGAATGGAAACAGCTCCTCCATTCACCTACTGCGGGATGGACTGCTTTGGACCATTCTACGTAAAGGAAAGAAGAAAAGAGCTAAAGCGTTACGGATTGTTACTTACCTGCATGTGTTCCAGGGCTGTTCACATTGAAATGCTCGACGACTTGACCACGGATGCTTTCATTAACGCTCTGCGTTCATTCATCGCCATTCGTGGAAAAGTGCGCCAGATAAGAAGCGATCAAGGGACAAACTTCGTCGGAGCAAAACGAGAGTTCGATGAAGCACTGAAAGAGATGGATCAGGAAGAGTTCAAGGAACTTGGATGCGAGTTCATCATGAACACCCCTGCTTCAAGTCATATGGGTGGTGTCTGGGAAAGACAAATACGCACTATCAGAAGTGTCTTGACGTCCATTCTAGAACAGTCAGCCACACAGCTTGACTGCTCCTCTCTGCGAACGTTCCTGTATGAAGTCATGGCGGTTGTAAACAGCAGACCTCTGACCACTGATTGTCTCAATGATGCAGCTAGTCCAGAGCCCCTGACACCGAACCACATCCTGACCATGAAGTCCACAATCCTCGCTCCGCCTCCTGGAAAGTTCGTCAAGGAAGATCTGTACCTCCGCAAAAGATGGCGTCGAGTTCAACTCTTATCCAACCACTTCTGGACAAGATGGAAGAAAGAGTACCTCCTAAACCTCCAACAGAGACAGAAGTGGACCAAAGATCGTAGGAACGCAAAGGTCAATGACGTTGTGCTCCTACAAAATGATGCCACACCACGTAACCAGTGGAGGTTGGCGAAGGTTATCGAAGTGTACCCAGGGAAAGATGGGAGAGTACGAAGACTTAAGTTGCTTATCAGCGACTCAACCCTTGATAAGAAAGGAAAGCGCATCTCTAAACCTGTCCACCTGGAGAGGCCCATCCATAAGACAGTGACGCTGGTGGAAGCAGACTGAAGTTCTTTCTCTCTCTATCTGTCTCCCTCCAGGCCTTTCCTGTGGAGGCCAAGGACCGAAGTTATTGTATTTAGTTTTGTTTACTTTCTATGTAGTATGTGGGTTCTAAGTCATTGTAAAATCATATACAAGTGATATGTTTGGTGGGAGTGTAACTGCCTCTGTGTTCAGTTTGAGTTTTGGTTCCTACCAGTTTTTGGTTCCTACCTAAATGCTGTAGAGTAAGAGCGGAACTAATGGTTGAAGCGCACAGTGTTCCGGGGACGTTTTATGCCGACGCACACGCGTGTAGAAATCTCTATATAAGAGAAAGTTCCGTCACAGTTAGTCAGTTCGGTCGATCAGTTCAGTCAGTGAAGTTCCATAATTTCCTCTCTTATTGCATGCAGCCAATAAGGTACGTTTGGTGTTGTGGTTGTTAGCTGTGTGTAAGCTCAAGCCAGGTAGCTAAAGTGCTAACGAAATGTTTGCTAAGTGAGTTTATTGTTATTATTATTGCAGAAGGATTTAATGTGTTTTGTAGGTTAAGTTCATTTTGGTTAACAATATTGTAAAGACATGTGACACTAAGAGACGAAGTAGAAATAATATGGATGTATGTTGTTATTGTTTGATCTGTGATTTATTGTATTTCATGTGTGTGTTTCACAGTTCTCACGGTCTGGATTGAATAAATCCTATCAGTATCATAAAGAACGCATAGCTGTCATCATTGCATGAGAGGGAGTTACACCGTTGGCATGACATTGTTATTTGAATGTATTCGTGTAGTGGACTACGTGGTAAACGTTTTATAACAAGACTTGTACACTACAAGAACTCCATATTATCTATTACGTCCGTTTTGTTTGCATACAATATAAGCCAGTGAGGGAACAAGAAACGTCCCCATAATAATTGTGAATTGTTTTAGTAAACAAGCACCAGAGACTGAAAGGCTGGTATCCTATTCCTATACAATTCCACTCAACACAATGGGAGTTATTCGTATGCTTGCTTAATTAATACATTTGGTGACTGTTAATATAGACCGTTTCTGATTTCAGTTGGAAAAGTTGGCTCAAAGAGCAAAGAAGATGCTCCCCACGAGTTGGAGAGTCAATTCGTACTTAGGCTGCCCTCGGTAAGAATATAACGTATTGCTCTGGAATTGAATGTGTTGCAATCAGATGAAATACAGATTGGACAACTAAATCAATGTTTTAGTTTGAGACTGCCTTCTCCATTGTCGGGATAGTCATTTTATAAACATTCAAACTTTGTTATTTTTTTTAAAGGAATATGCCTCAACTGTCAGGAGGATTGCCCAATCAAGCAGTATGAACATGAAGGACAGACTTACTATTGAGCTGCACCGTAAGTCACTACTATTTTTAATGACAGACAATTTTAATTCATATTTGGGACAGCTGCAAAATACTTTAATTTATGGTTTTTACTTGGAAATCCATTTGAATATGTTGTATCTTGAATGTTATTTTTTCTATAACCATAAACCCAAAAGTGGTACAATTTAAAACACCCTATTGACTTTGTGTCTGGCATTATAATACCAGTCCAAAACGGTATAGCCCTAATTAGTATATAAAATGTCTCTTATGTTTTTCTGGAATAGCGGATGGTCGCCATGGTATTGTGAGAGTCGATCGCGTCCCGTTGGCCTGCAAGCTGGTGGATCTGCCCTGCATCCTGGAGTCTCTGAAGACTGTGGACAAGAAGACGTTCTATAAAACGGCGGATGTCTGTCAGGTAGGGACATACAATACTTTAATCTAAACATAACTAAGGTGCAAGGGCAGTATAGTGAGTCTAGCTGTACGAAAGATACCGAACACCTACCCGCTTTTTAATAACCTGTATCAGTGTGCGTCCCTTTGGCTTAGTAACATGATGTAGCATCACAGTCATACAGAGTACAGAGTTAAAGTGTGGATCCATGCAATTATATTTAATAAAGTTGGTACTGTTACATGGTTTCATTTTTATGAGCACCATTTCCTGCACATAAACCATTTTGATATGCAAAAAAATAATGCATGGCTAATGTAAAGTGTACATCATTTAAAAGAGCGCATTTTGCATAAGCCAAACCCGGCAGCCTCATCAATGAAAAAATTCTAAATAAAACGCCATTGCATAGGAGAATAGTCAACGTTTTGCTTTCAATGGGAACTTTTAGGTATGAAAACGCAACAACAATGCACTGTATTGGTCAGTACCGCCTGCTAAGCTCCAACTTGACTGTCCACATGTTAGATGCTGGTGTGTACACTAGATGGAGACCTCAACCCTCCTCTAGAGGAGCCCACTGGAAGCACCGACCCCAAGAGCAAGAAGAAGGACAAAGACAAGGACAAGAACAAGAAGTTTGTCTGGAACCACGGAAGTGAGTACACACACACACACACACACACACATCATTGTGCTTTGTTGTCTGGAAGCATCTCCATAGCGATGGTGTTGGGGGTTAACTTCCCAGCCACTTGCTACCAGGGTTATGGTCTGGTCGCTGTGTTGAACCCCCTCTTTTGCTGCAACTTGGGCTACACACACACACACACACACACACACACACACACACACACACACACACACACACACACACACACACACACACACACACACACACACACACACACACACACACACACACACACACACTTTTTTTTTTTGGATTGTGGAGCGTCAGTGTTCAACGATGTTACGGTTGGCCCTCTGCTGTGTTTTTATTTATTGATCCTGTAATCCTGCTCTCTCTCTTCCTCTCCTCCAGTCACCCTACCTCTGAAGAACACACGCAAGAGAAGATTCAGGAAGACGGCAAAGAAAAAGGTTCGGACATTTTTTTCGTATTATCCATTTTCATATAGCTTTCCTCTCCTCTTCCGCATTTCACCCCCACCTTCCCTTCTCTGAACAGCATCCTATTTGGTTGGTGTCTTTCCAAGAAGGAATTAGCATTTCACAAAACAAGAACTGAGATGCCGCTCTGAGCACTATTGATCCACCACCCCCTCTCCTCTTTTGTAAACGCTAATGTGCTTGCTGGCACACATCCAGCTCCCTGCGCTTTGTGTATGTATGTTTGTTTGTTTGTGTGTGTGTGTGTGTGTAATGTGTGTGTGTGCACGTGTAATCTCATCCTGCCCCTTTGCAGTACATCGAGTCTCCTGATGTGGAGAAGGAGGTGAAGAGGTTACTGAGCACCGACGCGGAGGCCGTCAGTGTGCGTATCCTTTGTAATAATAATAATAATAATAATAATAATAATAATATTTACTATATATATATATATATATATATATATATATATATAAATACTTTGTGGCCACCTGGTTGGCTCAGGTCTGGCGGTATGAACCACCCCACCCCCCCCCGCAAGAAAACAGGATCTGGTCATCAAAAAGCAAAGGAGTATACTTTAATGTAGTAGTAAGTTCTTGCATTTTCATATGTATATAGATTTTTTCAGCGTGTATTTCAGCATACGACATATGTATGCTCAAATAAAACACTCCTCCTTCTATCGCTGCTTTCATAAAGGTTCCAGAAGTGCATGTAGGCACTCCATTCAATGTATCCCTCTGTGCTTTCTTGATGGAATTTCCATCAGATGCCTATCAAGGAAATTAATGGAGTGTGTTCGTAAACGACATACGCTGCTGTCCCCGAAAAAAGATGTCTTCTTGGCCCCGACGATGGCCTCGGCGGGGCCATCGTTTCACCTGAATTCCCTCCGTTTCATTTCTCAACTTGAGAGATGCACACACTTAGCGGCAAAGTCATTAGCGCTGAAACGATGCTCTAAATTTCGCCTGACAGAATAGAGGCAGAGCGTGCGGGGGTCCGGGCTGCTCTCCAGGATCCCTCGCTGTGCGCTAATTGAGGTTGACCGCGCCTTATCGCCGCCTCGTTGGCCATGTAAGGCCAGGTTTCCTCGAGAACCCTTCAAAAGAAGCGCGTGTGCAGAGGGTCGCCAGGATACTCGGATATAAATGCGTCATCCCGATTTTAAGCATCCGTAGAACAAAACAACAGGTGGCCGCAGTGGACGTCGGCATTGTCTCACGTGTGCATCGGAGACATGCAGCGCGTAGACTTTGGATGCACGCTTTAATTAGGGCATCCTTAACCGCCACTGTTCAGGGTGGGAGGTGATTGCAGAGGATGAGACCAAAGAGCCCGACCAGCACGGCTCCCATGCCAACCTGGACTCCTCGCCGGGCACCTCGGTGCACAAAGGTCACGGCTCCACAGGTAGGTCTCCCGCTAAGACGTCCCGTCTGCAGCCTTGTAAGATATTAGATTGGTTAACCTGAAAAATTACTTCTTTTTTTTTTTCCTCGTCCGTTCAGCCCAACGGGACGAACTGCGGGAGATCTTCGACGACATCAGCAGCAGCAGCGAGGAGGAGGAGGAGGACGACGAAGGGGAGAGGCACGAGGACCTGAACATCATGGACACAGAGGAGGACCTGGTGCGACAGCTCCAAGAGAAGCTGGACGAAGCGGACTCGGCACAGCAAGAGGCCGACGGGAACAACCAGATAGGTGAGAGAATCGTGTCGGGGCCACTGGGTGTCGTAGAAGTCTCTGACATTTTATGCTACTACTGTTGCTTGGCTTGCCTGTCTCGCTCTCCCTCTCTTGCTCTCTCGCTCTCTCCTGGCTCGTTCTCCACCCCCCCCCCCCTCTTATATTCGAGATTAGAAACCAAGGCGATCTCAGTAGAAATGCAGAGACAGCGGGGGACTGTGTCACATTAAATCAAACTTGAGACGCGTGTCAAAACACAGGAGGGCAGGGGGAAGAAATGTTGAGCCAGGTGCTCCAAATCAGAGCTGAGTTTTCTAGGTTACACACACACATGCACCTTTTTTTTACACACACACACACACACACACACACACACACACACACACACACACACACACACACACACACACACACACACACACACACACACACACACACACACACACACACACACACACACTTTTTTCACACTCGCCTGACAGGCGCTAGCTGCTCTGCTGGCCGCTCAGACGGCAGTATGTTCTGTTCTGACAGCTCAATGCCTGCTCACCACCAGCGATACCGGGGTCCTGTCAGTCGCCAAAGGCTCCCGGAAATACCCGGCTCCTCCAGCCCAGCGGGGCTCCTTCCCGCACGGCTCTGGCCACGCATATTTATCTCCTGCCTTATGATGAGTGGCTGCCGGGCCATGAGCTGTGACTGCAGGGACTTTCTTTTTCGTCCATACTTCTCTGCTCGCGTTCGGGAGGGTTGGGCTGAGATTGTGTTTGAGGAAAAAAGATGGGTGGGTGGATTTGGAGTGGAGTTAATGGTGGTTAATGACCGCTTCAGTCAAGAACCGCCTACCTATCAGGAAGCGGCCTCGATTGACATGCAAGCACCACCAATCACGGGCCGCATGCCGGCAACAAGAGTAATTGCTCAGTGGCACACCGGCAGACTGAATAAACCGACCAAGTTAGTTTGTCGAACTGAAAAGGTTGTGTGTGTAGGTTAAAATTCGACGGTGAGAGCTACTAGCCTAAGAAATTGTTTGGGTCCATCCCTCCAAACGCTGTTGCATCACCTGCCTCCGATTTCAGCCACGATCTCTGGTGCTTTGTTTGTAACTTTAAGTGCCCGGGAAACTGGATGTATATTCAGAGACGTTGGATGCGGGATTTAAAAGTTAAAGCTGCCCTTTCCCCCCCCCCCCCGGGTGAACCAACAATTGTGAAGAAAGCGCAGAAGGGAGCAAGATTTTGAAACTAAACAACCCAACCACCAAAAGTGCCCTGATTGGTCAGGAGTGGCAGAGGCACAGCCAACTGGAAACATATTAGATATTCTCCAGCCCATTTCATTCACTAATAGCTGACGGATGGCTGTGCCATTTCTAACAAATTACACTCAAATACTAGCTCTTAAATCTTACCTACAGCAGTTTTGTTATACAATAGACCTGGCCAATATGTGTCCACATGATGAGAGATAGATGAAGTATGGGATGATAACTGTTATTACCTAAATGTATTTATTCTGATTTCAGGTATTGGGCCCAAAATGGCAATAATATTTTGTTGTGTTACTCTGTCGGGTTCACGTGGTGGTTGGTGTGTGCAACATGCTAACACCACGGTAACAACATGGTAGTAACTGGGAAACTGACGTGTCCCTGCAGTGATGGAGTACCAGGTGCAGATCAACGGTGTCAAAGCCAAGCTCCAGGAGACCCGAGCCCGCAAGAAACAGCAGGAAGAGCTCATCATGAAAGTGGAGAACCAGGCCCTCAAGGTGACACACACACACACACACACACTCTCACTATGTTCCGGTACATGTACTCATTAATGTCATTAATTAATTAAGGTTCTTGCATTACCATGAGCGTTATAGAAAAGAGCAGGCACACATATGGGAGCCCGAAGGCGAAACTTGCATGATTTGGAAGCCCTTCAAACAGTCAAATGTAAAACAGGAAAACGGTCTCCTTGAAAACGTTTCCACCCTTGGCTTTTAAATGTATTTCTTGCAGGGCTTAAGCTGCATGGAAATGACTCATGGTTCTCTCATGGCCACCGAGCATCCTCTGGGGGGGGGCGGGGAGGGAATTCCACCAAAAATGTGAAACATTTGTGAAACCGACATGGCTCTCTTTTGTACTATTGCCGTCGTATATCATGACTCTGGGTCGGGCCCAGTGTGTGTGCGCCTTGCTGTCTGCTCTATCTTCAGTCATCGTCACAGGCACGGGGGAAAGGTCAGCGCCGTCTGGCTGGCGCTCCAAATGGTGATCCTGTCAGATGCCAGATGGGGACAATGAGCAGTTCAGGCAGGGAACATTTAAAGCCACTGCCGTGAAATCAGTTTTTGACTTTTCTCTTGTCTCTTTCCCTGGCTCTCTCTCTCGCTCTCGCTCTCTCTCTCTCCTCTTTGCAGAACCGCTTCCAAGCTTGTTTGAACGAGATAATCCAGCAGGAAGAAAGAGAGATGGAGCAGGTGAGATGCTTGTTGTGGTGGCCTGGAGTCAGTGATGCTGCTGCTGCTGCTTCTGCATGAGAGGGGATAACGTGCTTTGTACCACAGAGAGATTCCTCTGCTTTATGTCTCTAGGCTCTCGGAATATTACGTGCCTTGTATTCTCCCACGGTAACATTCAAATCTGCCATCGTCGTTTCCAGCGACGACCAGCCAGAGTCTTAATGGCTGTGGTAGCGTCTGCCATGTTTCACTGGCGGCCCGTGGAGGGGGCTTGTTGCACTGTTTGTATTGAGGCATGAACGCAATGAATGAATGCAGGGAGACATGTTAATCACCCTCCACTTAGCCAATTATACCCAAGGGCTGTCATCCGTCACTCAAGCCTGTCACGTTCTGCTCCAACAGCTGGCCTCGCTTCAGGAGCAGCTGGACTCGCTCATCGAGAAGTGACCACCAGGGGGCAGCCACGCGTCACTGTCGCCCGGAGAACGTTTTTTTTTATTTTTTTATTTTTTTCTCAACAGACATAATGTGTCAACCTTAAAAAGAAGACATATATCTCAGTTTTTATTTTATTTTATTGGAAGTTGTTTGGGTTTGGAATATGCTTTGATTACAATTAAACTGTCATAATAGATTTAAAGTGAAAAGTGTAATTTGTTTTGTAAACTGCTAAGAAAAGTATGGCAACGCATCAAGACGGGCTGAAGACAATGTGGGTGGGGGGGATGTTTTATTCTCAAGTAAAATCATTGCCGTTGTTTATAATTAAAATGACTCTGTCAGGAGGCTGGACATCTAGATAACAGCCATGCTCATCACATCATCATCATCATCATCATCATCAATAATAATTAACAATGTGCCATTGTACAAAAATCAAATAAAGAACAAAGAACTCTGATAATATAATAATGGCGTGTCAAATCTATGTTATATCAATAGACACTTGGTCCGTCTTCTAGGTCCAACCATGAGCAAATCCCATCTTTAAAAAGATAGAAACGGGTTCATTATTTTTGGCTGCCACTCTATAAGAGCCATGGGTGGTGTGTTAGACGGAGAGCTCTCATTTATTCCAGAATCATGGTCCTCAATTCTTCCAGAATAATCCAGGGCCTTTCCTCATAGTCTGGTCTACCGGACCGGTCATCCCCCCCCCGCCTCGCTTTTCCCTCCTCCTGTAGGGATTACCCAGGCAAAGCAATCTGAGGGAGTGGGCAAACGGGATTAGCTCCTCAGATTAAAGTGGCCATCATCTCCGAACCCCCCGGGCTAATCCGGCCATCTGTCAAGAGAGCAGCCAGTACAACTCCATCCACACTGGGGATAATTAGGGAAAGTAGCCGTCCACCACCACTGACGGGAGAAGAAACCAGAAGGAATCCTCTTGAAAGCACCTCCGTTTGCAGCAGAAAGCACTAAACGGGAAGCCTGAAGATGGAGGAAACTTATCTCCTCAACGTGCCCAGCGTGAAGAAGAAGATCCTGGCTGGAGGCACGGGGCCTATGCCACACTTTCCTACTGGCACCAAGGTAGGCCTACTACTAACTAACTACTACTATACCACGTTCAGGAGTAGAAGACCTGCACATACTGACTGAGCGCATCAGCATCCCAATGTTAACGGGAAATTAGGCGCCGCGTCATAACACAATCGATTGGGTAGAACTCTGTTCACACGCCCACTGCAGTTCAACTGAAACATTCATGGGGAACGAAATGACACTCGAGTTGACACTTCCCTGTTGCATCCACAATATTTGGTAACCGAAGTGTGTGTGTGTGTGTGTGTGTGCGGCCATGAATTATATGTCCAAGCTAGTGTTCTGCCATTGGCAATTTGATGTATTTCTAGTCAGTCGTACGACCTGCACCGGCCTGCACACCGTGACAAATCCTTTTATCAGTCAATCGGAGAGGTTGCTGCTTCAGTGTGTGTGTGTGTGTGTGTGTGTGTGTGTATATATATATATATATATATATATATATATATATATATATATATATATATGTCTTCCTTCACTGTCAAGCTGACTCTTGATTTCTGGTCTTTCATACACAAAAATGGTTCATCTTCATTCTATGACCATTTCCCCCCAAAATAGTACTAGTACTGTTCACAAGAAGAAGGACTACTAGAAAACAAATCGATTCACAATTTGTTTTTCCCCTCCCTCCCCCTCCATCCATCCCTAAGTTGGTGTTCAACTTCCAGACACTGCTGGACGACTTTGAGCGCACAGTGATCGACGACAGCCGGCTGGCCAAGAGGCCGGCCGAGATCTTTGTGGGCAAGATGTTCAAGATGGAGGTGTGGGAGAGTCTGCTCACATCCATGCGGGTGGGGGAGGTGGCCGAGTTCTGGTGCGATGCCGTGGTGCGTGACAACCATATTCAACCCCCAACAACCCCCAGCATCCCTTCCCTCCCCCCCCCCCCCCCACACACACACAACACACACACACACAGTTGGGCTCTAAGATCACAGGAATTAACATTGAACAATATACGCATTATTTTATGGCATATATGGACATTGGATATATATGGACTGTTTCCGTGTACCCTGTCTCCCCCACCAAGGGCTAATATAATAATACAAATTTGCTATAATAATAATAATTTGCAAGTAAATGTGGGACGACTGGACTGATTGGCACTTGTGAGATGATTGAGAGAGGTCTCAGAGTCCCCTAAGCTCATAGATAGTATTTTGATGTTCAACATTTACAGTACGGTATGTTAAGTCACACACGGCCTCTCTCTCCTCTTTCATCCCAGCACACGGGCTTGTACCCTATAGTGTCGAAGGGCATGCGGCTTATCGCCCAGGGGAAGGACCCCCTGGACGGCCAGAGGCACACCTGTGGCATGGGCAACATGTTCCACTACCACACCACAGGGTACCCGGAGCTGGACGAACTCATGAGAACCCCTCAGCCACTCATCTTCATCATGGAGCTGCTGCAGGTGAACCACCGGCGACAGATTTGGGGGAGTCGTGGAGATTATTAGATTACAGGCGGGATTGGATTATGAGATTTGAGAGTTTGACTCTCCCAGGGCGACCTGGGGTTCAAGCTTCAAGCTTCTCCCTTGAGCAAGATACCTCCAGCCCTACCTGCCGGCTAGATAGATAGATAGATAGATAGATAGATTGACTTTATTTATCACGAGGGAAATTGTTGTGCAACAGTCACAATACATACATAGAGAACATTTCAAAATAGAAATAATAATAAGGTGGATCCATTGAAAAGTATACCTGCCTGCTATCTGATTCCACTGGAGGTGGCCTTTGATAAAAGCATACTGAATGACTAAATTATATATATATAGATATACAGTATATATATTAGAATAGTATTGTAGTATAGTAGTGTTACATAGTTTAGTATAGTAAAGTATTGTTGTGGAAATTCATACTGCGAGGAAGCATTCCATTGTACTATGGAAATGGCAAACATCTTGATCTTGATACACTAGATAAATGGTTTTAATGACTTTAATGTATGCCGATGGTTGGCCTGCATTTATCGAGCACTTTTGTAGCCTTAGGATGAATAATAAATATTAAGATATGAAGAGAAACAAAGGCACAGGGCACGCGGGAATTTCACGCTAAAATACTTTTCTGCAATCTTAGTCAATTAATATAATATATAAATACTAATTTAATAAAAGCAGAATAATATAAAAGAAAACCCTCTAAAGGCTGCCCCAATAACTGTCATCTTAAAAAAAAAAAAAAAAAAAAAAGAAGAAGAAGAAGAAAGAAATCCACAAATCGAGAGAGAGCAACATAAGATAATTATAAAGCTCCCCGCCTGCTGAGACCAGCATGGGTTCTACTCTGTGATAACGAGGCATATGTGTGAAAACAACAGTCTTTACCGCGCCTAATGTGCACCATCAGGCACACATATCCACAATCTGCTTCACTTTAGTGTCATCGGTTCCCCCGGTGCTCTGTGTGCCCCGCCAGGTGGGAGACCCCATGTCTTACCAGCGGGAGTCCTGGATGATGGAGAAGGATGAGAAGATGCGAGCGGTGCCCTTGC
>CM051001.1:22323551-22346051 GCA_027704905.1 Muraenolepis orangiensis
ATATTTGTTTTTATTCAGTTTTTTTGTATTGCTACCATTACAATATAGCAAATGCTTTCAAGAAGCAGGTGGGGAGTGTAGAGCGTCTTGCCTAACAGGACACCTACAGGTAGACCGCTCTGGGGGGATTGAACCCGGTACCTTTCGGCTGGTGGACATGCCCTAGAACCGCTTCAAACCTAAAAACCTCCCCGCCCTGCAAGTGACCGATACACCACACGTCCCATGAATGGCTTGTCTGCGTACTGTAATAGAAGTTGTTCCTCTACCACCCCCCATACCCCCATACCCTTATCACCGTCTCCCAACCCGTCCTCCACCCCCAGACTGCGTGAAGGCCTACTACAAGCGGGCCAAGGCTCACACGGCCGTGTGGAACGAGAGGGAGGCGCGCCGGGACTTCAACACGGTGCTCCACCTGGACCCGACGCTGGCCGGGCTGGTCCACCGGGAGCTGAAGGAGCT
Source organism: Muraenolepis orangiensis (assembly GCA_027704905.1). Classification (NCBI taxonomy): domain Eukaryota; kingdom Metazoa; phylum Chordata; class Actinopteri; order Gadiformes; family Muraenolepididae; genus Muraenolepis; species Muraenolepis orangiensis. Next base: position 22,324,017 of record CM051001.1, read on the forward strand.
GTCCGACCTCATGAAGGAGAAATACTGGGAGGAGAAGGAGCAGTACTGGCAGAAGCTGGAGCACATCCAGAGCCAGGAGGAGGAGGGAGGAGATAAAGAAGAAGAAGAAGAAGAAGAAGAAGAAGAAAAAAAGGAGTGTGGCACGAAGGAGAACAGTGCAAGGGAAGAGACGGCGTGCCCGGGAGAGGGCCATGGCGGTGATGAAGAGGCAGGGCGCAGAGGTGGTGACCTCGTCCGCCCCGAGGGAATGGACTGGCAGCAGATGCTGAGGATGGTCATGTTCCTTCAGGATGAGGGCAACTTCCACATGAAGGAGAGCCGCTATGACAACGCCGAGGGGAAATTCAGAGAGGCCCTGGAGTACGTGGACGTCCTGCAATATCAAGTGAGTTGCCGTCGCCGCTGACATTGTGTTGGTACAGAAGCGCTCTCGTTCGCAGAAAACTAAATGCACCAAATTTGACTTAAAAAAGCATTCAAAACCGTCCAAATAGGTTTTCGTTGTTTGTATTAATTAGAATAAATTATTATTATTCTCATTATTATGTTGTACAAAAGTATTTTAAACCAGAAGTTATCAGTGTCCAAGCAGTTTCTGTTCTTACAGCAGAATAGTAAAAGTCTAATGTCCCTCAGCGATTTGTCAACCTCTTTTCTTTACCAAAAAATATAGCGATGACATCGTATGCAGGCAAACCAGAGGGAAAATAACTCAAAATAACACGCTACCTCTGGATTTCGTTGTGACATTGTGCAAATGTCTCTCATTACCGGCCTCTCTCTCTCTCTCTCGCTCTCTCTCTCTCTCTCTCTCTCGTTTTTACCACTTACACACACACACACACAGCCCTCTCCTTCTTATTAAACTTTTGTTTTTCATTTTAAATGGTCCCTCACTACTAACTTACTTGGTGTTCAGATGGTGGGCCAGAAGGGTGAGGACTGGCAGTCCCTGGAGAAGGTCCGTCTCCCACTGAGCCTTAACCTCAGCGGGTGCCTGCTGGAGCTCCACCGGTACCAGCAAGTGGTGGAGCTCAACACCAAGTTACTGAAGAAGCACAAAGGTAAGGAGGGAGAAGACGACACTGAAGGTGTCTGGGAAGGTGTATGGTAAAAGCCATCATCAGTCTGTTTCTGGTATTACTCTACACTGACTTTTGGCCTGGTACTTTGTGTTCCACCACAGATGGTATTCCCCCCCCCCCTCAGTGTCAGGATGCATGAAACTGCAGCGACGTCGTCTTCGATGCCACACACACACACACACACACACACACACACACACACACACACACACACACACACACACACACACACACACACACACACACACACACACACACACACACACACACACACACACACACACACACACACACACACACACACACACACACACACACACACGATATTGAAGGGAGTGTTCTTGATTCTCGGAATGTGGCCGTTTGTCACAGCAGGCAGACAAAGGTTTTGCGGGTAGCCAATGCGGATTGCCGAGTAGTCGTAATGATAAAAGCAGCTTCATTTATCCTGTGTCAAGCAACGAGAGTAGAGTCCATATGGTTGAAAAAGTGCCATATATGATGTTTTTTCAGTTATTTATAGGACGCTTTTATCCAATTATTTATAATAGGTTAATCTCGTCGGGTATTTTTAGGTTAGGGATTCTTGCTCAGGGATGTCTACAGGTACTGTGGACATTGGGGTTCGAACCCAGAAACGTCCGGCTGAGAGTCACACACCCTAAACACTAGGCTGCCCTGCCACCAGTATTTTATAGTGAGTTAAGAGTTAGGGGTTGGTTACATGTACAGGTTTGGTTAGTGTCAGGAGTAAGGAACTACCGATTCTCCATTGGCAGAGACAAATATACTGAAAGACAGACAGACGACGGGGGCAACTACAGGCTGTTTATTTATGTGATGGTGAATACCTTCTGATCCACCATCCTGGGATGAAGATCTGTGGTTTTGTAGTGCTCTTGGCCTTAAGCCAATGTCTTCTTCCATTGTTTAAACAAAGACAGGCTTCACCGGGAAGGACGACAAACCAATATTTAACCACAGTCTCGTCAAGCCACTCTGTCGTTCCTTTCACATCCAATCATGGATATCAGAGAATATATTTTCATTTTGTCTTTTTGTTTGGCGAGAGGGTTGCATTATTTATTGCCTTGGCTTTGGAAAATGGGAAATTGGTGTGTTCACTCCCCCCTTTGGCTGTGATTTGCCGCTTTTCCAAATTTGCCCTTTTTTCTGTGTTGGAGTTCGTTGCATGTCTCTGCGCGTCTCCCTTCTCCTTTATCTTACGCCGCTGTGGTCCGTCTGGGTACATATTGCACTCCCAGAGACGGGATTTATTTTACTTTTGGATTTATGAGCCGTGCTCACCTCCTGCTTATTATCTCCCCTCTCTTCTTCAAACCAGCAATTTTTCTTCATATTTTCTCCCGTGTCTGACTTTGAACTCATTCCCTTTGACTCACAGACGTCTATTTTGTTGACATCGTAGGCAACTTCAAGGCCGTGTACCAGCGGGCCCTGGCCCACTCGGCCCTGTGCCACGAGGACGAGGCGCGCGGGGACTTACTCAGGCTGGAGCGGCTGGACCCCAAGCTCCAGCCCGTCGTCCGCCAGGAGCTGAAGAAGCTCGGGGAGAACCTGCGCTGCATGCACGCCCGGCAGAAGAAGACGTACGGGAAGACGCGGGAGAAGTGGGGTTCGGCCGGGACCCAAGCCAGTGCTGCGGCTCCCACCGGGAAGTGTGTGAAGTTTGAGGCGGGAGCCGGCGAACGGCCCTGGGAACAGGCCGGTGCCGGGCAGGGCGTCGGAGCCAAGGAGGCCATAAGCACTGAGGTGCCAGCCGGCTCCGCTGCAGGACTGGATGAAGTAGAAAGGGTGACTCATAAGACGGATGTGAAATCAGGCAAGGGGGAGGAGGAGGAGGAAAAGGAGGAGGAGGAGGAGGAGGAGGAGGGGGGGAAGGGGGGAGGAGTAGAGTGCATCAGGGTGGGAAGTAATAAGGAAGAGGAGGAGGTGAGGGAGGAAGGAGAGGAAGGAGTGGCGTGTGCCAGGGTGGAGAGTAATACAGAAGGAGAGGAGGAGGGGGAGGAGGTGGCGGGGGGGGAGGAGGAGGTGGAGGTGGCGGGTGAGGAGGAGGGGGGCAGGAGGGATGAAAGAGAGGAAGGAGTGCAGCGTGCCAGGGTGCAGAGTAATAAGGAAGAGAGCTTTGTGCTGCAGGGCGACAGGCAGGGTGCTCCAGATAATGGACTGAGAGATGGAGATGGCGTCGCGGCGCCAGGCAGTGCAGCCGAAGATAATGTTGCGAGCAAGCGATCAGGCTGTGATAAGGCCAGAAACAAGGTCAAACGCCAATCAGCCACCGCAGCCGCGGAGGGCCAAGGCCGAGCCACGCAGGGCTACAAAGCCGCCGATAATGGCAAAGGAAACGGTCACACTCGATCAGACGCCGCCAATGGCAGCGAATTATCCCACGCCACCTCAAAGTCCACAGGGGAAGTGGAGGACGCGACAAGGTCAGGTGAGGGGGCAGATAGGCCTGCAGCAAAGCTGTACGGAGGGAAGCGTCTCGAAGCCAGTGGAACAAGTGGAAGCGAAGTCGAGGGAAGCGAGGATCAGTGAGCACACGGAACGGAATCACACACACACACACACACACACACAGACAAACATGTCAAACACACCGGACAAACAAAGGCTATAAACGGCACGTACACATCACACTGCGTCTGATTTAACGTTTTTATTATTGTCATCATTGTCATAGGAATCGCTAAAAAAGGCACATAGAAAGAACAGGCAGACTTTTGGGTATGCCAAATACAAAGTTTTTTATTTCTGTACACAAAAGTAGTAGAAAGCAGCCAGTAACACACTCGTTATTAAAAATCCCTTCTTCAAAAAGAAAAAAAAATATGAACCATAATAACACAGATTAAAGACTCTAGAGGAAAGATGTTGGGACGTGGTTGTTTTTCTTTCTTCTTCTGTATGAAACATAAAACGAACCACACTGAGTGATTAACAACAAGGGGTATTAACAAGTGTTCCATCTTCAACATAAACCTCTGCTGGACCTGCGACCATGTAGTCGCTTATAATCCAATGGGGATGGGGATGCAGGGGAATACTTACTATAGAGCATGAGCACGTGGAAACCCCTTTGTGAGAGCGGTTAAGTGATTCAGAGCGCTCTCGCAGTCTACCCACACACACACGTCTTCCTTCCAAAATATGTGTTAAGACGATGAGAGAGGCGAGGGGGGGAGGGGGGGGGGGGCAGTACAGACGGCTACACAGGGATACAAATCCCTGTAGAAATGTCCGGTTGCAGTCTCTATGGTGACTGCAGTCTCCTCCATCACACACCTTCAGTCACGCTACGGGGGGGAGCAGGGCATGTGTGTGTGTCTGTCTGTCTGTCTGTGTGTCTGTGTGTGCGGTGATGTTTTGAGTGGTGGAGTGATGGGGGGGGGGTGGCTGTGGTGGTGAATAAATGTTCATCTCACGGAGAGTTCAACACAGGGATAAAGTAATCGTGGGTGTGTGTCTCTGTGTGTGTGAGAGTGTGAGTGTTACGGGGCAGAACCAACCAACCGTAAGAAAAATATCGTCAGTGTGGAGGATAAACCGAAGGTTTTTATTTTATTTTTTATGACAGAGCAAACTATCTGGAATGGACACTTCCGTGTGTGTGTGTGTGTGGACTAGGTGTGAATTTTAAACAGAGTAGGTTTTAATGAGGTTGCCAGATATATGCGCTGTATCCCCACGCCTTCTGTCTAATGTCTCATCGGCTACACTCAGACTATACGGTCACACCACCTCTCTCTCTCTCTCTCTCTCTCTCTCTCTCTCTCTCTCTCTCTCTCTCTCTCTCTCTCTCTCTCTCTCTCTCTCCTCTCTCTCTCTCTCTCTCTCTCTCTCTCTCTCTCTCTCTCTCTCTCTCTCTCTCTCTCTCTCTCGAGGCTGCGCTACAACTGCCTTCGCCTCTTTTATGGCCTACCATATTCACATCCCATCTGTCATTGCGGTATCAATCTACCCATCCTACGACCAACCCCCCCCCATCTCCACAAAAAAACAACCTATAGGATGCCAATCATCCAGATTGCCTGGGCGTCGTGTAGCGACCCGGTGTAGAACCGACCAATAAAACATGCTCTGTGATCCCTGCCATCACTTTCTTTTCCCCCTCCCCTTTCTGCTATGACCAATCAGCTTAATCCTACTACGACCAATCCGCTTGATCCTGCTACGACCAATCCACTTCCCCCCCTTCCTCCTCCCTTCCTGCTACGACCAATCCACTTCCCCCCCTTCCTCCTGCTACGACCAATCTGCTTCAACCCGCTACGACCAATCCGCTACGACCAATCCGCTACGACCAATCCGCTACGACCAATCCGCTACGACCAATCCGCTACGACCAATCCACTTCGTCCCAATCCACTTCGTCCCAATCCACTTCGTCCCCCGCCCTCCTTGACTTGATGCGCGCTGTTTCGTAAACTAGGCCTGAGGTGGGATTATATTATTATTAACAGGTCGGCGACAGTAAAAACTCGTACACAAAACGGTTCCGGGGCACAATGTTTTGCAAGCAAACCGTTTTTTCAAATAAGACCTGGAGCCTCTGCAGCCTGGCTTCCCATAAGGTTATTAGCATTTCTATTATAAACCACAACCACTTTTTCCAACTCACAAACCTGCGGCACTGTGTCGTCGGGGACAGTTCCCTAGCAACCAAACCAAAACTAACATAACAATACTCAACCGGCACTAAGGAGGACGGTGTCAAAAGCGTATGTTCCACTCCTTGCGGGGAAAAAAAATCTGTCACGTCAACGTGGACCCCGGCATCAAACCCATCTCTCGATGGATGATTAGACGGGATCATCTTAAACAAGTTTACTTTACCTTACTTTACACCTTATCTCCAAGTTCACAGAAGCAAAGAGAGGCTACGTGATAGTCGACGGTTGTAAAAAAAAAGATAAAAAACATCAAGTGATAGATTGACGCCTTTTTAGTTAGCCTCCGTTCCATTTCTGGAGATTTGCCGTGGCAACCACATCAAAAGGGAACATTCACTTGCAACCGAGAAGCAATAATATAGAAATGTCTCCTACACTTCTGACTGTGTTTCACATCTTTAATCGCTCCGGGCCTCTTCCACAATAAGGCGTCACTCACCAGTGAAGCCTTCGCTTGACCCGTCAGGCCCTCGTGCACTACTCCCTCGGGCATGCTCCCTCGTGCCCTCCCCCTTGGGCACGCTCCCTTGTGCACTCTCCTTCGTGCACTTATCCTCGTGCACGCTCCCTCGGGCACACTCCCTCGGGCACTCTCCCTCGGGCACTCTCCCTCGGACACTCCCCCTCGGGCACTCCCCCTCGTGCACTCTCCCTCGAGCACTCTCCCTCGAGCACTCCCCTCGGGCACTCCCCCTCGGGCACTCTCCCTCGGGCACTCCCCCTCGTGCACTCTCCCTCGGGCACTCCCCCTCGTGCACTCTCCCTCGGGCACTCCCCCTCGTGCACTCCCCCTCGGGCACTCTCCCTCGGGCACTCCCCTCGTGCACTCCCCCTCGTGCACTCCCCCTCGAGCACTCTCCCTCGAGCACTCTCCCTCGAGCTGTACTTTCCAATTTATGACTTCACTGAATGAAAAACCACAGGTCAAGAACTGAGAGACGGTTCGTCCAAGTACACACTAACGCACACACACACACACACACACATTGCATAAAGAGAAGACAGCGTGAGAAAGAAAGTGCTCCCCTTATGTGTGTCCTTTGTGACTTCAAATTGCTTTTGTGGCCAAAAAGGAACAGAATTACAAACAACCTCCATTCGGGCGGCATTAAAAGCTTCGGGGCAGAAACACCGTATCTGTATTTAAGGCTTGGGGAGACTGCTGTCTGGATGTCTGGATTAGTGTGTGACATGTGACCTCACTATGATCGAGGGCACAGCCCATTTTAAACTGCTCTGGCTCCTCCTTAAAGTCACAACAATCACACGGCATTAAGGGGAAAACAGGGGAAATTAGGCTCAACTCCACAATCAAAGACGTTATTACTGAGCAGAGGGGTTAGTTACCGCTTCAAATAGGGGGGGCAGATTGGGGATTATGGATGAGTTGTGGGGTCTGACAATGACGATGAAGAAGATGATGATGATGATGATAATGGTACCCATAGAAAGAGGAGGGTGAGGAGACAAGGAGAGGAGAGACTCCCAGTCCATGATGATGATGATGATGGTACCCATAGAAAGAGGAGGGTGAGGAGACAAGGAGAGGAGAGACTGCCACTCCCAGCAGCTCCTGCCACCTGGAGCATTCCTCCCACGGCGAGGCGTGACCTAGTAGCTTCTGGAATACGATGGGAGTGTGTGTGTGTGTGTGTGTGTGTGTGTGTGTGTGTGTGTGTGTGTGTCTGTCTAGCGGGCACTTTGGTTGTCTTGAATGAATCATGGCGAGTTTTAACTGGCGGGTCGAGCCCACAGAGCAATAAATATAGAGGTCTGCTCTCTAGACGCTCTTTCTCTCTCTGCAGCCAGTCATCCAGCCCGGCCAAAGCCCAGTCAGCACTAGTCTGCTTCAATGCCGCTCTTTGAATAACGAACAGACGGAAACAATGAGAGGTACAATACAAAAAGGAAAAAGAAAACACAAGAAGAAGACGACAAAGAAGTCATGCCGAAGTTTGCTGGCAACCTGACTGGTATGGGAAGTCGATGCGTTTTCTCCAACGGAAGGTCCAATTTGTGCTGTGTACCGTTATAAAGCTTCTCACCTCTGAATGACTACACGGATGCTGGTTAGCACAGTATCTTGGCTGGGCGACACTACATATACCATGTTCCTTTTCTCCCTGAAGAGCTTGCTTAACACTTGTTTGTCTCCTTTGGCTGGATAACGCAGTGTCAGGCAGGCTGTGTGTTGCTAAAGTCGGCAAAGTTAGCTTTGCACAGCCTCGCCCGACGCACATTAGCATAAGCCTTTAGTGGTTTGCGTGACAGAAAAAATGAAAAAACAATGAAAAAATAAAGAGGCTTTTTTTTCTTTCTTTTTAGTGCTTTTCCGAGTTCCGGTTAGAGAGGCGACCGCTGCCATAGCGGGCTTGGTTTACAGTGGAGGAGACATAAGCCGGGAGGAGACCCCCCCGAACACACTCAGGGGCCCCCCCCGACACACCCAGGGCCCCCCCCCCCCCCCAACACACCCAGGGGCCCGCCCTCCACCCCCCTGTATGAAGACATCACACTGCGTCCCAGGTCTGCTCCTGGTTAGATGAGGGATGTGACTCCTGAAAGACAATATAAAAAAAACACAATCAGGGAACCAATATATTGTATGCAGAATTTGAAAAAGGACTGAACGGACTGAACACGATTGGGGTGATCTTTTTATGCCATGACGTCAGAATTGCATCTGGTTACATGTTAGCAGCGGTCTTCTCTCTATCCTGTACTCCGGGTGTGTGTGTGAGTGTGTGTGTGGTGTGTGTGTGTGTGTGGGTGTGTGTGTGGTGTAAGAGAGGACTGTGCTGTGACTCTGAAGAGTCCCCAGGTGCTGGAGGTGTACATATACAGTACAAACACGTCCCTCACACACGCACATGCACACGCACACACACACACACACCTGGCTCTGAGGGGAAGGCGTTCCGCAGCTGCTCGATCACTTCCTGGAGCTGCAACACTGTGTCCTGTTCGTGATCAAAGTCCTCTCCTGACACACACACACACACACACACACACACACACGCACACACAGGATCACACCATTAGATGTAGCAGGATGGCGATGGTACATCGTAGATCAAGTGGAGCTGGTCGAAGCCCAGCACCACTCTATTTACACGAGTGGGGGGCGTGTCTTACGCTCCTATTGACCATTAATGATCATTGCTGCCCTTTGAGGATGGTGGGTGTAGTAAAACAATTATGGCCAGGTGTCAGGTTAGAGGGGTTAACGTTGGGGTTAAGTAAGGGGGTTAGAAATGGCTAGGTGCGGCAGAATAGCTCAGTCTATTGGGATTTGGCTTGGGAACCGGAAGGACGCCGGTTGAAGTCCCCAAAACACCTGGGGACTGCTGAGGTGCCCTTGAGCAAGGCACTGCTTCACTGCTCCCCGGGCGCTGTATATAAAACAGCTGCCCACTTGTCCTAATACTAGGGTGGGTTTAATGCATAGAAACAAATTTCACTATTTGGCCAGGCCAAGGAACTTGGAGGCTCATATATGAGCAGGGTTATAGTTAGGGTAGTGTTAGGTTAGGTTCAAGTTTGGTTAGGTTCAAGTTGATAGGTCAAGTTAGGTTAGGGTTGGTGAGGGTAGGGTTGGGTTATGTCAGTTAAGGGGTTGGGTTGTGTGAGGTTAGTTTACTACAGTGGAGTAGAGAGGGTTTGTTAGCGAGTTATGATATGCTCGGTATAGGGTACGGTTACGCCCCGTTCGATTTGGTTTGGGTCGGAGGTAGTGGTCCAAATGATTGGTTGGATAAGAGCAACGCATTAGTACGCATTCCAGGAGTGTAAACCACATACATGCCTACAAACGACACACAAGCGTGACCGGCATTAACAGCACTGACCTGCGGCCTCGGTGTCTGTGGTCTCTCTGCTGGCCCCCTCGCAGTGGCGGTCGCCCCGGGAGACGGGCGACGACATGGTGGAAGGTTCTGAGCCGTTGGCCTCGGAATCCTCTTTGGGCTGCAAGGGAGAGAGAGAGAGAGAGAGAGAGAGAGAGAGAGAGAGAGAGAGAGAGAGAGAGAGAGAGAGAGAGAGAGAGAGAGAGAGAGAGAGAGAGAGAGAGAGAGAGAGAGAGAGAGAGAGAGAGAGAGAGAGAGAGAGAGAGAGAGAGAGAGAGAGGAGAGAGAGAGAGAGAGAGAGAGAGAGAGAGAGAGAGAGAGAGAGAGAGAGAGAGAGAGAGAGAGAGAGAGAGAGAGAGAGAGAGAGAGAGAGAGAGGGAGCTGGTGTGATCCAGCGCTATCAGCAGCCCATCTCCTCCTAGTCACTCACTTCAGAGGGCAGAGCCCCAGGGTCCGTCCCCTCTGTGACTGCCACGAGGCAGAAGCTCTAAACAGTAAAAAACACATCTTATTTTGAAAGTGACCCCGAGGGCTTTTATGAACTCCCTGTCAACACGGCGTGTGTTTTTGCCTTCGAAGAAACAAGACCAGATGATATGACGAGAGAATGAGCAAGTGTTACACTGCACTATTGTGCTATTGCACAAGAAACAAACTAACACTGGCAGCAGTAGTTCGGCCGCCAGGTCTGAAACTGCAGTCAAAGGCATATTTCACACATCTTTCAATCTCACATAGTGTATATATATATATATATATATATATATATATATATATATACACACACACTCGCACACGACATAGTGGAGCCTGGTAAATATTTAACAGTGTACGACTCAGCAGGATGTGACACGGAGGACTGAGGACCGGGTGTCTTGACAAAGACGAATTTCGTTTTCCCTGCGCACTTCACAGAGCAGAGAGCGGCGATGCTAATCACACAATTACAAATCCCCCTCATTGCTTCCCCTTCTCTGCGCCTCATTTCACACAAACCCCCCCCCCCCCAAAAAGAATACTTTCTACAGCAAAGAAAGAGAAGAAGGCCGGGAGCAGGACAAGCCCTACGAGGGTCGGAGAGGTGACAAGACTGTCCGATGAAAACCCGGAAAGGAGCTTTGAAGACCTTATAAAATGTTAAATCTGCCTTCTTTAATCTGTCCGTCGAGCTCCACCAAATGATCCTTCCTCTTCCTGCTCTCTTTCCCTTTCAATTTCCAATTTTTCCACCTGACAGAGCCGCTTGCTGACGTCCTCTTCTGTTGTCACTCCAGATCCCCTGCCAACCCCCTCTTTGCTTTGCAGCCAGCGCACGTCTGCAATTTGTGCCACTATCCGTGTTCCCCAATTTATACGTTTCTAAAGGCGCAGGCAAGAGGCGCAGCCCAAGTAAAACGTCAGCGCTAGCTCTACTTTCAATCCCGTCCTTTTCTCTCTCCCTGCCGTGTGTGAGACGCAATGCAGTCGGCGTCTATCTTGATTAGCCTAGATGGCCTCAGTCTCTGCAAGCCTCAGCATCCATCTCTCTCTCTCTCTCTGTGTTCTCTTGAGTGTTCTGACTAGCTATTCTAACCACTAGTCACCACTCCCAATTTACGCAGCTTGCCTTACACAGAGAAAGTTGCACTCTCGTGTGCAACTTTCCTCGGCCCTTGGGTGAGTTTGGATGTACCTGTAGCAGGAGCTCCCTGAGCCGGCGCAGCTGGGACTCCAGTTGTTTGTTGTGGTCCTCCAGGATCTGCATGCGCGTCTCCAGGCGGGTCTTGTGCTGGCGGAGGACCCGCGCCTCGGCCAGCAGCTCCTCGTCCTCCCGCTCCCCCCCGTCGGCCGCCGGCGAGCCCGGGACGCCCCCCTCGTCGGCCTCCATCAGCATGGGCACGGACACCGCCTCGTCATGCCTCCACTGGAGCCGCCGGTACTCCGACTGCAGCACCCTGGAGGAAGCAGAGAGAGGGCGAGGGCCGGAGGGAGGGAGGGAGGGAGGGAGGGAGGGAGGGAGGGAGGACAGAGGAGGCAAGAAAGGAGGAGGAGGAGAGGGAGAGAAGGAGTGTGGAGTCAGTGCCGTGTGTAGCGTTGGATACACATCACACACACACACACACACACACACACACACACACACACACACACACACACACACACACACACACACACACACACACACACACACACAAATGCACACTTGCCCATAATGCCCATACATGCGCACACTTACACATGCACACACACGCATAACCTCAGTAATTTGGCACAAAAAGGAATGGTCTTATACAAAATAGAAGTTGTGGGCAGTTCTGACGACTTGAAACAGTGGAGAATGAATTTGCCGTTTTGGGTTTTTGTGTGACACATAGATTTACACAGATATGTGAATCCAATGTAAACAATTACATGAACATAATACCTACGATATTCTAAAAGATGAGCCGTGCATACATACATCATTTGGTAAACTGGGAGACTGAACATATCTGCATGTAGTCTCTCTTTCAGAAGGACCCATTCCACACGCCAATCAAAACTGCACTTACTTACTCAACAAGACCACAATATTAAAGTCATTTGCCTCTGTTCTGTAGCACAGTTCAGGCGAGGGTATAAATCAGAGTTGTGGTTAAGCACCTCTCAGCCATGAAAACCCAGTTTGTAATAAATAAGGACCACAGAGAATCCTGTGGCGACAGGACGGGGAATATATGGTTAGATATAATATATGGTTAGAGGAAAAATATAAGCTGGGAATGAACAGGGTCAAGGATTCAGACACTGTGCGTGTGTGTGTATGTGCGTGCATGCGTGCGTGCGTGCGTGTGTGTGTGTGTGTGAGAAAAGGTCAGGGATAAACGATGACAAGGGAAAATAATTCATCTGAAATCATACTTGTGAGAAATGCCGTTGGTATTAAATTAAGATGACAGGATAACCTATTTTCTCATCCACATAGTGGTGCTACTTGGAAACGATAAATCTAAATTAAACATATAACCGAGACTTGTCAAATGTATTTTGTTTTACAAACAAACACCCTTCCACAGGTTTATTCTGTAGAGTGACTGGTTTATTATTATTATAATTTTTTAGACTGGTTCAAGCAGCCTCACCTGGCCCGAGTCTGGCTGATTAGACTCTGGGGCATTAGAGGTCATCAAGGCTCACAGGATAAACCAGCCATCACCCCCACACACTCAGGAAGAGCTATGGCGTGTCAGCATTTACCACCTGCTCTGGCTGTAACATCTTACCAACTTGCCAGTAGCACTCAACATCTACCCCGTGTCCTGTGTGTTGGAGGAACCCAGCAAAGCCACTTAGGTGGCATGTGGCTGGAGCAACTGCCACACTGGCCAGTAAACACTGATGATGTCAGAGCTCCCCTTGAGTCTGTGTGGTGATGGATGGTTTAACCTGTGGGCCTTGATTACTGTGATGCACCACAGGTGTGCAGCCCCAGAATCTAATCAGTCTCACTCGGGCCCAGTGAGGCTACTTAAACGAGCCATCAACCGCACACACTCCACACAGACATAAAAATAAATTAAAAAAGCTTACAAAGTTATTTTCTCTATTACTGAAAGATTTGAAACTCATAATCAATGGTCCTTATTCTCCACGAGTGCTCTAAATCATAATAACTCTCATCATCACTCTCACATACAGCACACGCACGCACTCACGCACGCACACACACACCCATCCACCCACCTGTTCTCGTTCTCCAGGCGTGCCAGGGTGCACTGGAGCTGCTCGCGGTCCTGGTGCTCCAGGTGGGCCAGCAGCAGGTGCTGTCCGCAGGGCGAGTCCTGCTCCAGCGCCGGGCTGGAGTGACGTAGGATGTACTGATCTTCATCCCTGACATGCCCCACACAGGAGACAGCGTACTGAGGCACCAGCACCAAGCCACAGGCAGCACCAAGCCACAGGCAGCACCAAGCCACAGGCAGCACCAAGCCACAAGCCACAGGCAGCACGACACGGCACAGCATCCCCAGGGCGGAGCAAGGGGATACGAGGGACAATGGGGGTTGGGGGGGTTGGAGACACAGGCCAGGCATGCCAGCGGGATGTGGGTGATTGGGTGGGTGGGTGTGTGGGTGGTTACGTACGGCAACATAAAGACCAAAAGGTTAAAGGGTAAGGGGTATGCAGTACATGGACTATGGGAGTACTGTACTCAAATTGCACCTAACCTAACCTGTACTGCAGGTTAGCAATCGCTGTCGTGTTGTCTTTGCTCCGTATTGTGAGGTACCGCAGAAGCTCAATCCTCTGCCCAACTCTATTCTGCCTGTACATGCTTCCCTTGGGGCACACTATTCGCCAGTTTGGTGGCATCTGGATTATTGTAGTTCTTTGTTTGCATGCCTCAGTTGCCTTAGCAGGACTACAGCTGGTCATAAAATGCTGCAGACACGGTCCAGACGCAGTCGCCACATCACCCCTGTCCTGATGTCACTTTGCTGGCTGCCAGTGGAATGAAGAGTTATTATATTATAGTTTTAATGACTTTTAAAGCTTTACATGTTGCCTTGTCCCAAACTTATATTTCAGACTTTGTAACTCCCCTCAGAAGCTCTCGATCCCTTTTATCCTCTGACCAGGAGCTAAAGACCATACTAAAGAACAGAGGGGACAGTTCACTCTGTTCTTGCACCTTCTCTGTGGAACCACCTTCCCCCTCTGATACGGTCTTCCCTCTCTGTTGAGGGTTTTAAAAGGATCTGAAAACCCACTTGTTCTAGGAGGCTTTTAATGAATACTTTTTTCTTCCCCCCCCTGTTTTTTCTGTTCCTGTTCTTTTATCACGGTATATTATGGTTTTATTTATCACAATTTTTGTGCATCCTTTCCGTTAAGCACTTTGTAACCTTTCATTTGGAAAAGGTGCTCTATAAATAACGCCTTACTAACTCTGGTTCCACGGTGGAAGTGGCCCACCATGACTGCTATCAGCGGCACAACTTGTGTTGTGTTTAAAACTTTATTAATATATTCCGCTAGAGAATCCATTGCGAGCAGTCGCGATGCAGTGCAGGCTCCTGGAACATATTGATATCACATTTATTCCCGTTAGAACGTATAATGCATAAACACATTAAATATAATATCTTCAGCCACTGGAGGATGGCATCACAATGATCCGTTTAGATATCCATGGAATGGAAAAGCACCGCTTGACGTAACACGCGCCCTCACACCAACTGTCAGGTTGGTAAATTGACCTATCACAACTATCATCATTAGCATGCCTCGGGATTACCTCTGTGGAGATGAGTAGACACAGTGAAGTCCACATTCTGTACGTTACAGCCTTACACCATCCGATAGACATTTGACCTTATTAGCGGCTGCTGAGATCACCGCACTTCTTCGAGGCTCTTGAGGGTGGGGGACGCGGTCCGTGCAAACATAACGACCCAGAATATAAAAATATATATTCCCAGCGATGGCGTAGCGGGTGGCTGTCTACCGGGAGGCGTCTCGGGTGAATTGGACAAACAAAGCAATGACCCGGAAGATGCCAGAGGACGGCTAAATTAAACAGATGGGGGAAACCGGCAGGGAGGCGACGGAAGCACAGAGCATTTAATGACAACGTACTGAGCCATGCAGCCATGCGGCCAGCCATACAGACAGAGAGGCAGACAGACACACAGGCATGCTGACACACAGGCATTGTTCCACACCAAGGATATCGGCCACAACTGTACGACATGTTAGTGCATGCATAACGGAAATATACAGTACATGATGTACTATAACAGAAAAGATGGAGAAATGTGTGCGTGTTCGTGTGTTCATATTTACATCTTCAACGTTTGCACGCACACACGCACACACACAAAGTACAAAAACATTCACACAAGACACATACATGCAAAAAAAAGCCACTTACATACAAACATACATACACACACACACACTTTGCTATTCTGACAGAGCTCCATCCAAGCGACTAACAACAGCACATGGCGGGAGAGGCGACAGGGACCAGAGCTTAAGCAACAGAGACATCAATACTGTAGGAGTTCTTCTACAGAGACACTTTCAGCCATTGGGAAATCCTAGTGCATTGTGTGGCTGGTAAATAAACTCTGAATATATACAGAGCACACCCACGCAAACACACACACACACACACATGCACAAGGGCAAATGCACACACACACACACACACATATGCGCGTGCACGCACACACGCACACGCACGCACGCACGTAAACACACACACACACACACACACACACGATCAATATAAATGTAGATGTGGATAAACATACTGAAAATCGTCCACCACCATTACTTCGCATGGACGCTCAGCTTATCTCCATCTCTTCATTTATATCTAGTCTTACAATATTACCACTCCCAGACAGTCACAGCCTCCAGAGTCACAGGCGTTCTCTCACACACACACGCACACACACACAATAAAGTCACACAAACACACACACGCATGTGCGCATGCACACACACACACACACACACACACACACACGTGAAAAAGTAACACAAACATACACACACACACACACACGCGGCACGCGCACGTGGCACGCACGCAGGCGAGCACAGCACTGTGTTCTAGTTCTTCTCAAGATGCTTGCAGCTCTTAGATTAGACACCCACACACACACACACACACACACACACACACACACACGTGATAAAGTCACACACATACACACACAATAAAGTCACACATAATGGGCAAGATTGGCATGTTAGGCATCATACTCACAAGCTTTCATCAGGGGACAGACTGTCCGTGAAGAAGGAACAAGTCTGGTTCTCCATTTCCGCCAATCTGTGTGCACGCACACACACACACACACACACACACAATGTATTACCAACATGTGGTCAAATATGTACACATATCGTATGTGAACATATTTTTACCCAGACATTGAGATATACAGAGAGAGAGAGAGAGAGAGAGAGAGAGAGAGAGAGAGAGAGAGAGAGAGAGAGAGAGAGAGAGAGAGAGAGAGAGAGAGAGAGAGAGAGAGAGAAAAGAGATACAGAGAGAGAGAGAAAAAAAAGAGATACAGAGAGAGAGAGAGAGAGAGAGAGAGAGAGAGAAAGAAAGAGAGAGAGACAGAGACAAAGCGGGAGTGCAAAGTCAACAAATGGAGGAAGCAAACTGAATAATGAATCCCATTACACACAGTGCTCTCTCTCCTAAACAGATGAACGTCAGCCTAATGCTAAATGCAAAACGGCAACAAGCTCATGGGCAAATGTAACCCCCCCCCCCCCCCCCCAGCCCAAAATCAGACGCCCCACTGAAACATGATATTGCAATGTAAGAGCCCATGGACTAGCGGCTAGCCAGTCAGTACACAACCATGCGTTTTTTTCCTTTCAGGACCATGGACAGCGGCGCTTCTAGGCAGCCCTCAGCTGGCAGGGAGCTGCTGTTTTATAAATGCACCAGCACCATGGAGAGCTCATAGCGTTACCGTAGGTGCAGGCGTGCAGGCTCTCCACCAGTGGTACTCTACTGGTCCAGCCTCAGACCCCACATGTGTCATTGAGCAAATATGGGATTTGCAAATGTTAATATGGGAAATATGGGATTTGCTAAACCATGGCCACAAAACTGGCGGCAGTATAGGTCAGAAGGTAGAGCGGTCGCCTCACAACCAGTTGGTTGCTGGTTCGATCCCCGGGTTCCTCCCAGCAAAAACTGTCGAGGTGTCCTTGAGCAAGACACCCTAACCCTAAAAACTGCTCCTGACGTGCTGGCTGTCTCCTTGCATGGCTGAGTCCGCCGTCGGTGGATGAATGGGTGAATGTGAGGCATGACTTGTAAAGCGCTTTGGATAAAAGCGCTATATAAAAGCATCCATTACCATTATAATATATCTGGACGTCTTAACAATGCATTGATTTATGTTCATATAATTAGGGCTGTACTTTATGAATCCCTCATCTCTGCCATTGCATACAATGAAAAAAAAAGAGAATGTAAGTAATATGATACATCCCCAGACCCCCGGTAGATTTGGTTCCTCCCAATGTTGTCTCCATGGTTATGAATCTACAAAGGAGCTAAATCTGCAGGGTTCTTTTCTTGAGAGTAGGTATTACAAATGACACACATGAATGATGTCATGGCTTTGGCGACTAATCATAGCAACACACACACACACACACACACACACACACACACACTGTTGAAATGCCAAGCAAAGCCAGACTCTGAATAGAAAATCAATTCTTATTCCATGGACCTCACGCATCCCATTAAGAGGCAGTTCAAACGTGTGTATGTTCTGAGTTCTGAATATGTTTGCTTTAATCCCCAGCCTCAGTCAAAGTAAATCAAAGTCAATTAGCGGCAACTTAAAGGGAATATGTGTTGTGTGTGTGTGTGTGTGTGTGTGTGTGTGTGTGTGTGTGTGTGTGGTGTGTGTGTGATATGTGATGGGAGGTATGAGAGAGAGAAAGAGTGAGAGAGAATTTCTGACAACATCTTTTCACATGCAGATTTCGTCCCCGTGATGAAAGGAATGGTTAAACTGGCACTGAGAAGAAGAACGAGTTATGGGAGAAGAGAGAGAGAGAGAGAGAGAGAGAGAGAGAGAGAGAGAGAGAGAGAGAGAGAGAGAGAGAGAGAGAGAGAGAGAGAGAGAGAGAGAGAGTTAAAAGAGAGACAGAGAGTGAGTGAGTAAGAGAGAGATTTAGATAGAGAGATAGGAGCGTGAGATAGAGAGATAGGAGCGTGAGATAGAGAGAGAGAGAGAGAGAGAGAGAGAGAGAGAGAGAGAGAGAGAGAGAGAGAGAGAGAGAGAGAGAGAGAGAGAGAGAGAGAGAGAGAGAGAGAGAGAGAGAAGCCAGTCAGAGAGAGCAGCACCCGTAAGGGTGCTGCTCTGCTCTGGAAGAAAATAATAGAAAAATAAAATAAAATTGTAATTTTAAAAATTTAAAATAGAAAGAAAGAAAGAATGAACAAACCATCTAAAGTAAGACATAATGATCTAGAGGGCCCTCAGTCCAAAAAGTCACCCTTTGCCAAATTCCAGAGGCTTAACCATCCCTCTAAAGCAACAGTCAATTTCATCCGGTCACCGGATGTGATTAATCATTTAAGGGTATTTCCCTCAATGATATAAGAATATTTCCCTAAATGTTCTTAAATCGTAATTGGCATTCTACCTAAACCCTCACCAAGTTGTGTGCAAAGATGTTGGTAACTTGTGAATATACATATGTGATTCCTTTCCCAATGCTAAAAGGATCCTTCAAAAAAATCCTGAATCCGGTTTCAGATCCAGATCTGCGCTGTTCTTTGGCCACCAAGTTCAGTCCAATTCAGTACACAACTTGTTTTGAGAACGAACAAACAAACAAACAAACAAACAAAAGCAAGAGAATGAAAGACAACAGCCATGATAATGACTGTCGATTCATATCCACTAGACTAGATGATATCATATCACCGGATTATGGACCCATATGGTGTGGTCCAGTGCTGCAAAAAAAAGGACTTGCTGAAATTACTCGGCCAGAACGGAGCTGCATGAATACTGGCTCAAATAACCAATATCAACTAAACCCATGGTGCTTTCGGCTGGCTATTTCTTTTGCAAGAAGTATTTCATTATCAAAATAAAAAAATAAAAATATCCTGTATCAACAACTTTCACATGGCTCTAATGAGCACTATTCCACCAGACACAGTATCTTCACACCCACACTCTTTTCAGACACTAAACATGGAATGGGTCCACCCCCAGATAATGAGTAAAACTAAGTAGATAAAGTAATTTACATCCAGAATGTATTAAAATGAGAAACTTCAGCAAGGGTAGTTGCATGCAAATGTACCTACATATGGAATGTCCCACGAGGGGGCAGGAGCTCTGTGTTCATGTAGTGTACTTTATGTGTTAAGGCACCGCTGAAGCCGGCCATGCACGGACATCAGTTTCAAAGCTGCAACTATAGCCCTCGTTTCAATTGTTTTCCATTGAAACTTTCTCAGTAGAATGGGTCACCAACAGTCACAACTGTGAAGCTAATGAGCCGATTCTAATGGCTAATGTCTATTTGCTGAATGTGTGAACACACATTGCCCTTAATCATCACCCCAATATGTGCCGTGACACAAGCAAGCACAGGCGTTTCATACGTCTTCATTTAGTCCCATGACACATCATATTATGTTATCGTACGTGGTCGTTTGATGGTCATTTTTGCATTTGTGTCGGTTGCAAGGCAAACACACAATTGTTATTCACCGCTTTTAACTCTGTCTGATGTTCTGCAGGCGTCTCCTCCTCTCGCAGCACTGCAGGTATACCTTCACCGAACGCGTGACAAAATGTCGCAACCGCATTGCAACCGAGAGTATTCTGTCAATCGGTATATCTGTATCTGTGCCGAGCAATGCGCCAAATCAATGCAGAATGATTCCTATCAGTTTAATCTCATTTATCACTCGTATATCATCATTTGTACATCGTCATCATCATCAGCGTCGCATTTTCTTTTTCAATGGAAATACATTTGTGGATCTCGGCCTATTTACTCGTGTCATGTGACGTGTCACCGCTCACCACTGAGGGGGATCAGAGGATGAAAGAGAAGAGAGGAAGGACAGTTCTCCTGTTGGTGTGTGTTTTGTGGTGGAAGCTTGAGGTGTGCAAAAATATACAATGGTGCGCACACGCAGACACACGCACACAGACACACACACACACGCACACGCAATAATACATGTAGGCGCACGCACGCACGCACACACACACACACACACACACACACACACACACACACACACACACACACACACACACACACACACACACACACACACACACACACACACACACACACACACACACACACACAGTGTAATAGAGGTGCTACAGGACTGTGTGGTGGCTGTGTGTGGATACGTGCGTGTGTGCGTGTGTGTGTGTGTGTGTGTCTGTCTCTCTGTGTGTGTTTCTACCTGCAACACAAACGCTAAGCCAGGCTGACAGCTCCCAGGGGACCAGCGTGCACCAAGTGACCACTAACTGTATATAGTGACCACCACTCAACCCTGCTGACCTCTACTCCACCAGGTCACACACACACACACACACAGGCATGCAGGCATACAGACCCGACAGTAGCCACACACGCAACCCTCCTTGCTCCAGACATCACTATATGTATGTGTCTAAATCCACAGAGGAGTAGAGTTGCGTACTTACACACACACACACACACACACACACACACACACACACACACACACCACACACACACACACACACACACACACACACACACACACACACACACACACACACACACACACACACACACACACACACACACACACAGTATATTTTTTGGGCATTTTTGCCTATGCACAGCAGAGTGGAGAATGACAGACAAGTGGGTGGAAAGAGAGGGAATGACATGTACCAAAGGAAACACAGTCTAGAATCTAACCAGGTTCGCTACAAGGCGTCTTGCCTAATGTGGGTGGGTGACGGACTTAGAGGATGAGCTACCAAGCCGGCCCTAACCCACTAATCCTAAGTGTAACCCTAACCCCTATAATAATAATGGTTATTACTGCATTACCTCATGTTAATTCAGGGTTATTTAGTGTATCTGGGAGTTTGACTCCCAGCATGGGCGGCAGTACAGCTCAGGTGGTAGAGCGGTCGCCTCACAACCGGCCGGTTGCCGGTTTGATTCCCCAGCTCCTCCTAGCAAAAACTGTCCAGGTGTCCTTGAGCAAGACACCCTAACCCTAACGCTCCTGACGTGCTAGCTGTCTCCTTGCATGGCTGACTCCGCTGTCGGTGGTTGAATTTGTGGGTGAATGTGAGACTTGTAAAGCGCTATATAAAAGCATCCAATACCATTAGATTGCATCCTTGACCAAGATGCCCATCTCCTACCTGAGTTCATTTGATTTCAGGTTACAGGAACATAAACCATCCCGGAGGTAAGCACTTTAAAGTGTGGACCACTCGTGGGCTGCTTCCTCATAAGCAAAGCAATACACAACAATGAATACATTCTTGGGAGGCAGAAAGCTGGATGTTACTTATTGAGTTTTAAGAAAACTAAGTTGTGAGGTTGGGACAAAACGACACACACAAACACAGTTATTTCGTTTTTACATGTATAACACAACAACAGACCGAGAGACACAGTTTGACCCAGATCGCATTGACATATCCTGACGGGCCTTTAATTTGCGGAAAAATAAACCGGCGACAAGAAGAAAAACAAAAGTTCGCCGGTGTCTGTAATTGGTTGGATTTGGATAGTCACATGGATAAAATAATAAACATCAATAAACATAGACTTATCACTATAGGAAGCACCGCACCTGCTGGCGTAGTGCTCGATCCGGCTGTGTGTGTCAGCGTGGGGCAGCTTTGGAGAGGAGCA